>NW_019168492.1:18815910-19314307 GCF_002303985.1 Durio zibethinus
TTTTATTTTATGTATATCCTATATATTTATTATTTACTTATTATTACTAATATATATTTTTTTATTTTTATCTTTTATTTTATTTATTTTCGTATTTTTATATATCTGATATTATTCTTTTTATTTATCCCATAATATTTTTTTTTGATTTATCTTTTCTAATTATCTAGTATTTTTTTATTTGATTTTTGGAGGGCTAGGATTGAAAGTGGAAAAATCCCATTGAAAATGGGAATTCAATCAGAAGAGTCCAGTGGGATTCAAAGATTGAATTCCCGTCCAAGGAGGAATTGAGAGTGATCAAGAACTCCTGATCAATCCCTATAAAAGGGACTCTGGAACAGAATGCAAGACACACAGAAAAACAGTGAGCAAAGCTATTGAATTAGAGAGAAAAGAGGTGTTTAGAAGAGTTTTCGAAGGCTAAAGCAGTTTGAGAAGTGTTAGGATAGCTGTAGGGATCAGAAATAATTTTTTAGAAATTTTTGCCGAAAAATTTTTCTGGAAATTTCTGGGAAATTTCCAGATTCCGGCGAAAATTCCGACGAAGTTTGAATTTTCCGACGAACATTCCGGCCAACTTCCGGCAACCTTCCGGCGAAATTTCCAGATTCCGATGATTTTTTCCAGAATCCGACATAAATTCCACCGGTGTTCTTCGGCCTTTTAGAGAGAAGGCAGAGAAAAGGGAAGAAGAGAGAGAGAGGGGAGGAGTATTCTACCGAAAAACGGAGGAAGGTGCCTTTTATACCATCCCAAAACGACGTCGTTTTGGCCTTAAGTAACCCACAGGATCCGCGCGTTTTGCCGAACTCGACCCGACCCTGACGTCGACCCGCTTTCTGACCCGCGCATGCCAGCCCCCCTCCGAGCCGAGCCGCGTCGAGCCAAGCTACCAAGCCGCTCCCCCGAGCCGTTTCCCTGCCTTGAGCCGAGCCGAGCCGCAATCCGAGCCGTTCAAGGTTTTTTTTTTTTTTCTTTTTCTTTCTTTGAATTTTTTTTATTTCTTTGTTTATTTGTTTATTTTATTTTTTATTTATTAGATTAGGTTTATGTAATATTCTTTTTATTTATTTTTATTTATTTTTTATTATTTTATTTTCTTTAAATAAAAATTAAAAATTCAAAAAAAAAATATTTTTAGGAAAAAGTTGAAAGTATCAATTTTCCTTAGAAATAAATTTTCAAAAAATATTTTTGGGAAAAAGTTGAAAGTATCAATTTTCCTCAGAAATAAATTTCAAAAAAAATATTTTTAGGGAAAAGTTGAAAGTATCAATTTTCCTTAAAAGAAAAATAAATTTCCAAAAAAAATAATTTTGGGGAAAAGTTGAAAGTATCAATTTTCCTTAGAAATAAATTTTCAAAAAAAGGGTTTTTGAGGAAAAGTTGAAAGTATCAATTTTCCTTGAAAATCGAAATTTTCAAAAAATATTTTTGGGGAAAAGTTGAAAGTATCAATTTTCCCTACAAAAAAAAATCATTCTTTCCTTCCTTTCTATCTTAATTTTGATTTTGTTTTTTTCTTTAAATAATCCGACGACGGAGCCTCTGCAAGTGAAACAGTAGTTTTTCTTGCATACTCTTGAGGTGAGAGAATTTTCTCAATTTTTTGCTAAAAGTATTAGAGTCAATTGAGAATAATTTCCAATAATTAATTACTTGGTAAAATTTTAAAGCTTTTGGATAACACAAATTTAAGCTGGTACCATCTTTTGATGGGCGTTGTGAGGGTGCTATAACCTTCCTCACACGTAACCGAACTCCCGAACCCTGTTCTTGTTAGTAGACCTGAACCTATTCTTCTAGGGACCCTTAAACTTAGGTGTTCCCTGAAAGGACAGATTCTTTAGGTCCTAGATCAAAAAGATTGGTGGCGACTCCCTAAAGTCAATGTCTAGCGATAGATCCCCGGATCTAGACGTTATGACAAAAAGTTGTGATTGAGTTTTTTTTTTCAAAATTCTCGATGGTAATATTCGAGTTTTTTAAAATTATTTGATGGTGATATTCAAGTATTAAAGTTAGAATTTTATTTTTATGATGGTGATATATGGGCTCTTTCATTATTTTTTGTGATTAAAATTTTAAGCTAAGTTTAGCTGGCATTTTAAAATCAGTTTCACTAGCATTGATAAGATTTAAGCCCAATCTAACTAGCATTGAAATTTAGGCCCAATGTCTAGTAAAAAACAAAATTGTGATTGAGTTTTTTTTTTCAAAATTCTCGATGGTAATATCCGAGTTTTTTCAAAATTATTTAATGGTGATATTCAAGTATTAAAGTTTGAATTTTATTTTTATGATGGTGATATCTAGGCCCTTTCATTAAATAATTCTCAATGGTCATATTCAAGTTTCTTTCAAAATCACTCGATGGTGATATTCGAGTATTAAAGTCTAAATTTCATTTTTTCAGTGGTGATAACTGAGCTTTTTCATTAAAAAAATTTCTTGGTAGTGATATTCAAGTTCTCTTCAGTAACAATATCCAAAGATATTTGTATCTTTTTTCTATGGTGATATCCAAGGTTTTTTTGGTGGTAATATCTAAAGTCTTTTGTATTTTTTCTTGGTGACGATATCTAAACTATCATATGCATTCTTTTCGATGGTGATATCCAAAGTTTTTACTTTTTTTCAATGGTAGTATCTAATCTTTCTTCAATGGTAATATTCAAATTCATTAGCAATTTCTTGATGATAATATCCGAGTCTTGAAATCTAAAAAATTAAATGTTTCATTTTGAAAAAGCACATTTTCAAAAACGATTTGTAAATCTTTATGGCATAATTCCCAATACATTCAAGCAAATATGAAAAAGATTCGTAAGTCTTAAAGGTAGAATATTTTAAGTTTTTAAAGTTATGGAGCTTCTTTTTAAAAGAGCATTAATAGATGTTAAGATTTATAAGACCTTTAGACATGTCTCTAAGTCATTCGGGTAAGATTTGTAAGTCTTTTGAGCTAAAACTATTTTAGTGTCAGGATTTATAAGACCTCAAAACAGTCTCTAAGTTATCTAGGCAAAATTTGTAAATTTTTTAAGTTAATTCTATTTTTGTGTCATTAATTATAAGACCTCTGGGCATAGTCTAGAAGCCTTCTGGGCAAGGTTTGTAAGTTTTTTAAGTTGAAACTATTTAAGCATCGATATTTCTAAGTCTTCCAGCTTGATTTGTAAGTTTTTCGAGTAGAATCCGTTGGAATTTATAAAACTCTAATCTCAATCCCGAAAAAATTGTCAAAAAAAATTCAAAAATAGATGTAGTTTTAGTTAAAAGCATTTGTTAAAAGGAAAATGTTGAGAATTTTTAAGATTTCCAAGATAAAAAGATTTTAAAGTCTTTCGGGCAAGATTCGTAAGTATTCTAAGTAGAGTCTATTTTAGCATTAGGATTTGTAGGACGTTTAGGCATAATCCTTAAGACTTACAAGCAAATATGAGAACGATTTGTAAGTCTTCCAGGTAGAATGTTTTAAATTTTTAAAGTTATGAAGCCTCTAATGAGAGAAGCTTTCATTTTATTCATTTTTTTTAAAGTTTTGAAGGTTTTGATGAGATGAGTTATTAATTTCAATTTCTAAAAGGTGTGAAGTGGTTTTTTTTTTTTTTTTTCAATTTAGTATTAAAAGTAGTTGAGCCAACCAAAAAAATAAAAAAAAAGTTTTTTTAGCATGTCTAAGTTGCTTCATTCAAATGCAAGTTTAATGTATTTACTAGCCTTTTGAATCGCTTACTTATATTTGATGATGTTTTTGTTTGTGATGTCAAATGAATAAATTAGGTTTTTTCAGACAAAATTGTTATCTTTTGGTCTTTGCCTTATTGTTAATTATTAGAAATGTTCATAGAAGAGTAGCTGTAAACACCTAATTTTGTCTAACTTGATTGAAATGAATCTCAAATTTCATCCCAACACCAAAAATCAGGGATTTGAATCCTTGAAAATTTGGAATTTTATCTTAGATTGGCTTTTTAAATGAAGCATGTAATCAAACATTGAGCAAATGGGTGAATTTTGGAAAAAAATTTTGAGGCTAATTTTTTTTTTTTGGAACCAAAAAACACTCTACCAAAAAACCACCATTGTAGCTTTAATCGCAAACCATAAAGCCACCAAGCCCCTTCACCACCCACCACTAGTTGACCAACCTACAACCCATGATTGCCATTTGGCCAACATCAACACAAGCCTCAACCATCTACCAGCCACTCATTGCCAAAATCAACGTTTGCAGCCATATTCTCCACATTTGGACCACCACCGAAACCCACATAAATGTAAACACATACATACTCACACATGCACAAAAAAGAAACATATCCCCTGATGGAAAGAAATAATGTTAAGGATAAAAAATTCAAAACAAAATAAAAAATAAAAATAAAAAATAGCTGAATAATAAAACAATTGGGATTTTTAGCTTTAGGAATTTAGGTTGGATTTTAGGCTAGATTTTTGGGAAAAGAAAAAGGCCATGGAAAGGAGAAGGACATAGTTTGGAACAAAGGCCATCGGAGTTGTCGAAAAGGGTTGTTTTTAGTGTTGAAGCCACAAGTTTAAACCTAGATCTAGGAAGTTGTATGCAGTTTTAGAAAAAAACTACTTAGATATTTGGAGAAAGGTGATCAAGACGAAGTTCCATGTGAAATTTGGGCTCGGATTGGCACTAATGAACTACAATCGGTGATTAGTTTTTAGGTATTGTTTTAGTGAGTTGAATGAGAGAGGTTGGTGTAGAAAGAGAGAGAGAAAGGCAAATTGAAAGGAAAACTTTTTTTTTCCTTTAATAGCTTAAAAAAACAAAACCAAAATGATGTTTTGAATTAATGGGATTTGTGCCTTGATCAGGCCCAAATTTGAAATTCGTGCACCAAACCCGTATCAGTTTAGAATCGAAATCGATTCAATTGAATCAACTTGAACCGCTCCAAGCCATACCTTACTGGGCTAAACCGTTGCTGAATTGGGTTGGACCACTGTCAAATCGAATAGGACTGTTTATTGTTGACCAGTGTTGACTTGCCATTGATCGACGAAAAATTGATATTTTTTATTTTTTCTTATTTTTAATTATTTTATTTATTTATTTATTTTACAATTTAGGATATTATTTAAATAATAATAATAAAAAAATAGTAAAATTTTTATTTTGAATAATGAATAAATAAAAATAAATAAATAATAAATAATAAATAAAATGATGGAATAAAAATAAAATCACAGGTGGTGATTTTATTGAAAATATTCATATAAGAAAATTTTCTAAAATATTATAAAAGTGTTAGAAATATTTTACAAATTTTCAAACATATAATAATAATAACAATAATAATAATAATAATAATAATAATAACAACAACAACAACAACATTGAATAAACAGAAAAAATTAAATAAATATGTTTAGAAAAGAAAAAGAGATAATAATAATAATAATAATAATAATAATAATAATAATAATAATAACTCTTGGGAGAGGCATTTTCCAAAAATTTGCTAAAAGTGTTGGTAGAATTTTTGGAAATCTCTTCTATAAAATAATAAATAATAAAGAGACAATAAAATTATACAATGATAAAAAAATATAGAAAATACTTGATAATAAATTGTTAAGGTAAATAAAATTTTCTTTTGGAGCAAAAATAAAATCACGAGTGATGATTTTTATCGAAACTTTTAGGTGAAAATTTCTTGAAGATTTTTTTCAAAACGTGTTGGAAATATTTTGAGAGTTAGTCCTTTAGAATTTTTTACTCACCTCCATAATAATATGAACAATAAATAAATGTTTTAAAATAGATTAAAATTCCCGTTCATAATGAATGTTAGAGAAAATCATAGGTAGTAATTTCCCAAAATTTTAGATAAGAAATTTCTTTAAAACATACTATAAGTGTTGGTATGATTTTTTAGAAATAAGACAACAATGAAATTATTGTTTGCTTTGTTACTAAAATGTTAAAATAAATACATCAAGAAAATAAATGATTTTTTTTAATACTCTTGAAGTAAAAAAATTTTTTAAGCTATACAGAAAGTGTAAAAAATAACTGAAAAAATTTTTAATATTGAAAATAATAATAAAATAATAAGTAAAATACTATTTAAATAAGATCATTTTAGGATTTTATAAAATTAATTGGAATCGAAAATGTATTATGAAAGTGCTATAATTTTTTTTATGCATAATCATATTTTCAAACCCAACCTTGAATTTACAGACCAAAAGATAGGATTGGTGACCAATCGCACATCAACAAAAAATGTTGGTGATAATTCTTGATTTTTATGTTTAACGATTGTGTTCTTGATTGATACGTTATGACAATTATACACATTAAATCTTAAAAAATAATGAATAAAGTCCAAGTTTAATAATTTTTAAAACATGTTGGCTAAATTATTTTTTCCCAAATTTATCCAAATAAGTCCAAGTAACCTTCCAAAGAAAAAAATTTAAGTATTTTCTATAAATTATATCTTTCGATTAAAAAATTTTAACAAAAATTGAATATTTTATAACATAAAGATTTTAATAACAATAAAATAAAATTTTAATCTTAATTCATAAAATATAAAAAAATTATTTTTATTTTTGAATAAATTTATAAATTTATTTGAGTATTATCTCAAAATAATAATAAGATGGTCACATCCCTTTGAATACGATATATACTGCTCAGTAAGAAAAAGACAAAAAAAAGGACTGCTTCCAAATTGAAAAGTTAAAAAGTCCAACGAAACGTGCATTATTGTGCATAAAACTTGTGATAAAATCAAATATGACCCTCTCTCTCTCGCGCGGATGTGCCACAGAACATACACCAAAACGTTGTCCATGTCTACGTTGTTCTCAACATTTTTTTTTTGTTCATTAATCTAATAAATATATATTTATTATGTTATACATTTCTTCATTGATAAAAATAATTTGTTAACATATTAAATTTATGCAAGAACATGAGTTGTTATTTTCTTTTTGATAAATTATAATTAAATACTACAATACCATTATTAACTTATAAAAAAATATTGAAATTCTAAATTTTAACAAAATATAAAATAAAATTAACAACAAACAACAACATAAAAATAGATCGATATATATATATAATAATTTTAAAGGAAAATCATAAATTCTTAAATCAAAAGCTCAGATATTACATGTTAGATTTTTTTTATTATGCAAATTGAATCTTAATTTTGTATAATCTTAATTTTCAAAATCTTAAAACAAGATGATTTTCGTAGTTTCTTAATTAAAAAAAAGTTATATCTTGATTCATTATAATTTTTTTTAATAAAATGTTTTATGAATTTTTTTGTCTCTCTTGACTTCACTAATGTTTTATGTACTTTCTTGATGAATAGAAAGTATCAATACATATAGGCAAGAGGGAGGAACAGATTTTCATTCATTCTTTAATAATATTTATTCATATGTTTCGTCAATGTATAAGTTATTAGTAAAATAACACTCTTCAATTTGATCAATGAGATTTTTAACTTTCATTAATTATCAAATCATAAATATCATTTAATTAAAACAAAAGATGTTACCTAAAGTTAGATAATAGCACGTTAGCCATAATATCTGAGATAAAAGTTCCAGTTGCTGATTGTTACACATTCTCAGCAAAAATAAAGAAATTCAACTAGAGTATAAAAGTTAGCTGAAAAGATTCAAACTATAGCAGGTAATTCACCCAACACAAATTCTTAGGAATGATGAGGACTGCAGGGAAAAAAAAGATACCGTATACACGGTTGATCAAAATACCATTGCTCACATAAGAGCAACATGTACACCCATCTTGCTCATATCACAATGCACTTATGGGAGGTGCTATTATATTACAATGGTGAAAAGACAAAAGTTCATTTTATTTGAAAGAAAATAATCATCCTGAAAACAAATTATTGCAATAAGTACAAGCTTGGCAAAATGGTACACTTCAACACAGGCTCCTCATATAATTTGTTCCAAAATGGTAAAACGCAGTGTACCATCAGGTATATAATCACTGTAATGAAGTAATCAATCTCAAATTATAACAATATGCCAAGCCTGATATTTTTAGGCTAAATCGCTTTGAGCTGATTGTCACCAATTTGGATGGCAGACTTACAAATTATGGATCAGCATGGGTGTACAGCTAAAATGGTGGAACTCAAATAGCAAATAACGAACACAAAGATTGAAAACTTTATAGATTAGAAATAAGTTCATGATATTTAATGCACCAGGATACAAGACTTCAACCATGTGCTGGACCAAAATTCGATGCTCAATTATATTAGTAACAAATGTACCAACTTCGTTAAAGTGAGAAGAAAGCAGTTCACAGAACAGGATGAACTAATCAATATGATTATATAACTAAAGCTAGGTTTATCTGTACAACATAGACACAAATAAAAATAGCCTATATTGGAGTTGAACTCATCATTTGTAGTGATTCAAGCTATCCATTGGCCAATCAAACATTATTCTTCAGAGCTTGCCACAATCTTCATCAAGCACTATGCGTCATACTGATGACGGAATATAAGAAATAGGTTTCATCAAGAACTCACCAGTCTAAGAACATATTGTATTCCACCAGCAGCAAAGGAATGTCCACAAGGTAATATCATAGCATCATCCATGAGAGCTCCCCTGAAATTTTTAAAATTGTAAAGCAGACAAATGGTAGAAACATCAGTCCAACTTTTCTCTTTTCCTTCTTTCTATAAGTAGAAGTATTCCTTGATAAGCAAGGACCGAACATCAAAAGGACCAGACAAAAAATACAGAGTATCAGTAAAGACGTACTGTACATCAATGGACCAGCCAAAAAAATACAGAAAGAGATGACACCAATTCTTTTAGCACTAAAAATTATTTTAAATAGTCTTGGATAAAAGGAAGCGTATTTCTCCATACCCTACTTGTTCCCTAGCCTTGCAGCTGCAGCAGCTTATACTACTAATATCAACTTTCCTGAACCTCATAAACTCAGCTGAAGCTCAGTAGTTTGTAAGATTCACAACTACATGAACTAGCAGTTAACACTGCCCATTAATACATAAATTATCGCCAAAATTCAACATCAAGGTGTAGAAATAAAACAAAATTACTAATTATTCATTCAAAATTTAGATTAAAATTACTTACATGACAGGGTCGGATAAAATGACCCGCAAAGAATCACGAGACTGGCCCGAAAATGAAACATCTTTCCTCCCACTAAACCCACATCCTCCACCAGCATTACCATTCTCCACCTTGCAAATACTGCGCGTAAGAAATATCCCCATCGGATAAAACTTTTGTGCTAGTTTCTTCATTTCATTATTAATAAAAGTGTTAGCATTGAATCAATTAAAATTAATGTTGAGAGATCAAACCTTCTTAATTAAAATAGCAAAGGGATTAAATTTAATTTTGAAACTAATAATTGATTTATTGAAAATTAATTAGAAAAAAATGCAATGAAGGGGTTGAATTAAACTAAAAAATCCCATTGTTTTTGTTTTCACTGTCAGTCCAATCTAAGAACATAAAAGGACATTGAATATAAATGAAATAAGAGAATAATAGTGCTGTCCCGTCCAATAAATAATATTTTGTTTGTGTATTTTTACTTGCCTAAAAAATGTTTCATTAATTTAAAAAGTAAAAAAAAAAAATTCATTTTTACTTTGTTATTACCAGTTAACTATATTAAACAACTTTTTTCTATTTTTCAATATAAGGGTAATTTGAAAAAGAAAAATTTTTACTAATAAAAGTGACTTAAAATTTTTGCAAAATCAAAACAAGGCACCATAAAAGGGGGTTAAGCTTCTTAACCCTACCAAAAGTAAAAATTTTTTGAGAATGGTTGCAAACTACGTTTAATTGGCATTTTTTCCTAGTATTATTTCTCCATGGACTTGTGAACAAAACATGGAATAAGCATGTGTGCTTTCATTTCCAATTGGCAAAAAAAGGAAAAAAAGAAAAAAAGAAAAAAGGGCTACTGCTTGGCTGAATCAGGGAAACTCAACTTGCATGGCTAGATTATTAATGGAAATTGGAATCATTTATAGCAATACCATAGGGTTGCCCGTGTTGAATTTTAAATTCGAAACATGCTGAATCTCACCTTTTAAAGATGATTACATGTCTTATTCTCATAACCTCGTTACAGTTTATTTAGTATAGTATTGTAGCACTAAAGCTTTTTAAATTTGACTAGTAGTCAAGCTGAGAATAGAGTGCAGCAGGCAATCGTGGTTTAGCAAGTGCATGCAACGGTTTTGCCAAGAAGAGATCATCTTCCGATTCAGAGAGGTCAATTTTCGATTCATTAGGTGGTACGTTCCATGTAAAACCTTGAATCAGCCTGGCAAACAGCATTGCAGTCATTTCAGTCCCAAGAGCTACGCCTATGCACCCGCGCCTTCCAGTACTAAACGAAATGAACCTCAGTTCCGGCTCTGTTAGATCAACTTTATCACTCAAACCATCCTTCAAATGCCGCTCAGGTTTGAATTCCAATGGCTCGTCCCAAACTTTCGGGTTCCGGCCAAGGCCTGCTCGGCTGAGCAGGACATGACTACCTTTAGGGATGAAGTAGCCGGCAACTGTGGCATCGGCTATTGAGACATGAGGAACGTTGAAGGGTGCAATGGGGTGAAGCCGAAAAGCTTCCCTTGCACAAGCTTTTATATAATTGAGTTTTGGAATGTCAGCTTCTTGAACCCATCTGTCCTTTCCAACAACACTGTCTATTTCCTGGCTGGCTTTTTGGAGAATTTCAGGTTTGTTGAGCATCTCTGCCATTGCCCATTCTGCTGCATTAGCAGGATTATCTACTGTTTCAAGCATCAATTCCTGCATGTATATCAAACAAGGATCACCATACTTAATTTAGTTAACCAAAAAAGTTTTATCCATCACCACCAAATACCATCGATTGTACGTGATTATTAGTATTTTGTACGTAAAATTAATTAAAAATTAGTGCCGTAATCCTTTCATTTTAGCACACAATTTGATTAATTTAGTTAATTTTAAATCAAATTATGTAAGAGGTTTTAAAACTTTAAAAAAGTTTAAAATTTAATTTTTATATTGTAATTCATACAAATTTAATTTTTGTATTATTTTGAGTTGATAATATTAGTTCAATCATTAATTTCATTAAATTTTTATAATTAAAAATATCGGATATAGTCCTTAACTTTGCTAATGTGTAGCGTTAATTTTGTTAATGTTGCATTGACATGCTAATATTAACACTTTTAACCACAAAAAGTTGACAAAATTAATGAAATTAAGATTATCAAATCAAAATAGTATACGAACTAAATTCTTATAAATTATATTATAGATATTAAAATTTTGCAAAGTATAGTAACCTACGGCATAATTAGACATTATTTTTACTATAAATAAAAACACGTGCAAGCTAAAAGGTACTATTGTGTTTAGAAGTGTAATTAAGAATCTCACCGTGCATTGGGCTTTGATCTCTTCAACTGAAAATGCTGGCTTCCCAGACGAATCCTTTGCTGAAATGAAGGCATCAAGAAGGTCTTCAGGCTCCTTCTTCTTCCCTTCTCTCCACTGTTGTACTCTCTCATCAATAATCGGATCATGGTAACTGTTGACAATTCTCTGAGCCTCAGTCACAATCTTCTCATGACCCTCCAAATCTAATGCTCTCAGCCAAGGTACATAGTCTGATAGGATGAAAGAGTAAACGTGCATGAGAATAGTAAAGAGAGATTCGACGTGCTCTTCTTCTTCATGTCCAGGCCCTCCATCTTCTTTGCCATTTCCAAAGTATCTTTTGTTGAACATCATCCTCCTGATGACATTTCCTGTATATTGCCTGGTTGCAAGTCTCAGGTTTATAACGGATGCATTGGAAATATCAGCTTCGTTGTCGATGCATCGGTTGTAAATGAACCTAACAAGATTATTAGCTTCTTGGTTTCTCTTATGGAGTAACCAGCTAAGTCTTTGTGTACTAATTATGTTAGAAACAACCAATTTTCTCATTTTCTTCCATTGATCTCCCCATGGCACAAACGCTATTGACAAGAAACCACGAGAAGCATAATCAGTTGCCATCGTAATAGGCCTCGACGCAAAAACTGCATCATGTTTTTTCAAGAATTCTTGAGCAATTTCAGGTGAAGTGACAGGAATGACATGAATATTTCCCAGGCGGATACAAGCAATATCGGTGTCAAGTTGTTTCATGAGGCCAAGAATCCACCTGAAGACAGGCTTGTTTTTCCATAATTCAGGGAGGTTTCCGATGACTGGCCAGGGAGTTGGCCCTGGTGGAAGAGGTGCTTGGTTTGGATTCTCATTTCTAGTGTTGCCTTTCAATTTGAAAAGGACAAGGAGTGAAAACAGAAAGACTAAGATATGTGTTGAATGAACTAGAAAAAGGCTAGAGATGGCAAAATCATGAGAGCTGCTCCAATAAGGCAGCAGATGAAATGTGGAGGAAATATTAGTGGAGGCTTTATCCATTTCCTAACAATTAAATGGAACTTTTCTTCTCTCCGTCTGTTTATTTGTATGCTTGTCTACACAAAATGCTTGATAGGTAGATCTATATATAGAGGTTATTGAAAGAGAGAGAGAGAGAGAGAGATAGGTTTAAACACTGTTTGGACATTCATTGAACTTCGTGAAAAATTTAAGAGGTTGTTAAAATAGTAAGTGTTGATTTGTTTGTTATTTTGGCATTTGATTTTTAATTTGCTTTTGGAACTAGCTGAAAATTAAGTAAACGTGCCAAAAATGAATAATCACATGATTTGAATGGTAAATTTTTAATTTTAATACTCAGAATTCAATTTTTAATAAATTTAAATATAAAAAATAAAGTAATATATTTAATTTTTTTTCTTTTGGATTATAGAAGTTTTATTTCATTATCCTAAGAGGAATGCCACTCTAAATTGAATCAATATTCTTGTTTTACCACTCTCTCAGCCCTTTCTAGTTTTCTATCATTTCCTTATGAACTATATACTATGGCTTAAATATTAAAAATTTTCATTGTATTTCAATCTTAATCAATTTTATCATTACACTTTCAATTTCGTTGATTTTAGACAAAAATAAAAAAGACTAAAATATTAATAAAAATGACAGATTTGATCATTTTCGTTACTTTTTATCAAAAAATTAACCAAAAAAAAAAAGTATAGTAGGTAAATTCAATGAAATTAAATACAATGAAAATTTTGAATATAAATTCATAGTGTAGTGGCAAATTTGACTTAAACTTTCAATTTTTATGCAACTCATTTAATATATCAAGCCACATTTTTGTTGTGACAATTTATCAAGCCAAACCTAATTAGTATTGATGCAATGGTTATAGAAAAATTAGAAATAAAAAAATAAGAATTAAGTTATTTCAAAAAACATATTTTAAATGCAAAAAATGTGAATACATTGTAAAGTTGAAACTTTCTTTTATATATATTTTTGGTATAAAAAAAGGTTGTAACTTGAAAATAGAGGTAGGGATTACTATTATTATAAGTTTCTTTCACTAAAGCTTCATAAACGTCAGTCAAAAAAAAAAAAGTGTTCGTCAGCAGGCAAGGTGAAACTCGTGAATTAAAAACCAAAATCCGTACATTTTTTAAAAGAAAAAGGTAATATATTATTCCATAGAGGAAGATACGTAAGCAGGATGACTTCGAAAAGTTATATTGAATTCCCTGTTTATGGAAAAAGCAGAAAAGTCCAAAGGCTTGAAATATGGAATCGAACACGTAACTCCTTTGATGTAACAAGAGCCAATAAATATTCATAATATCTAAAATAATCAAATAAAAAGAATTATATCCTTATCTCTTATATTTATCTTCAAGAAAGCTTAAATAAATAATAAATGAAGATATCAGAAAGTAAAAAAAAAAAAAATACCATAGCTGCTAAAGTATTAAACTGATCTTATTTTGTTAATTTTAAAAAAAAATCTTAAGTTCATTCAATTCATAGTAATCACAAATATAAAAAAATTACCAAAAGTCAGCAAAAATATTTGTTTTTCAGTTATCTCAAATAAGTCTAAGTAACCTTTCAAAAGAAAAAAGTTTTAAGTAAGTATATTTTATAAATTACATCATTCGATTTATGGACACCTAATTTTATTTGAAATTATTCAAATTTATGTGATTTTCAAGCTTAATTTGCACCTCTTAATTTGGGTCATTTTAGAGTTTTAATTGGATTTATCTTATAGGGTCATTTGAGCTTTTTTATTTTAGGACCAATTTAATTTTATTAGTTTAATTCAAAGTTCGATCAATACCAGAAGTATAACTTTTATCGATAAAATTTTTCATCGGTAAAATTTAATTTTTCGTTAGTAATACTTTTATTGACAAAATTATTGACGCAAAATTTCCATTAGTGCTAAGCAAGTTAGTGATGTCTTTCCATAAGTGAATTTGAATTTTTATCGGTAATTATTAATGGATTTTATTGATGAAATTTTTCATTAGTAAAAAATCCATGAGTAGAATCCATCAGCAAAAAATTCATCGATAAAATCCTTTGGTAAAATTTTAGTCAGTAAAATTCATCAATCATAATAAAATTCCTTCAATAATAATCAAATTTCATCGATAAAATCCATTAGTAAAATTATAATTTCATCCATAATTTGATTAATTTTATTTATAATTATTTAAAAAACCTAAAAATTAAAATTAAAACATATGTAATTATTTAAAAAAAAAACTTTTTACTTCTATTAGTATTAATAAAAAAAAATCACATATAAAATTCACATAACATTCTTAACATAATAAAGTTAACATTCTTAATATCTCTAACATCTAGAAAATATAATACTAAAAAATATTCATAACATCCATAAAAATACTTATAATATCCACAAAAGTCTTAAAAAAGAACTCACTATATTGCTGCATCTCTTAATCAAGAATCGATGTTACCATCGTGAAGTCTAAAAAATTGTATTGACAGAAATTGTCTAGACCCCATCAACTGCATCATCTGATCCATGAAAGACTTAAGCTCAATCTTCAACTTAATCCTTAACTTATCAATCTGCTTTTGTATCAGAGGATGAGGAGGCAGAGACTGTGGAGGCACTGATGATGGACCGCAACAGAGTAAGACATTGTTGTTACGGCAGTGGACTGACTTGAGTAAAATAGGTCCTTAAATCTATATGCAGATCCAAAGCCATATACATAAGTGTGTGTAGCTTCAACCCTCCTAATAGCTTCAATCTATGCCTATGGATCAAAATCTGTATAATTGAAAAAGTTTTCACTATATTTTTGAGATAATGCAGTAGTATTGTTTTCCTACAAAAAGTTTAAAACAATTACCATTCCAACACAAGTACATTATTATTCCAACGACACATTTCAATACCATTCGTCCTACAATGTTTAGGCTTTCAATTACTACACTATAAACATAATTCATCAACAATCACAATACATAACTAGAATCACAAAATAAAATAAGCAATATTTTTCACCTTCATAAAGTCATTGCATCTCAATAAGCACAAAACACTATATAGTTCAATACCATTCATCCTTTAATGTTTAGTCTTTCAATTACTACATTATCTATCTACTTCATCAACAATGCAATACACAATTAGAATCACAAAGCAAAATAAGCAATATTTTCACCTTTCACAAATATGATATCATCGCAATATACTATAAAGATAGTTCATCAATAATCACAATACACAACCAAAATTACAAAGCAAGTTACGCAACAATTTTTACTTTGACAAAGTTTTTAAATCTCAAAACATATAACATATTATCTATTTCAATAAAGCAAAACAACAATTTGAATGTATTCACAAAGTTATTGGAAAGTTACATACATTGACAATTTTGAACTTGTTATCAACAAAATCACGTCTTCCTAAACATCTGTGAGTGCGATTGAAGACTTTTATAAAAATGGGCTCTCATTGCAACTTAAATGACTACATTCATTTAGATACATTGAATGAAATATGTTGTCATACAATTTATATAAAATTGACATTTGATGAAAATAATAACTTTTGAAAAGAATATCATTCCATTCTAGGAAATGGAATTAAACCGCCAATGTGTTTCATAATACTTTTTTTTTTTATCCAACGATTTTGTTTGGCTTTGCCAGGGATGTTTTGTCATTTTAAAATGCTTCATACATTCTTAATAAAAGCATCACAAATCAGAGTTGTGATCCACCTCCGCTTCATCCCTATGTAGCTTATGATTATTATCAACTCCACACTTTTTCATTGTCAATTTCTCTCGTCAAACAACAAGTCTTTCAAATGATTCTTGAAAATATTATTCCATGCTCATTAAAGTAAAGCATCATCTGACTCAGCCTATTGACATTTTTTCTAACATAAATAATAATGAAATACAATAAATGGTTTATAAGAATTTAATCTTTTCATTCAAATCAAATAAAAATATATACAAAAAATAAATATTCAATTACTATCTTAAATTTATCAAACATCATAAACTTTATTGGTGTAGGAACTTTATCCTATGTTGACCAAGGACTAGTAAAATTCGCTTGAATTATTCTTGAAATTGTTGAGCTAACCGTCGATTGCTTAAAAAAACTACTAACTTCCATTTTGTAGTAAGATTATTTAAACTATATGAATTGTTTAAAAAACAAATAACAATAAGGAAAAATTAATTGTAAAAGGTATCTTATACCTTTCTCCTAGTGGAGTAATCTATAACCATTTGTTCAGATCTAACGGAGTTAGTAATCCTTTGTTTGCTCCCTTAGTTCTCTGCATTTTATTGTACCTTTTTCATTTCTAAGTGGTGGTTTGTCGGTGAATGATGGATTTACATCATGCTCCGTTGATGGATCATCTATTAATGGTGCAAAAAATGACTCGTATGGAAAATCATGCTATATCAGTGGTAAAGAAGACCCATATTGGGGATCATGTTGTACCGGTGCTATTGATGACCCGATACATGAATTATCTCTCATTAATCTTACTCTAGAACCACTTCAATGAACAAAGCTCTTTGCACGATATCCCATTACATCTATCACATAGAATATTAACATTTCATAAGAATTTTAAAGCATAAAAATAACAAACATATATAGTATTACTTTAGTATTAGAATATTTGATGAAATGAGCAAAATATATACAAATAGGCATATCAAAACATTAAAATGAAAATAGGCCAAATCAACTAATATATTTAACGTTACATATGTTGACCACATCAAAAAATATTAGATATATCATTAAAAGTCATAATAAATACATCAATCATTACTAGAGTAAGCAAACTCATTTGTTTCATCATCATTATCATCATCATCATTTTTTTTCATCATAATCATCATCATCATCATCATTTTTTTGGTTTTTTTGCTCAAATCACTTGTTCATAATCACCAACAATAAGAATTGTAATATTATCAAGTTCTTTTGAGATAGTAACGTTATGTGGAATAGAAACTTCAACTTCTTAGTACACATCTTCATTTAAATAAGTTGTTTGTTATTCATCTCCATTATTATTAGTTACTTGATATGTGCTCCTTGCTTTTGTTTTGAAGACTGTCACTAGTCATTTTGATCTCTTCTTCCAAAAAGATAACTTGACTAGAAAACTTGATGTACTTGTGAAGTTAAAACAAATGGTTCATTACTAATAAGTATTGAATTGTGTTTAATTTCAACAAGATCATGATGAGGATCTACCCTTACTCTTTTCTCTATGTCAAACCAATGACATTTAAAAAGTACAACTTTATTTCCTACTCCAAAATACTCTAACTCAATGATATCTTTCAAGATACCATAAAAATCATGCTCATAATCATTGTAATAACTTCCTTTCACACATACCGCATAATTCATCATCTTTTAACTTTGGCCATAGGTAATTGTATGAAACTTAGAACCATTCACAAAGTAACCTTTGAAACATCTAACCATGCATCTGAAACCATAAACTATCTTAAGTAGACAATGATCCATTTCACCATTTTGCTCTTCAACCTATCCAATCGTAAAACATTCAAATTGATAATTGTTTTAATTATATGAAAATATTATTTCATTGATATATGCTATTAAGCTCTAAACTTACAAATTATCTTAACCATTGTGACAATCTTGCATCATGTGCTTTCTCCAATTTCGGATCACTTATATTCAAAAATTATGTTCTCATTGAGTCATCATATATCTTATCATTGTAAATTATGAATTAGAAATATTTAAAAAACTAACTAGGAACACATGAGTTATCATATTGACATAGTGCTTACTCAATGTAAGGATTTATCTATTCATAATTCAATAAAACATATAAGTGGGCCTTAATATGCTTATCCATTGATAGCCATAGAGATTTATTTTGTGGACCCAATGTTCGACCAGATGAGTAAAATTGAAAAACATCTTCTAGATTCCACGACTCCCCATCATCATTACATGAACTTGATTCAATTTTGTTAACACATTTGAATCAAAATATAATGAGTAAAAATGGATATTTCTTTAATAACATATGCCACGCATATAGATGCTTCAATGAATACTCGATTGGTGCATTTTTTTTTAAAATGATGAAAAAACCTAGTCATCATCATTGCATAACATCACATAAATGTTATTGACTGAAAATTAAACTAATAAACGTTGATGTCTAACAACTTAAATATATTACATCTCAAATGGACATCCATCGATAATAAACAAGTTCACCAATTTTTGCCTCATTAGGTAAATGAATCAGCAAATGCTCCATAAAATCAAATAAACCTGGAGAAAAAATCTTTTATAATTTGAATATTATTTCTATAATTTTTTCCAACACTTTCATATAATCTATATGTAGTTCTGTAGAAAATAGATCTCTAAAAAAATGAGATAGCTCAATAATGGCATCCCAAATGGAGTCAGGCACCAAATCATGAAAAGTAATTGAGAGCAATCATTGCATGAAAACATAACAATCATGACATTTCATCCCATAAAACTTGCAATCAGCCATGTGTATGTATTGAATTATGTTAGATGCAAAACCATTAGGAAGTCTTAATTGTTTAACCTACACACAAGCATTTCTTTTATGCTTTTTGTTTAAAGTGTAAGAAGCTTTAGGCATAAAAATTTTTCATTCATTTTAACTAATTCCAACTTAGGTTGCTTGTAATACACTTGAAGATCTAGTCTAGTCTCTGTGTTGTCTTTAGTTTTACCCTTAACGTTTATCATTGTGTTAAAAACATTATCAAAGACATTACGCTCAATATGCATCACATCAAAATTGTGCTAAATAAGATTGGTATGCTAATAAGGTAACTCCTAAAATATATTTTTCTTCACCTAATTATAACTTTCACCACAACTGACTAACTTATGATCACTACATTTCATGCCAAATGTGATATCAAGAAAGCTATCCAACCAAACCAAAATTTTTTCACCTAATAATGGAACAATAAAAGAGTCACGCTCAACCATTTTTTAAAATTTATCTCTTTGCTTTCTAAAAAGATGATAAAGAGGCAAAAACTAATGATAACAATAAAAAAGTAAGGCTTCTTACTATGAGCCAATCGAAAAGACTTTCTTTGTCCCATACAATAAGAACATGATAAGATTCCATGAGTGCTCTATCCAAACAACATACCATATGTAGGAAAATCATTAATTGTCTATAAAAAGCTGCCATTAAATGAAAATTTTTTATTTTCTATAAGTATCATAAGTCACAACATCATTTGACCATAACATTTTTAATTAATCTATTAAAAGTCTCAAGAAAACTTCAATAGTTTGACCTAGACTACTCTTTCCTAGAATGGTCACATTCAATAAGATATATTCTCGCTTCATACACAACCATGGTAGCAAATTATATACCACTATCATTATTGGCCAATAAGAGTATGGTTTCGCACTGGGACCAAATAAAAAAAAAATCATCAGCACATAATCCTAATTTAACATTTCAAACTTTAATTGCAAATGATTCATAGTTGAGATTGAAATGTTTACAAGCTTTATCATCAATAAAATGTCGAAGCACACCATTATAACTTTGGTTATAGGTATGCCATATCATATATTCATCAATTTTACTTGATATATAAAGTCTTTGAAGTCTCGGTATCAATAGCATATAACATAAGATTTTATAAGGAATGTGCTTTTTCTTTTCAACACCATACTTTTTCCTTAAATATTGGGGATGGCCACATATTGAACAATATGTCAAATTTGTTGCTTCTTTAAAAAATAACATGCAATTATTTTCGCATACATGAATTTTCTTATAACCAAGTCCACATTTTGTAAAATTTTATAAAAGTTTTTTGACAATTTATTATCCATTGGCAACATATCCTTTACTATGCTCTAGACGATCAAAACATGATTTATGTTAAATTCTTATTTACAATTTAAAAGTTACCACATAGCAGATAAGATTGCGTGCTTCGTACAGCTTGACCACAATGGTTCATCCACATCATTCAACAAAAAATAGAAAGCCTCAACTTTTGTATCACTAGCATGAAAAGCATCCACCCTAAAATTAGGATAGACAGCATCTATAACCATTCTAGTATACGAATTTTTGAATCTTACTTCACTAATCAATTCAAATGTTTCCTTGCTTATTGATGGTTGTCCTACTTCTAACTCTCTATGTGAGACCTAACTTGCATAACCAAAAGTAAGCCCTTTATAATAAAGGCGCTCCTACATATCATCCACATTTTAAATTCATCTATTCTCACATTGGGTATAAGGACACTTAATCTTTCCATTACTTACAAAGGATGGTTAAAGAATAAACATATCCAATAAATTCATCTACACCATCGTAGAAGTTTTGACTAATGTATCTATTTACATCTAAACAAGAATGTGCCCAAAAGCAATCTTTGTTCATTTTCTCAACCCTAATTGCATCATTGTAAAGGTTCAAAAAATATACTTTTAGTATATTAAACTAAAAATTAAGCAATTAAAGTCCTAAAAAACAATTACAAAATGTATACACACACATGCATCACATATGTCATAAAGGCACATATGTCATAAAGGTAATTTTGATCATTAAAATTAATAAGTCAACATTTTATTACTTGATACTATTGACAATTTATTGAAAAGGTTTAAACTATTTCTAACATAATATATATAGCTTTCTATTACTTTTATTTATGTCAAATTTAGAGAATAGGGTTTCAAAAGTACTAGATAAAAAGGTTTATTATTTCTTTCTCTCAATTAATTATGAATATCTTCTAAGTATATCAAATATCTACTTATTCATTTTTGAAAACAAAATTCTAACCAATTTTTACAACTTGTTTCAACAAAGGTATTTTTCAAGTTATGTCTTTCAAAGATAAATGTCTTTCTCAAACACCATTTCTTAATGTTTTCTTGTAAACTTATCCAATTTCAAAAAATGACTACCCAATAGTGGCAAATACCAAATGTAAAGTTTTTGTTAGAAATCCCTTCAATAAAGCACTTCTATTCTTTAAGAACTTAACATAAAAATTGAAAGTTTCAACTTTAGATATGATATTTTTACCTTATTAGTACATACCAATATCCATAAAATTAGTGTTTATCCTTTCAATAGAATTAATATGTATAAGATAAGAATATAAAAAATCTATTTGGTATAGTTTTCATTGATAGTTCTCATAAAACTAAATTCGTATAATCATTTCTATTTTTATTTGTCACACATGTAATATATGTGCACAAAAAAATTGTTAAACCTAATTGCAAGTAAATTTTTTTTTCAGTTAATTTCCCCAACTATACCTTGTCTATATCAAAATCAACAAGCCAAGTAATGAAATTATATCTTGGTAAAGGAGATAGGTTCCAAACCAGATGAAAGGCTAGAAATCAAAGGCAGTGCACCAGTGGTGGTCACAAGTGTAGTATTAGGCTTAAAGGCTTAAGGGTCGATCTCACGGGCTTAAGGCATAGGCACAGTTACAGGCTTGGTCACGGGTGCATTCACTGATGTAGTCATAGGCTCAAGGGTTGGTGAAGAAAGGGGGGCATACGCACAGGCTAGTGGTGATAAGCAAAGAGGAGATTAGAGGAGAGGAAAGAGGGGAAGAGAAAGGCATGAGCTTATGGGCTCACAGTAGCGGGGAGGAGAGGGCAGCACGAGCATGAGCTGGGGACGAGGAGCGGAGAGAAAGGAAGAGATGAGAGGAGAAAAGAGGAGAGGAGAGAGAGAAGGTGAGAGAAACAAAGTTAGGGTTTCAATTGGGGAAGAAAGTATTTAACTTTCCTTTACCAAAGGATTACTGATGAAAATTCTGTTAGTAATTCAAAAATCTTTTAACTTTTAGTGATGGATTGCTGAAGGAATTTGTCGATAGTTTTTACTATTAGCAATAGATTACCAACAGATTTTGTTGCTAAAAAAAGATTATTTCCCTCCCAATTTAATTCCAAATTTTTTAAACTGAAAATTTTTTACAGATGAAAAAATTCTTCGATAAAGCTTTTAGCAATGGATTACTGACATATTTTTTTGTTAATAAAAAACACACCAAATCATATTTTTTCCCTGGCAACTTCACCTATGAAATATGGATGAAATTTTTTTGTTGATAAATTTCATCGATAATCCGTCGATAATTACTAACAAAAAAATTTCGTCAGTGAAACTCCATTGGTAATGCCAATATTGTTAGAAATAGTTATTTAAAGTCCAATTATTTTAATTAAGAATTAATTAATTGATTCAAAAATGCAAGGCTACATGCGATGACAAGCAACCTCCCTCATTTTTCCCTTTCTTAAAATTCTTCGTTCTCCCTAAATGTTGCACCATTTCCAGCTTTTTAGATTTCACTTTCAATTTTACCCCAATTCACCTTTAGCTTAACTTGATCAAAGATTCTCTTCCCCACAATTAACAAACTCGTAATCCTGAAAATCAACATACCAGCATTTCCCTTATTTTCACCTTGGATGACACCAGACTGCACCACAATAATCCAAAACCTTAATTACATTTTTCAAACCCTAAACCCACTTTCCAGATTTGAATGGTAACATGAAGTAGGGATTTTGTCAACAAAGATCCACAATTCATAGAAAAAAAAGAGATTACTACCAAAAAACCACTTCAACCGTCAGGCTTCACCACTCTCCAAAACTGCTACCCCATTGCCAACCACCATATTTTTTCCTATTCCCCACTATCTCAAATAATCATCATTAGCAAGATAATTCATAAAAGCAAGCAAAATCCATGCCCTCTATGATCAATCCTCAACCACATAGCCAGGCAAACCACCTATTATCAAGACCACTCATCATTAACAAACAATATTCTTCAATTCTTAGCTTCTTCTCAGCCTTCTCTTAAGCCTACTGTAACTAGCTCTTTACCAAAACCACTGAAATTCAATGGAGCATTAAGTTTATTCCAAAAACCCAATCCTACAGACCCATTGCTTACATCCTAAAATTCTAGCACCATAATTGTCACCGAGGTCCCCCACTTATTTATCACCAAATAGCCACCTTAGCCAAACCACCCATCATAGCACTGTTGACAATCATCTCCCTGCAACCGTCACCTAAAGAACTAAAAACAAAACAAAAAACACAAAATAGAAGCCACAATCCTCGGTGAAAAGCCACACTCAAACAAAAAAAAACTAGCAACGAAAAAAATCACAAACATAATCAGGGAAAGGTTTTGATTTAGGAGATTTTGGGGTGATTTTAAGATGTTTTGAAGGGTGAAAAGGAAAATGGTGGTTTGTCTTTAAGATTGGAGCGATAGCTAGCAATGATATTGGTAGTGGCGTGAGTGGCGACGAACGGTTTCGAGATGAGTTTTTCAAATTCGAATGGTGGGGATGAAGAGCATGAAGATAGAAAAACATAGTGAACGTTTACCTATATTGGACGGTGGGATGATATTTTTTTGGGGGTCTAAAATTTTGAGTTTTAAGTCTAGATCTAAGATAAATCAGGTTTATTTTTTTTTAAGAAAACCACTTGGGTAGAAGTAAATTGGATGAAGAGAGAAGTCTATTGTTGAAATTTGGGAGCCGAATGACATTGGACAGTGGTAGCAGCTAGCATTGTCCAGTTGTGACAAGGCTACAAAACCATGGAAAACTAGGTTTAAGGGGGGCTACTTTTTTTCGAAGAATGAAAAGTTTCTCTCTTAAAAAAAAAGCAAGGAAACATATTGAAAAAAAAGTTTTATAGTTAAAAAAAAAAAAAAAAGAAAGAAAAGTTGATTCAACCCACACTCGACCTAGACCTGTTTCAAGGCTTTCTGCTCAACCCTGAGAAAACCCAACTTGTAGCCCATTCAAATTCTAGCCCTCTTTTGTCCATTAGTCTGGCTTTGGGTACTAGCCCAAAGGCTTTATTTTTGGTATATTTTTTTCGTTTTATTTATTTATTTATCTTATCATGTTGTTACATTTTATTATATTAATGCTTTTAAATGTTGGTTCATGAAATACATAAAAAAACAAATATATGAAAAATGATATCTTTTTAGAAATAGATCAATTTGTGAATGGTCATTTTTTAAAAAATTATTACTATTGTGAAATATTAATAATTCAAAAATAAACAAAGATTTTTCTAATGATGGGATTCGGGAAAGTTCGAGCAATAATTTTCAAGAACTTTTTAAGTGAAAAGATTTTTTTAAAATACTACCAAAGTATTAGTGTATTTAGAATAATTTTCAATATATAAAAAAATCACAATTACCTTTAATAGAAGTGAATTTCTATAAAAGATAAAATAAAAAATTATTTAAATTATATAATTGTTAACCTAAATACGAGCTTTTAAGGATGAGATTTTAAAAAAGTCTATATATTTGTAGACACCCAATTGGGTCCGACCCAGATCAATTGGGCCTGGCCCAAAGGGGTAAGTCAATTGTATCTTGATTATTATTATTTTATTTTTTATTTTATGTATATCTTATATATTTATTATTTACTTATTATTACTAATATATTTTTTTTATTTTTTATTTTATTTATTTTCGTATTTTTATATATCTGATATTATTCTTTTTATTTATCCCATAATATTTTTTTTTATTTATATTTTCTAATTATCTAGTATTTTTTTTATTTGATTTTTGGAGGCCTAGGATTGAAAGTGGAAGAATCCCATTGAAAATGGAAATTCAATCAGAAGAGTCCAGTGGGATTCAAAGATTGAATTCCTGTCCAAAGGGGAATTGGGATTGATCAGAAACTCCTGATCAATCCCTATATAAAGGACCCCTGGGGTAGACTGCAAACACAAAAAACAGTAAGCAAAGCTACTGATTTGAGAGAAAAGGAGGCGTATAGGAAGCTAGAAAAAGTTTAAGAGTGTTCTAGGAGTGAGAAAAATTTTTTAGAAATTTTTGGCGACAATTTTTTCTGGAAATTTCTGAGAAATTTCCAGATTCCGGCGAAAATTCCGGCCAACCTTGAAGTTTTCGGCGACCTGCCCAGTTTCCGGCGAAGAATCCCAGAAACCGGCGATCTTTCGGCCAACTTCCGGCGAAATTTCCAGATTCCGGTGACATTTTCCAGAATTCGACACCGGTGTTTTTCAGTTTTTAGAGAGAAGGGAGAGGAAAAGGGAAGAAGAGAGAGAGAGAGAGGGAGGAGCGGTCTGCTGAAAAAACGAAGGGGATTACCTTTTATACCCTCCCAAAACGACGTCATTTTGGCCTTAAGTAACCAGAGGATCCGCGCATTTTTTCGAACCCGACCCGACCCGAGCGTCGACCCGCTTTCTTGACCCGCGCGTGCTGCCCCTCCTCCGAGCCGAGCCGAGCCGCGCCAAGCCGCCAAGCCGCTCCCCTCGAGCCGTTTTCTCTTCCTTGAGCCGAGCCGAGCCGCGATCCGAGCCGCTCCAGGTTTTTTTTTTTTTTTTCTTTCTTTGAATTTTTTTTATTTCTTTGTTTATTTTATTTTTTATTTATTAGATTAGGTTTATGTAATATTCTTTTTATTTATTTTTTATTATTTTATTTTCTTTAAATAAAAATAAAAAATTTCAAAAAAAATATTTTTAGGGAAAAGTTGAAAGTATCAATTTTCCTTAGAAATAAATTTCCAAAAAATATTTTTGGGGAAAAGTTGAAAGTATCAATTTTCCTCAGAAATAAATTTCGAAAAAAAATATTTTTAGGGAAAAGTTGAAAGTATCAATTTTCCTTAAGAATAAATTTCCAAAAAATATTTTTGGGGAAAAGTTGAAAGTATCAATTTTTCTCAGAAATAAAATTCCAAAAAAAAATATTTTTGGGGAAAAGTTGAAAGTATCAATTTTTCTTAGAAATAAATTTTCAAAAAAAGGGTTTTTGAGGAAAAGTTGAAAGTATCAATTTTCCTTGAAAATCGAAATTTCCAAAAAAATATTTTTGGGGAAAAGCTGAAAGTATTAATTTTTCCTACAAAAAAAATCATTCTTTCCTTCCTTTCTATCTTAATTTTGATTTTATTTTTTTCTTTAAATAATCCGACGACGGAGCCTCTGCAAGTGAAACAGTAGTTTTTCTTGCATACTCTTGAGGTGAGGAAAGTTTCTCAATTTTCTGCTAAAAGTATTAGAGTCAATTGAGAATAATTTCCAATAATTAATTACTCGGTAAAATTTTAAGGCTTTTGGATAACACATATTTCAGCTGGTACCATCTTTTGATGGGCGTTGTGAGGGTGCTATAACCTTTCTCACACGTAACCGAACTCCCGAACCATGTTCTGGTTAGCAGACCTGAACCTATTCTTTTAGGGACCCTTAAGCTTAGGTGTTCCCTGAAAGGACAGATTCTTTAGGTGGCCAATCACACCTAGGTAAAAAAAGATTGGTGGCGACTCCCTAAAAGTCAATATCTAGCGATAGATCCCCGGATCTAGACGTTACGACAATATTGATTTGTAAAAAATCTCTAGGTGAGAAAATTTTTTTGAAATTCGTCAAAGTATTGGAGTATTTTGAATGAATTTCAATAATTATTTTACCTTTTCTTTGTAAAATAATAAAAATAAATTCTTATAAAAAAGAAAAACTAAAAATACTATTTAAATTAAATTATGGGCATCAAGTCATATTATATACATTATAAACATTGATTTTAAAGAAAATATGAATTGCTGAAAATGGGATTTTCTAAGAGTCCAAGTAATGATTCTTTAAAGATACCTAGGTGAAAAAGTTCCCCTTAATATTGTCAAAGTATTGAAACATTTTTGGGAATTATTTAATACATAAGATTCTCATTATTTTTCAACCAAAAAATTCAAAAAAAAATGTTTTTTTTTTTTTTGCAATAAGAAAAATTAAGGAAATTATTTCTAAATTCCAAAGGTGAAACCACTTTTACCAAGGTTAAAAGGTAACATATAATTAATCGATACCGTTTTTAAAATAAATGTTGTGGGGGCATTAATCATTCTTTACGTATAATCGTACTCTCAAGCATAGCTGTATTTTTTTAGATCTAAAATTTATCTTATTAATAAGTTTAAATTAATTTTAAAATTTTATTAAAATGATAAGTTTTTAAGGTGGTCAATCGCACCTGGCTAAAAAAGATTGATGGTGACTCTCTATTTTGATTGTTTTAAAATTCGTCTAATAATTCCCAAAATCATTATAATAGCTTGGTAACTCCACTGGAGATGTAATTTATTGAGAGTTAGGCAAAAATTAATTATGTATTATCCTTAATTTTGATGTAATGGTTATAATTGGTATTTAACTTTAATTTCATTGATTTTGATTTTTTTTATAACAAAAACAATAAAAAGGAAAAAAAATCACTTCAATTTCATTTTAATTAAGTCCTTTATTCATCTATTACTTTATGTTTTATATATATATATATATATATTATTCTTGATAAATAGTAAGACATTTAAGATTAAGGTTCTAATGTTATATTCCCCTACACACACAATGGCACATTACATAATGCATAAGCTCTATACCCAGACTCCACCCCTTTTAGGAAGAAGTAGAGTATTTATACTCTTATGAAGTGATAAACCTCCTCAATGGCAAGTGAAATGCTCCCATTCTAAACCTTTTCTGTTTGTAACCTATAATGGGTTAGGAATGGAATACCCTATTAGTGCCACATGGACAACGATGAGGAATAATTTTGGGACCTTTAGACGTGTATAGAACCAAATCAAACATATAGTGAATGATAAGAAGCCAACCATAACTAGAGTCATGCAAATCTTTTTGTAAAAATTACCTAAATCAGGATACATGAGGAGACAGTTTGATACACCACTCATTTCTAGGGATGATAATATGAACAACTAGAAATTTTAAAGACAATGACCTTTTTCAATAAAAAAAAAAAAAAAACTTTGCAATATGTTGTTTAATTTGACCTAATTCTTTTTATGCATGTGTAGGAACTGCATTTTCAATAATTTTTTCTTTCTTTTTTCACATTTCCATAAAAATTTTTTGTTTTAAAAAGGAAACTTTTTAAAACATTTTTGCATTTTCAATAATAACAATTATGTTTCATTTTGCATGCTTTTTTATAAAATGATTATAACTAATTTCTTTATTTTTGGAAAAATATACTTAAACGTTTTTAGGTTGTTATATTTCTTCAACAAAAAATAAAATTTTCTTTCTTTTATTTAAAAAATATTTGAATTCTTATCATTCGTGCATTTTTTCCCTTTAAAAAAGAAAAATAAATTGTTTTACTTTAAATGTTATTTTACTACTTGCATTTCATGATATTTGATTCTTTTTCATTTCATCATATTTCACATTCACAAATAACATGATATTTGCATGTATTCCATTTCATTTAAACATATCTCATCATGCATGTAATATGTTAATGCATTCCACATAAGTATGTCAAAGAATGCATAATTGGTTAGAAATGCAAATATGAAACTATCTCTCTAGGTTTGTTACAACCAATTCTTGATAAGATATAGGCTAATGTGTTTATGGATTTTATAGAAGGTTTGCCTAAGTCATGTGGGAAAGATGTTATAATGGTGGTAGTGGATAGGTTAAGTAAATATGCCCATTTTATCACTTTGGCTCATTTTCTCATTGCCATTACAGTTGCTCAAGCCTATCTAGACAATGTGTACAAGTTGCATGGAGTACCTAATACCATTATTTTTTATAGAGATAGGATTTTCACTAATTCATTTTGGAAGAAATTGTTCAAATTATTATGAACCAAGCTAAAAAAGTCTACTACTTATCACCCTCAAACAGATGGACAATCTGAAGTGATTAATAGATGTTTAGAGACATATCTAAGGTGCATGACAAAAGAACAACCTAAGCATTGGTCTAAATGGATCTCTTTAGCAGAATGATGGTATAAAACTAGTTTTCACACTTTCATTCAGACTACACCATATGTGGTAATCTATGGTCAACCTGTTCCTATTCATCGATCATATCTACCTAGAAATTCTAAAGTGGATGAAGTGGATTGAAGTTTGCAAACGAGGGAAGCCACAGTCAAAATTTTGAAATTTCATTTGGAAAGAGCTCGAAATAAAATGAAGTAGCAAGCTGACAAACATAAGGTTGATAGGTAATTTGAGATTACTGATTTAGTTTATGTTAAGCTCCAACCATACATACAACAATTTGTCATCAATAGGTCTTACTCTGAGCTTGCTACTAGGTACCTTGGCCTTTATAAAGTGTTGGAGAAGATAGAACCCGTTGCCTACAGACTAGAATTGCCTGATAAAGCTAAAATTCATCTTGTCTTCCATGTTTCATAATTGAAAAAGCACATTGGAAAGGTTCCAACACAATCTAATCTTCTTATAATTGATGCAAATGGAATGGTAACCAAGGAAACAGTGGTAGTTTTAGATAGAAAATTGAGTAAGAAAAAAGGTAGAGCAATCACAGAGGTTCTAGTATAGTGGAGTAACAGTTATCCAAAAGATGCAACCTAGGAAGGATTATATGAGCTACAGAAAAAGTTTTCTTACTTCAATCCTTAAGGATAAGGGTTAGTTCAAGGGGGAGGTAGTTGTTGCAAGTTGAATCGAAGAAGGCCATGTTAGGCCATGTTAGTTATCTAAGTCATTTAGTAGTCATTTATATATTTTTTTACAGTCAATATATATGAGTTAGCATGTTAATTATTTTGTTGAAAAATTGATAGCTGGAGTAACAATGATTACAGAATGATTACAAAATAAGGTGGTTACATAAGGATATACAATTTTTACACCCATTTTCTACATTCTAGAATTTTTATCTCTCTTTTTTCTTTTCTCCTTATCTCTATTTCTAAAATTTAGCTATTGGAATCTTGAGTTTTCACAGAAGAGCTTGAACTGATAGTGGTTCAATTGAGCAGCATCAGGTTCTTTTGTATTTTTAATTGAAAAGTCAATAAATATCTTATCTAAAAGTAAATAATTTCTTTTTAATATGTAAAAGCTGAAATTTTCAGAGAATGGCAGAAGTCTTGTGATTTTGAATTTAGTTTCACCCATTTCATTAGCTGCTAATGAAAAATATGATTATGAGCTATGAAGTTTTAGTTCTTAAATCATAGAAAAGAATTTTCCACTTATGATAATTGGTATTAATTTAGCTTCTTATTGGTAATTTGTGAGGATTTGCCATAACTTGACCGAACTTGATTTGCTTATTGTTATGTAAGTAGGCTCATCTCAGGGAGCTTGAGGAAGAAGTAAAGCTTCTTAAGAATCTTTCACACTCAAACATTGTTGTGAGTAATGACTGTGATGTTTTGTATAGTGATTGAATGGATGAAGGATATTACCATTTTTTCATTGAGTAATTACTTTCCATCTTTAGAGATATTTGGGAATAATGAAGGAGGAGGAAACTTTAAATATTTTGCTCAAATTTGTCCTTGGTGGATCAATATCATTACTTTTGGGAAAATTTGGACCCTTCCCCGAAGTTGTAAGTCTTGGATGAAAGAAGGTTTTGAATTTAGTTGTTTTTAATGCTTAGCTTGTGTGCTAATTTGTCTAACATGTTATAAGGACATTTACAAAGCAGTTACTATTGGGCCTAGAGTATTTACACAAGAATGGAATTATGCATACAAACATTAAGGTGCCTTTTCTTTTCAGCCATTAATATTATAAATTAAAAAAAGTCTTCTATTGTTTCTTTTTCCAATGGATAAATAATTTGTTCATTCTATCCATTAGTACGAGGCAAACATCCTGGTAAATTTTGGTGCATCCAAACAAGTTGTCGAGCTGGTAATTATGCAACTGGTTAATCCCTTTCACACCATTCGTCATTTTTTGGGTTAAATTTATTTTAGATTTGTTGACATCCACATATACATAGTTTTAAAAAATAAGGCTTTCCTTTGGTTATTATTGTAGCTAATTTGGATTGTTGGTGGGTGACTTTGTTCTGCATTGAATAGAAACAGTCCTTTAAAGTGTGTATAAACAAACTGAAACAAGTGTTAGTTGTACGTTGTTAGACGAAATTCTTTTCCGGAAGTTAAAATTAATTTAATTTTAAAAGTAGTGTGAAAACTTATGCATGTTTATCAATATTGAGTCAAGGTTAAGTGTTGGCCATTTGAATCGTCCACGTTATGGATGTACTTAATTGATTTTGTGTAATCAAAATTAGATTTATGTTGGATTATTGATATTAACGTTTCAGGTTGTCCATTCCATAAAAATTGACTTTGAATCATCATAAGTAACAATAAACCGAATGTTTAATAATAATAATAATAATAATAATTAAAAAAAAAAAAAAACTTAGTTATGACTTGTTGGTACACAGTGTCTATAGCTTACTTTGTTATGTAGGGATGTGGCATTATATGGGTAACATGAGGAATGGATTATGATAGGCATAGCCTGGATCTAACTTTTGATTGTGAAAAGTTGTACTTTGCCCGTTCGATTACATCAAGTTCATTTTTTAATTTGGGCCGTAATGAAAGCAAAAATAATGGACTTTAATCTATTATTATAATTGAAATTATATTAGCTACAGCATGTAACTCTCACAACATGAAATGGAAATTGGTTTATTTATATTGGGGCTATTACTTAGAATTCATTCATATAAATTGTAAGCGGGTGGTTCCATTGCAATGCGGGGGTTGCACACACATTTATTTTACTTGACATGGCATTTGATTCGCCTGAAGTATATTTGATTACAAATATAATGATTTGGTATATCTTTTTAACCTAAATTAGTTTTGTCTCATAATTTATTCGGACTCCACAACTGAATAAGGACATGTTTGAGATCATATACTATTATGCACTGAAAGCATTTTTTGATATAGCTGGGAAAGAAGTCCTCTATGAAGCATATAATTGGAGTCCTGTGAATAATGGAGGTGATTTTCATAATTTTTTTGAAATGCATTCAATTATTTTGGATTTTGGTTATTCAATGTGATTGCAATATCTTAAATGCTTATTACTCGCTGATCTATTTTGCTCACCATTAAATTTTTTAATTAAATTGCAAGATATTTAATAGCATACCGTTGAGTTTTATGTTAAAATAAGCCCACAGCATAATGCGGGCCTGCCGACTACTAACTTATAAAAATAAATGAGTAAGAAAAAATTGCAAATTGTTATGTAATTTATCATAAAATAAATAATATAATATAATATTTACTTATTATGTAAAATGCAAAAAAAAAAAATTTACTTTCTCCTTTCCAATGGAATTAAAATAAAAATAAATGAGTCAAGATGTAATTAAAGCAAGACTTTATTGCTAAAAAAAATCAATAAAAACAATAATAAACCGATCTTAAATATGCTAATAATTACGTGATTTATCGATAAAAATATTAAATTTTTAATTTTAATAATTAAAATTTAAATCTTTACAACTTTAAATATATTTTAAAAATCTTAAATATACACAAAATGGATTTTTTTTTTTTTTGTAATTTACCTTAAATTCAGTACTTGAAGTTCGTTGGGATGTCTTGGAATTAATCCTCGTCCTCAAGCAATGAAACAAAGATATAGTCATATGATAGAGATATCCATCCCCTTCGTACAAAATTGATTGATATGCTCACACGTTATCGGAATTCATTGGCAGCTTTTCTTTTTCACTTTTTTTTGTTTTGATATATCCAGAAATTTTTTTTTTTTTTTTGTTTCAAAAGAAGATAACACTCTATTACATAAAAAAGGGAGAAGGAATGATTTGATTCGAAACCAAATTTTAATTTTTTTTTTTTAAAATTTTATTACTAGACCAAGATACGAAAGATAATATACCAAGAATTAATTGTTTCTGAAAAAATAGTTAGCTCCAGATAAATACTAGACTTCGTGGTTATCTTTCAGTCATGTAAACAAATACAAATATGTTTTCAATGTCATATAAAAATATCATATTGGCATAAATTTATTTGTTGAGATTGAAATATTTTAGCCATTGCCAATATCACATAGTATATAAGGATTCATAAGATTGAGTCTACAGAAGAATTTTCCTTTTTGTTTTTTTTTTTCAATCAGAATTTAGTTTTTGTGAAAAAAATTTTTGAGTAAAATCCTAAATATATCATATCAATGTGGGAGAGTGCTCCCTTGGGATCATTTTGAGAATGAATTAGATATAACCAAAACCTGAAAATATTTATGAATACGAAGTTTAATTAATTTTGTTAATTTATGTAATTATTTTTAAAAAATAAATTTTAATAAGTTTAAAATTTAAATTTCATCACTTTTAATTTCTTTTATTATCCTCACACTATGATTTCTTATATAAAATATATATATATGCTCTCATTACTTAAAAAAATTCAAAAAGTTTGTAAGGATTTATAATATCATCCATATATCTCAATTTGATATATAATATTTATTTTCAATTTTAACACAAACTTTTTTTATTAAAATAAGTGATTATTTTTTAAAAATATATTTTAAATGAATACTTATTAACTTTTTAAACTTATTTATTGAGTTGAAAATATATAAAATTAATTAAAATATACTAAGTGGATTCAATCAAAATAATAATCCAATAACTTTTTAAATCTCGGGGCAAAAAATTTTTTTTTTAATTTATTTTGTTTCAAATCTCTTCCAGACATGTATAATAACTAATTGAATAAACTTAGGAAATGAAAATGAAAAGTTACATCTTTGAATGATCTTATTTCTCTTTTAAAGATTAAACAACTCAATCTTGCCGACAATCATAAAATAATGGATTGTATGAAATTTGTAACTGATTTCATATTAAAATGAGAATTAATGTGCAAAGGAGAAAAGGAAAAATTGGTGAATAGATAGTAGAAAAAGGCTAGGAGGTAAAAAAGGGTTGGAAGAACTATTAATTAGAGCCACATTTTTATTTGTTGAACATACCGATCAAAGTGATTAAGACAAGGCAAAAAAGCCGTGTGCGCTTGGAACTTTTACAAGTATTGATGGTTGGGAGCAAAGCCCACAGCAAATTGTACGTCGGAAAACTTGAGCGATAATGAACCTTTTGGTTGGAACGAAGAGGCCAATTGAGGGGATCAGTCCTAAATTTGTGGTGTAGGTGCGCTGTCCCTAAATTTGTGGTGTAGGTGCATCCTAATTGAGTAGTAATAATAATAATAATAATAATAATAATAATAATTTTATGAGATTTTCATTGAAAAAATTAAAATAAAATTATGAGTGATAATTTTAATAATAATTTAAGAAAAAGCGTTTTTCAAAATTTTGTTAAAAATATTGATAGAATATTTGGAAATCTCTTTAATAAAAATAAATAAATAAATGATAAAATGATAAAAAAATATATAAAATATTTGATAATAAATTGTTAAGTAAAATTTTCTTATGATAAGGTAAAAATAAAATCATGAGCGATAATTTTTATCGAAACCTTTAATTGAATTTTTCAAAGATTTTTTCAAACATATTAAAAATATTTTAAAAATTAGATCGATAGAATTTTTTACTTAACTTTATAATAATATAAATAATAATAAATTTTTTAAAATATATTAAAATTTTTATCACTATAATAAATATGAAAAAATCACAAGTGCTAATTTTTTAAAAATTTTAGATAAAAAATTTCTTTGAAACGTACAAAAAGTGTTGATATAAATTTTTTAGAAATAATACGACAATAGAATTATTGTTTGCTTTGTTAATAAAATATTAAAATAAATTCAACAACGGAATCTTTTAAAAAAATTAAATGATTTTTTAAAATATTTTTAAGTGAAAAATTTTTTTAAATTATGTCAAAAGTATAGGAAATAACCTAAAAAATTTTTAATATTCAAAATAATTAAATAATAATAATAAAATAATAAATAAAATACTATTTAAACAAGATTAGTTTTGGATCTTATAAAATTAATTGGTATCATCTTCAAAAGAGTAATACGAAGGTATTATAACTTTTCACATATACGATCGTACTCTTAAATTTAATCTCAAATTTATAAATCAAAAAATAAAATTAATAATCAATTATACCTCAATAAAAAAAATTAATAGTGACTTTTATTTTTATGTTTAGTAATTGATTCTTGGATCAATGCATTACAATAATTATATACATTAAATCTTAAAAAATTACGAATAAAGTTCAAGTGTTGTAATTTTTAAAACAAGGTTGCTAAATTATTTGTTCTCAAGTTTATCCAAATAAGTTCAGGTAACCTTCAAACGGAAAAAGTTTAAGTATTGTCTATAAATTATATCATTCAACTAAAAAGTTTTAATAAAAATTGAATATTTTATAACGTTAAGATTTTAATTACAATAAAATAATAATTTTAATTTAATTTCATGTAATAAAATATAAAAAATTTATTTTATTTTTGAATAAAATTCAAAAATTTATTTAAGTATTATCTCAAAATAATAATAGAATGGTCACATCCGGCCCTTCGAATACGATATATACTGCTTAGTGAGAAAAAGAAAAAAAAAAAAAAAGAAAAAAAGGAGTGCTTCCAAATTGAGAAGTTAAAGAGTCCAACGAAACACGGTTTATTGTGTATGATGCAATGGAGCTTGTAATAAAATAAAATCTCTCTCTCTCTCTCTCTCTCTCTCTCTCTCAAAATAGTTAAATGTGCCACAGACCACACAGCTGAAGGTTGTCCATGTCGGCTTTGTTTCCTCATTTTTGTTATGTTGTCCTGAAACCTATATATGGAAACGTGTTTTTTTTTTTTTTAAGTTTCTATTTATGCTTAAAAATTATTTCTTTCATTTCATTTTCTTTATCCATTATTTTTTAAATGTCCTAAAATTATCTATATTTTTTGAACATTTAAAATTTTTATTTTTTATGATTTTTTTATTTTTTGATATTAAAAATTATTAAACTTTAATTTTATAAAAAATTTTAATATTAAAGACAATAAAATTAAAATTTTTTTATATTCCGTAAAAATCAATAAAATTCAAATAATTTGGGATGGATAAAATACTTTATATATTCATTTTCTAAGTAGACTTAGAATTAAAATTTAGGCCCAATTTTTTTTTGTTTTCACCCAAAAATTTCTTTGTGTTTGTAATGATTCATGTCTTCCTTTTTTCTTTTTTCTTTTTTTTACTAAGAATACGGATTTAAGTCCAGATGGACTACTTTAGCATCCAAATTGTCTTTTTCTTTTTCCTTATCATATCCAATCAAATCTGATACGTATTTAACGTATCGTATCAAACACAAATATGACACCGATGCGAAAGGGTCTAGAAGTACCCGTGCTTCATAGATGCTGATTCATTCTTAGCCAACCACAAAGATCAGATACGGCTGCTAACATGAGTGGGTGGCCACCAAGACTTAGAAATTCCAAATAAAAGGGATCTCAAAACAGTTTAGCATAAATAATATCAAGGATCGTGGTTGACACAGTTAATATTCCACCATAGTAGAAAATTGCACCAAAATTTATTAACCCACGGGTAATTGAACAAGACATGATATGAATGATAATCCCCGCTTTCGTTTATTTTCATATCGACTAGAATGATAATCCCTGCTTTGCCGGGGATTTTTTTTAATTTAATTTAACCAATATTTTAATAATTTGTTTAAATATTTTTTATTTTGTATATATAGATACCAATCCGTGCCTCACTAATGATATCAATCATTGTGTAAATGTAATTAAGAAATAAACAATAAAAATTAAATTGAAGATAATATAAATATATACCTATGAAAAAAAAAAAGGCAATATATAATATGTTAGCTTGACATTGGAATATTAGGATAGACAAGAGTGAAAGTTATACACATTTTTAAAACTTGTTGACATTCCGATATTTCTACCTAATTATTAAGTTCTTCAAAATCAGTTTTCTTTCTCTCTCAAGAATTGTGCAGTGATAGATCTTCCTAACAATTATTTTTCTCAACTTCTCACTCACACTTATTCATCCAATAAATTCACATTCATGAGAAAAATGGTATTGACTCAAATTATTCACCAAAACTAATTGTGGAACCATGCAACAAGTATCATAGTGCAAAAATATGATACATTATTATTTTTTTTATAATCTTTCATTTTTGTGTGGGTTGAAGGACACAAGTGTCACGTACATTTTTATGAAAAAAGGCCTTTATGGCATATGATATAATTGTTTTAATTGTCAGAGTTTTATTAAAATCTCAAGATAACCAATCTAACATGGTTTTATTATCCCACCATATTTAAGAAGCTATGAAATTATATTGAGACTTGGTATATTATAAAGAAGTTGATGCAAAAAAAAATGAAAGTTTTTCCATCTAAACATGAAGATAAAAGCTATAAGGATACATATGATTGTAGAGTGCGAAGCATATTCATCACCTTTTTTTTTTTTTTAATTTAGTGTGTGTTTTAGTTTTTTTAATTGTAAAGTCAAGCTAATGAAAGAATTTTAAAAAATATATATTGATAACAATTCAACATAGTTTATTTTATTCTACACTATAGATGATAATTTCTTTCATAATTTTGACTTTGTACCAAAAGTTAAATGTGAAAAAGGTAGTCTAGTCGTACTTCTTGTAGACACCTTATTTAGTTCGAGCCCAAATCAATTGGACTCAAATTCAATTCAAGCTTAATTGTTGAATTTTGTTTTTTATATTTTATTATTATTCTTTATCCTTTTATTTTATCTATGTGTATATATATATATATATATATGTATTTCTTTTAAAATTTATTTATCCTTTTTGTTGTTTTACTTTTACTTTTTTTTTTTTTGTTATCCATTCTGCTTATCTCTTTTTTTTAAACATTTATCTAAATATTTCAAAAAAAAAAACAAAAGAAGAAAAGAGAAAAGTGGTTAGCGATGAGATTGGTTTTATCAAAATTTGTTTAAGTTTAAATTCTCAAAGAGAAAGATTGATTTTCTTTCCATGATAATGCAAAATTTTGGAAATTAAATCTAAATAATTAGGGATTCTACCAGTCTTCACCTATAAATAAACTTGCAATATATAGCAATCACACGATGATTAGAGGAATTAGAATTAAAAAATTGAGAGAATCCAAGGAATAAGTGTTAGCTTTTCCTACTTTTTAGTTGAGAAGTTTTGATTAGAGGAAAATTTAGTAAGGAAGCATGTTTGGGTTTAAATTAGCAAAAAAAAAAGGTATTTTGCTTTTTAGAAATTTTATGAAAATTTTTCAAAAATTGGTTGCATTTTTTGATGAGCTTTCCATAAAAAAAAATCTCAGTTTTCGACGATATTCTAGCATTATTTACATATTTTGACTAAAATTTTCAAAAATTGACAAACTTCTGAAAAGCTTTGCAAAATCTGGTCGTTGGATATTGCTTTTAGAGAGAGAAGTAAAAGAGGAGAGAGAGTGAAAAAGAAATTCTAAAAAAAAGGCAGACTTTGGAATTATATACAAAGGATCAAAAGACGATGTTTTGAAGCGTTTTAATTCCCAAGATTCACGTGTTTTATCAAGATTCGATTAGACCCATTCTATTTGACCCAAGAGCCATTTCATCTGTTGAAGTCAAGCTGTTTGAGCCTTAAGCCGAGCCATCAAGCCCTCAAGCCATCTTTGAGTCTGTGGTTGAGTCGCTAAGTTGATTTTTGAGCCGAATTATGTTTTTTTGGTATTTTTTTCTTTTTCTTTTCTTATTTATTAAATTAATATTTTTTAAGTTCTTTTCATTTATTCTTTTCATTTTATTTATTTATTAGTTTTTATTTTCAAAAATTTAAAGAGAAGTAAAAATATTAATTTTTCCTTAAAATAAGAACAATTTTTAAAAAATTGGGAAAAAAATTAGGGAAAAAGTTAAAATATTAAATTTTCCTCAAGATAAAATTCCAATAAAAATTGAAGGAAAAAATTTGAATTATCAATTTTCCCTCAAAAGAAAATTATTTTTAAAAATTAAGGAAAAAGTTATAGGACCAATTTTTCTTTAAGTTAAATAAAATTTTTTTTGAAGAAAAAGTTAAAGTGTCAAATTTTTCTTAAACCAAAAATAATTTCAAAAATTAGGAAAAAAATAGAATTATCAAATTTCTTTAAACAAGAATAATTTTAAAATTTTAAGGAAAAAAGTTGATGTATAATTTTTTCTTTAAATAAAAAAATATTTTAAAAATTTTGGGGAAAAAGTTAAAATATCAAATTTTCATTGACCAAAAAATAATTTTAAAATTTTTGAAAAAAAGTGAAGTATCAAATTTTCCTTAAATAAAAATAATGTCAAAAAATTTGAGAAAAAAATTGGAAGTATCAATTTTTCTTTAAACAAAAAATAATTTAAAAATTTTTAAAGAAAAAATTGATGTATCAATTTTTCTTGAATTTAAATTTTTTCTAAGAATTTCATAAAAAATAAGACAAATGTGAAATGATCCGACAATAAAGTTTCTTCAAGAAAAATAATTATTTTCTTATATACTATTGAAGTGAGGAAATTTTTCTTAATTTTTTGTTAAAATATTAGAGCTAGTTAAAAATAGTTCCCAATACATTTAAATTTTAAAAAGCTTAAGGGATAACACAAAAACAATTGGTACTATTCTTTAATGGGTGTTATAAGGGTATTATAACTTTTTTTGTATATAACCGTATTTTCAAACCTAGCTTGGTTTCGTATACTAGAATCTACCTATTAAAGATACCCGAGTCAAGCTTGAGACGCTCTTTTAATAGGATAGATTCGGTTAGATGATGAAGCACACTTAGATAAAAAAGATTGATGGTGACTCTTTAAATTGTGTCTAACGATAAATTTGTAGATTTATATGTTATGATAGTTTGGTGATTTTACTGAAAATAAGCTGTGAGTTAAGCCAGCAAATTAATTTGAGTTATTCAAAAATCTAATAAAGTTAGTTTTTTTTAGAATATTTTTTGCTTTATTATTATCATTATTTTTTTAAATGCATTATTATGTCATTCATATGCATGTACATAATATAAGTTATATACCCGAGTTTCATCCCTCTAGAAGGGAGTATAGTACCTATATTTTTGTATAGTTTTAATGCTCTATAGTGGTTAGCGAAATTCTCCTACTCAAATTGAATTCTTTCCTCTTATAGTCTATGATGGGTGAGGATTATGGTGCCTTACTAGTCTGTGATGGACAATGATGTGGGGAACAATTTTGAAACCTTTAGAGTTAACCCAAACTACATATAGTCAGCTTTATGAGCCTAACCTATAGGTAAAGCCATGTTTCTTTTATCCTTTAGAATTGACCTAAAGTTTAGGATCATATTATTGTATTATATTTGTGCTAATAGACTTATTTTTATATTGAGCTAATTAAGCAATTTCATTGCTTGTATATTCATAAACATGCATATATACTACATAAAATGCTTGTATATTCATAAACATGCATATGTACTACATAAAAGCTTTCATAAAACCCATTAAATGTCTAGTTTGATTCTATGAAAAAAAAAAAGCTCTTTTTTGGTTGAAATTTTTAAAAAAGGATAAACATTATCTTTCATACATTGCATTTGCATGAATAGTGCACTAATTTTAAAATAGTGGTATACAAATTTAAATAGACCTAACAATTCGTGTATTCTTATAGTACAAAATACTAAAAATTCATGTATTTGTATCGTATTTTATATAAAAATTATCTATCACAATTCGTGTCGACACAAAAACATGAAATACATTTTTTTAGTTTTGTTAAACCTATTTATAGTTTTTGCTAAAAATTTAAAATTTGTTTTCTTTATGTTTTTTATTCGTATCAATTTCATGTCTATCACTGTATCGTGTTCGAAATTACCAGATCTAGGTTTAATGATAGCTCAACTATTTAAAAACTCTACTTAATTAACTTACCACAAGTATAATACCCGAGTTCAAGCAAGACAGATGGAGCAAGAGAACACAAATCATTTTGAGAAAATAGAAAAGGCTAAGAAGAGCTCAGAAGAAGTTGAGTAAAATCTTATAAGCCCTAAACAAGTTAAACAAAGAGGAAGCTATGGAAGAAGATGCTAGCCCCCATAACCATCCATCACAAAATATCATTGACCCCTTATACCCTTCTAGGTACGGTCCATCTCAAGCCCAATCCACTCAAGAAATTCCTCTATAGCAATTCTTATTCCCAGCAAGATATACCTACCCTGGAATGCTTTACGCATCAACTTAGGGGCATTTTTAGAGTTATATCAATCCTATTTAAAAAGAAAAAAGTAATAGAACTAGTACAAGTTCCCAATCTGAATGACTCGAAAGAGAAGGAAAAGCTGAAGTTGAAAGCAATAGAAGCCTTAAAAAACTCCAAAATTGAACAAAAGATGAATTTGCTAGATGAGAGATTATAAGTTGTAGAAGGAATAGATTTTTACGGTTTTATGGATACAGCCAAACTTTGCTTGGTTCCTGATGTTGTTATCCCACCAAAATTTAAAATCTCAGAGTTTGAAAAATATGATGGTACTAAGTATCCAGTGACTCATGTCACTATATACTATTGAAAAATAGTCGCTTATACTAGTGACAATAAGTTATTGCTTCATGTATTCCATGACAACCTTATTGGTTTTACTGTAAAGTGGTATGTGTAGCTAAACAAAACTTGTATTACTTCATGAAAAAATTGACAAAGGCGTTCATTACCCAGTACTGGCACATCATAGGCTTGGCTCCAAACAACACCAAAACCTAATAATCAAACCAACAATTTGAGGGAATCACAAAACGACAAAAAAAAAAGGCTTCTTTGGATCCTAATCCTATAACATACATAGACTTGCTGTCATATTTATTGAAAAATCATTTGCTAACCCCTATTCATGTTGAGCCAAGGAAACCTCCTTATCCAAAATTATATGATGCTAATACTCAATGTGACTACCATTATAGAAACACAGGTCACTCAACAGAGAATTGTGTTGCTCTAAAGCATAAGGTACAAGGTTTCGTCAATACTGGTTTGATAAAATTTGATGATAATGAAGGGCCGAATGTCACTGAAAATATTTCGCTCAATAATACAAGGGCATGATTTTGAGAAGATGTTTTAGAAAATTTTTTTAAGAAGTAATGAACTTTAGGGAGGCATTTTATGTGTTTATCTTGTATTTATCTAGCATTTCAAGAAAATTACGTTTAATTGGCATTTTTTCCTAATATCTGTATACTTGTCTACACAAAATGGATGATAGGTAGATCTATATATAGAGATTAGAGAAAGAGGTTTAAACACTGTTTTGACATTCATTGTACTTTTTAAAAATTTAAGAGCTTGTTAAAATCGCTAGATAGTAAGTGTCGTTCCGTTTGTTATTTTGGTATTTGTTTTTCTCGTATTGATTGATTGTGGACGAAATTATTTTATTGGTAATTATTGAAGGATTTTCAACGGTTTACAGACAAAAATTAAAAAATCATTTAGAAATTTTTTACCAATTACCTATTGACAAAATACCAACAAAATTTACTGGTAGAAAAAAAATCATTGGTACTTTGTAGGTGAAGTTGCCACGAGAAAAATGAGGATTTGACGCATTTTTTATTGATGGAATAAATCTGTCAATAATTTATCGCTAAAAGCTTTATTGATGGATTTATTTAGTCCGTAAAAATTTTTTAGCTTAAAATATATATATTTTTGGAATTAAATTGGAGGATAATTTTTAATTACCGACAAAATATGTTAGTAATCAGCCATTAAAAGTCAAAAATACTAATGAATTTCGTCGGTATCCATCGTAAAAAGTTTCAAAATTTTTGAATTACCGACAGAATATCCATTGATGTATATATTAATGTACATTTAAAAAACTTACTTAAATATATAAGATAAAAATTAAAAATTAAAAAAAATAATTTTTAATTTTATTTTTTAAAAAAGTTATTGGTATAAAAATTATTATTCATACTCATTAAATATTTGTAAAGATAAAGATGAAGAAAATTTTAAAATATCTATCGGATATAGATATGAAAATATGTATAATATAAAAATGCAAGGATGTGGATAGAGAATATTTTACCCTTCTCATATCCTCTCCAATGACGTCCTAAGGTAACTATTTGATTATTATTTTGACATAATAGTCAAATAAAATTTTGAATTTTATTAAAAATATATTAAAAAAATTAATATTTTAATATTTTATTATATAAAATTACGATTATAATTTTTTATTTTATTATAATTAGAATCTTAACAGTATAAAATATTCAATTTTTATTAAATTTTTTAATTGAATGATTTAATTTATAAAAAAATATTTACTTAAACTTTTTTCTTTTGAAAGGTTACAAAGATTTATTTGGATAAACATGAAAACAAATAATGAAGCCAACCTCATTTTAAAAATTATAACACTCGGACATTTTTCATTATTCTTTAAAATTTAATGTGTATAAATATAATGAAATAAAAGTTTATAAATTTAATGTCATCACTCTTAATAATAATACCTGATAAGTATATGCTCGAATTTTAATATTTACAATCTTTTCTTTTATTCTCAAGTTATTATTTTTTTATAATATATATATAAAAGAAAGTTTCAACTTAGTAGTGGATTAACATCTTTTTTTGCATCTAAAATATATATTTTTTGAAATAACTTAATTCTTTTTTTTTTCTATAACCATTTCAATACTAATTAGGTTTGTCTTGATAAATTGTAACAAAAAACGGAGCTTGATGTATTAAATGAATTGCATAAAAATTGAAATTTAAGTAAAATTTGACAATTTGAGTTCAGAAGTTCGGATATGTAAATTAATTATATATTTTTTAAAATTAAAATCAATAATACAATTCATCCGATAATAAATTCAATCCAAATTATGAAGTTACAACACAATCAAACCCTAACAAACAAAATATTAAATTAAATTGTACAAGTCTCTACGGTTTCTTACCCTTTATATGACGAGCTGAACTAGCTGTTTTGTTTTATAATTTTTTCTAAAATGAAGAGAAAGAAAGAGAAACCAGATTTTTTACTGGTCGAGAATAAAATTAATATCCTTAAGTTACATCACTTTGAATTCGATACGTAATGCTTGACAAGAAAACGAAGAGAGGCATCGCTTTCAAATTTGTACTGAGTGCAACAAAAATGAATTATTGTGCAAGTTGCAATGGAAGTTGTAATAAACTAAAGTACGTGTCTCTCACATGGGTTAGAAATGATACCGGCCACACATCAAAAGGTTGTCCGTGTCCATGTTTACTTCGTTTTCAACATGTTTTTTTCCGATGTCCTCCTTAAACCTCTACATGGAAACGTTTTTCTTTTTAGAAAGTTTTTATATATGCTTCGTAACTGTTTCTTTCATTTTATTTTCTTTGTCAATCAGTTCTAGAATGTTCTAAAAAAGTTTTTTTTAATATTTAAATTTTTTATTTTTTATATTTAAAAATTATATTTTAAAACTTTTTTAATTTTTTAACGTTAAAAATTATAAATCTTTACTTTTATAAAATTTTTTTATATTAAATATATTAAAATTAAAACATTTTTATATTCTATAAAAATAAATAACATCCAAATAATTTATGACGGGCAAAATACTTTATCCATTCATTTTCTAAGCACACTCAAAATTTAGTGTGTATTTTAATTTTTTTAATTGTAAAGCTAGGCTTAAAAAAATACTTTAAAAAACTTGATAAGAATTCAAAATAGCTTGTCTTATTCTACACTATAGATTATAATTTATTTCCTAATTTTAATTTTTTACCAAAAATTAAGTGTGAAAAAGGTTGTCTAGTTTATGTTCTTTATATTCCTTCTTCAAGTTCAATTATCTATTAGAAGGATGTATTATGCCTATCAAATCTCTAATAAAAAAATAATTTTCAGAAAGCAAATTCCTTTGCTTTCTTGGTCTGCAAATCTTAAATAAATGTATTTATATTGTTATCTTATATGGGATAAACCAACTTAATTAAATTTCAAAAGTGATGAAAATAAAATACTATAAATATAATTATTAAAAAAAAGAATAATCTTTTAAGAGTGTAATACTACAATTGTCTGGTTAGAATGGAATATTGAAATATCACCTCGTTAGGAATTTTTGGGATGAAATATACTTTTGGTAAATAAATATTGATTAAAAGTTAGTCACAATTAAAAATTACGTAAAAATATTAAGAAAATATTTTATATTTTTTAAATTTTATAAATAAAGCTTTATATTTTTACTACACCAAATTAAACAATGTTTTTTTTATTTACAATGCATGATTTTGTTGGAACGGGGTTTATTAGGTTTGACACAATGGGGGAATGCTTATTTGGGATAAAAACAATGACACAAATAGTTTCATTTTAAGCACTCCAATTTTTAATCCAATTTTTACAGAGTTTAATAAATCCGTAGCCAAAATCACTAATTAAATAAGTATTTGCCATTTTAAACTTGAAAGTTTTCTAGTAATTATATCAAATTAAAAATTAAATCTCACGATAATTTCAGTTTAAAAAAATAAGTATATGTGGGAAAACACTTACTTATAATTGATTGTAATTTTGTAATCTATATATTTATATTTGTATTTTTAGAATTAAATATTTGTATCTTTAGAATTAAGGACAAAAAATTAGGATAGACAATCTCTCAATTATAAGGTCAATTTTTAAGAAGATTTAGTTTCTTAATTTACCTACTAATTAGTTGTATATAAACCTAAGGTACTTTTATAATTCTTTATAAATAGTTTTTCAGTATACATTCAGTTTTACTCTTAGTTTTTTACATAGTTTTATTTCTTAGTTTTTTCACATGGTATTAAAGCTTTAGGCTCTTCTTGAGAAGCAAAATTTTTAGCCTTCATTGCCGACTTATATTTTAAACCTTCATTGTCGAACCTTGTTAAGGCCTTTATAGCCATTTTATTTTTTCCTTCTTTAACCTTTATTGATAAAAGTCATTTCTGGTTATATTTTAAAACTTGTTTCAGTTCAAATAAGGATATCACTACCACCCAATTTGAGAAAATGTTAACTAAAAAAATCAATAAAGTACTACAAATGTCTTGAAAATAATGAGAGTTGGATAGAGAAAAGATTGAAAAGCTGCAAAGCCTATTGAAAACCCTTAAAAATCCTATTGGGGTATATTTCTTGGGTAAGGTCTTTAGTTCAAGTAAAGCTTTTAGTTCTCATGGATTAAATATTTTTTGATTAAGTCTATTACGAGTTCTTGGATCATAAACTTAGAAGCCACAGACCATATGACACATTTCTTATAAAAGTTTAGCACATATAACTTGTGTCTTAGTAATAAGAAAAATATTGCTATAGATGATTCACTTACTACAGTGGCAAGATTAAGAGATATTCAAATTAATCCTTCATTTGTTCTTAAAAATATTTTTCATGTTTCTAGATTGTCTACTAATCTGATATCTATACAAAAACTTACCAAAAATATGAATTGCAAAGTGTCTCTCTTATTATGAATTTCAGAATTAGAGGTCAAAGAAGAATATTGGAATTACTAAAGAGAAAGATGCACTATACCATCTTATGACCTTAAATAACACAAGTAATATCAAGAATAGTTTACCTTTATCATTTTTTATGAAAAATCTCTCAATAAAGATAAAATCTAGCTTTATCATTTTCATCTTAAATATCCTTCTTTTGGAACTTTGAAAAACATATTACCTTATTTGTTCAAAGGATTAAATGTCAAAAATTTTCATTGTGATGTTTGTGAATTTGCAAAGCATAGACGTGTGTCTTTTTTAGTTAGCAATAAAATAAGTTTTATTTCTTTTTATTTGATTTATAGTGACATATGGAGTCTCTTTACAATTCTTAATATTTTAAGTGCAGGTGGTTTGTTTCTTTTATAGATGATTGCACCAGAGTCTTGTGGATATTTTTACTTAAATCCAAATCAAATGTGAATAATGTGTTTTTAAGCTTCCAAAACATGATCCAAAATTAATTTAGAGTAAAAATCAAGAGATTTAGGTCTGATAATGCAAGAAACTATTTCAACTAAAGTTTATCTACTTATTTTCAAAAGAAGAAGATTATCTATGAGTCATCTTGTGCTAATACTCCACAATAGAATGGAATGGCAGAGAGAAAAAATAGTCATTTACTAGCCACAACTCGAGCTTTACTTTTTCAAATAAATGTACCCAAATCTCACTGGGAGAAAGCTATTCTCATAGCCACACATATTATAAATAGGTTACTTTTAAGGGTTTTAGGATTGAAAACTTCTACCGAACTACTCTCATAATTTTATCCCAACTTTAATGCCACAAACAACCTTACACCTAGGATATTAGGTTTTACATCATTTGTTCATAGTCATGGTCATAATAGGGAGAAATTGGATCCTAGAGCAATTAAGTACATTTTTATGGGATATTCTTCAACTCAGAAATGGTATAAGTATTATCAACCTCCAACTAAAAAATTGTATGTGTCTATAGATGCACTTTTGAATAAAGCAAATCATTTTTTACTCAATCTTATCTTTAAAGGGATACTTCATTCATCGAAGATAAGGATAAAAAAATTTTTTTGCTTGATTTGTTCTCTTCTTCGACATTTTCACCCATTAATTTTTTTGAGTTGAAACCAGTTTCTTTTGAGCCTAAGTCAAATACTGAATTTAAGCTAAATCCATTCCAAAAATAGAAGATGTGATAAAGGATAATATTATTTTTTATTCTATAAATGAATTATAGGTTTACTCAAGAAGAAAAATCCCAAATCCTAAACCAGTATCAGTCCAAAAATCTAATCTCAACTTTAAAAATGAGGAAACTACAATCTTTGACTTTGTTTTTCAAAATGAGCATGAATCTTCTAAAACTATAACTAGTGATTATGATTTGCTTATTGCCATTAGGAAAGGAACCAAAGAATGTACTAAACATCTACTATTTTTATGTCATTTGAAAAATTATTACCATCCCATAAAATTTTTCTTATGAGCCTAAACACTATTTCTGTTCCAACTACATTATCCAAGGCATTATCTAGTGAGAAATGGAGGTAAGCCATGAAAATAGAAATTGTGGCCTTAGAGAATAATAAGACATGAAAATTGGTAGAGTTGCCTAAAGAAAAAAACCAATTAAGTGTAAAATGGGTTTTTATTATAAAATACAATGCGGATGGTAATGATGAAAAGTACAAAGCCTGGTTAGTGGCTAAGAGCTACACTCAAACTTATGGAAAAGATTATCAAAAAACTTTTGCTTTAATTGCCAAGATGAATATAGTTAAGATTTGGTTATCATTGGCTGTAAATTACAATTGACAGCTTTGACAATTTGATGTAAAGAATGCTTTTATACATGGTGATTTGGAAGAAGAAATATACATATATATATATATGAAGGTTTCACTAGGATTTGGAAGTCATCTAGAAGCGTACAAAGTATGCAAGCTGAAAAAAGCTTTATATGGCCTTAAACAGCATCATAGGGCTTAGTTTGAGAGATTTACCAAAGTGATGCTAGTAATAGCATATAAACAGAGTGAAAAAGATCACACATTGTTTATTAAGCACTCTGATTCATGGAGAGTCACAATTCTATTTATGTATGTTAATGATATAATTATAATTAAAGATGATAAAAAAAAAGTGAGAAACTCTAAACAGTGTTTGACGAGAGAATTTGAGATAAAAAAGCTAGTGAGATTGAAGTACTTCCTAGGAATTGAACTTGAAAGTTTTCTAGTAACTATATCAAATTAAAATTAAATCTCACAATAATTTTAGTTAAAAAATAAGTATATGTGAAAAACACTTATTTACAATTGATTGTAATCTTATAATCTGTATATTTATATATTTGTATTTTTAGAATTAAGTATTTGTATCCCTAAAATTAAGGACAAAAAATTAGGATAGGCAATCTCTTAATTATAAGATTAGGTTTTAGGAAGATTTAGTTTCTTAGTTTACTCACTAGTTAGTTGTATATAAACCTAATGGGCTTGTATAATTTTTTATAAGTAGTTTTTTAATATACATTCAGTTTTACTTTTAGTTTTTCACATGATTTTATTTCTTAGTTTTTTCATAGTATATTATCCGTTTATGTTGTAAGATGTAACTAAAGAAGAAAAATAGGTTCCCTATCAATGAAAAGTAAAAACCTTGCATCCATTACTAACTTTATGCTTTTAGAAAGAAAATTTTGATGTTCCACATTCCATGTCAAAAGCTAGAAACTATTTGAAAATTTGATTAAACTATGGACTTTCTAAATGTCAGTTAGCTTTCAAGCTTTGTGAATATAGGCTGGCTACAAAAAGTCTTAACTTTTTTCATGATTTAGACCATTTTTTTGTCCAATTGTTATGACATATTTGCAACAATATATATTTATTTGACAAACTGTTTTATGATTTATTAGTTCTTATATTGGTGCCGTTAGTGTTGGTGTCAAGCTTTGACTTAAAAGTATTCTTGTAAATACATAAAGGAAAAATGGTTAGAAGTAAAGGTAGGGGATGTTCTCTATGTTTGCAGTCCAATGCGTAAGTCAGTACAGATCAGGTCGACAAGAAAGTAGGAAGAAAAAAGAGATAAATGGAATGAACCTGGTTTCATAGTGCTTGAGTCTTCATATTTATAACTCAGTTGAAGGGGATCATAAGAGGACAATTAAGACAAGACGAAACTGAGGTGGCACGACCATGTCAGGCTGACTTGATATGTTAGGTCAACATAAATGATAAAAATACCCCTAGTTGTTTGTTAAAGGTTTTAAGAGAAAAAAAGATCACTATACATTTTTTATCATCAAATGCCCCTAACACATTATCCTTTCATCAGGCAATCTAAGTATTTGATAGTTAAATTTATTACTGACATCCTCAATGTGAAATAGATTGGCTAAAAGAACATATTAGCAAATTGGCTCATCGAAGACTGAGATTGCAAGGGGCGATCAATTTTGGATGATGACTAGCTTTAAGTTGTAGTCTGACCTGACGATTATCTAATCTTGCTCATGTGTTCTGGATTGAGTGCATAATTGGTTTAAAGACTGTTAAGGTGATAATTGTTTAGGGTGATTTGAGATAAGTGTTAAAGTTTATCTGGCTATGGTGAGACTTATATTTTTTTTCAAAAATTTGGATCTGAGCCTCTATTTTAGACCTAAAAGTGAATTGGGCTCTCAATTTACCCTTAAAAACTACCTGATTTAGATGGCCCATCCTAGGGTTCTTCTAGTTATGCCAGTCTGATAGCATTAAATAAAGAAAAAGATGGTTTGAGTAAAAAAATTAAAATAGATAAATGAAAAGATGTCTACTCGTCCATTTTCTAACACATAGCGTAGAATGTTTCGTCAATCTAGTCTATAGTGCATCTATATAAAGGGCTGATAGGGCCTTAGCTTTTCACATTTTGCTTTCTTTGCTTTCAATCTAACCTAAAATTTTTTATTTCAACAACTTTCTAGCCTTCAAAGTTTTTTTACACCCATTTCGATACATATTTCTAACAATATCTTCTAGTATAAGTTTTAGAGAGGCTGAGAGTTATAGGGTTGGGCCAAAAAGAGGCTAGCAAGGGTAACAGGATGATAACCCTATCCCCCATAGTATTGGGGACCATAACTATGAAAGGATGGCTTATTAGTTTAACTCGATATCCAAGGAAAGGCAACAGTGCAATGATGAAAATGCTCGAGCAAGAGGCGAGTGAGTTTTGAGCACAAAAGAGCTATGTGTTCAGATCAACTTCAAACTTTAAAATCTTTTTACCTTTTTTGCCTGTCAAGTCGGTTCATCTTCTATGGTTGACATTTTTTCCTTTTCGATCATTCCCCCTTCTAGGATTCAATCTTTCACCTCCTGCCACTTCTACTCTCTTTCATCAACTAATTTTTGTAGACATCTCGTACTCTCTTGAAGGGTCTCCACCTCATCTTTCTTTTTTTAGGATTGAGCTATTTTTATCCATCGCTCTTCCTCAGGATCCATCACTCACCCAACTGTTAGATTATTCTAATGATTTCCAAAGACGAACAAGAAAAAGGGAGCACCTCAATAAAAAAAATGATGGCAAGAGAGAGAGTCTTGTAAAGTAGGATGAACTCGTCAAAGTTCTTATATATACTCCATGTGACCTCAGTGTGATCTTCAAAGACGTGATAAGCGAGCTAAAGGGCAAGGCAAATTTAAAAGATTATCCTAACATGTGCTTGACTCATCACGTTTGAATTTTGGGTACCACTTTCCTTTTTCTCAGAAATGGATACAGTATAATAATATCGAACTCCTTAAATCAAGTCACTGATAGACTAAAGCCATATCGATTCTATGTACATTGGGATTTGTTCATGGCTGATTTGAGATTTTCACTTCATCTTTTGTTCATTTCAATTTTTAATTTTATAATTTGACCATCGCTCAGCTTACCCCAAATTCTATTCGGTACATAGTCACTTTTTTTTTCAACAATTAAATATTCTTTCTTCTCTTTCTCAATTCAGGGAGTTTTTCCTATTAAAAAACTCCTTATGATAGCAGGTAGTTTTATATTATTGCTCGGTCAAATAAAAAACTTTTCGGTAACTACTCAAGCTTAATAAAAAATTAAAAACTATTCTTCCTATGCCTTGAAAAGCAAAAGACAAATAAAGATTGTGAGCTCAAGGTTGAGGCTTGAGAAATAAAGAGTACATCTGACTCTTTTATGGACATACCAATGGCCCTCTCCATATCTAATTTATCAAATCGGGATAAAATTTTAAATTTTACACATTAAAAGAGCTCGTCATCGATGCTTACGGGCTGAACTCCTCAAAAGTGATAAATAAAATAAAGTATTGGGGTAGGTTTGAGGTAACCTCATAGGGTAATATTTTATGTTAATTTTTTATCTAACTGTTAGCTCAGTTTTGCAAAGATGGCTAATAGTGAAGACTTTAACATCTCATTGTACCAACATGCCTCGAAGACCAAAAGAGAAAAAAAAATCTAACTCAGCGCCCCATCTTATGAGGGGACAAAGTGGTTATCACATCTATGCCTTGTACTCCCTCAGGTTAGAAGTCAAAAGCTAGGGCAGGTCAGAACCTATCCTTCACATCAGAATCGACACCACCTTTTCTAGCCAAAAGATCACAGGTGAAGATCTTGTTCTCTGCTCCTGAGAATCCCGAAACTAGGTTGCTAAGGCCTAGCTCGAAAAGAATATCTATGGGGTAGGAGTATGCTCTAACGGATGACCTCATCTTTAACCTCAATGTTACCAAACAATTCTGTAAGGTCGTAGTTCCTTCTCTTGATAAGTTTCTCTTGACCTCAACTCTATTTTTTTTTTATTATTTTTCTAAATCTAAAGTCTTTCTATATAATCCAAAAGAAGTTCACACCTCAGCCTATGGAAAATAATAACCAGGCCTTCTATCACGCTTATCTGGCCATATAACATATGCTAAAAGTTGAGAAAGATATGACTATCCTTGTCGAAGAGCATAAAAAAAGTTCAGAGTCATTAAATAGCATCAGGTCAAGGCTCAGCGCGTCTCACAATAAAAAGGTCAAGCTGAGAAAAAAGGTAATGAGCTAACAATAAAGCTACAAGCCATCTTGATTGACAAGGCCTTAGTAGAATCTATAAAAAACTAGGCTGAGCTAAAGTTTATTGATGCTCAAGCTAAAATCATAAGGCTAAAGTCTGATCTAAAGGCTCCAGATAAGAGAAAGGAAAAACTGAAGGTGAAAGTTATGGAATAGTACAAGACCTCTGATGAATATCTTTAAGTAAATGTGGAGTTTTTTAGAAAGAATGTACTTCGTACCTTCTAGCTAGCCAAAGATGAGGTACAGTTTAAATTCTCCTTTTTTAATCTCAACCTCTTTAATAATGACATCAACAATATCAAATTGAAACCTTGTTGAAATCAACCCAAGGAAGATAAGGACAAGGATGAAGATGAAGCCTAAAAAGATGAGTTGGAGGCTACCTTAAGGATCGATGAGGGAAATATAAAGGTTGTCCCCCATGCTTCTACTGATAAGAGTGCTTTTGCTAATAAAAGTGTTCATTCTACTACTGTTGTTGCTGACAAATAAATTATGTAATTTTTTATTTTTGACTTTGAAAATTTTTTACTTTTAAGTTAGCTTTTTGTAATGACCCTCATACTTTAACCAATGTATTTTGTCACAACAAAATAGAAAAAATATTTTTCTTAAGTTTCAGCTTGGATTTACAATCATTTCTTTCTTATTTGGTTTGAGAATGATTAATTGATTTAAAGACAGATAATTAGACTACAGATTTACATAATTACTTAGATCAGATAAACATAATTATAAGTTCTAGGTCAAATTTTTTCAAATCACTTAAAGGTAAGTTTACCAAAGATAATTTAATTCATGTGTTTGCATACAAAATAATATAAGTGTGAGCTCAATTTGAACCAATCTACTAGTAAAAGACTTGGTTGTATTTTACATCCTTGGGATGGCAGTGCCATTTACAAAATAATACAAATATGAGGTCGGTTTATACCTAGCTACTAATAATAAATCTTTAAACTGTCTATGTTTCACGTCCTTGGGATAATGTCGCCATTCAGATCCTGTAATTTGTTGGTTGCAATATGAACGACCTTCTTAATAATATATGGTCCTACCCATGTCAAGGTCAATTTACCACCTCGGTCATCTACCCCTGAAGCTTCAGCTTTTCTAAGTACTAGGTTGTCTTTCTTAATGTACTTATGTCAAACCCTCTTATTATAATAGTTGGCTTCCTTTTACTAGTAAGCTACAATCCGTGTTAAGGCTATGTCTCTTTGTTCTTCGACAAAGTTTAGGTTGACCCTATGTGCCTTTTCATTTCTTTCTTCCAATGTCAATTTAATTTTTAAGCTCGGTAGGTTGATCTCAACTGATACCATAACATTTTTTCTAAATGCCAAGTGAAATGGGGCTTTACCAGTAGACACCTTCGAGGTTATCTTCAGGGCCCATAAAACTTTCAATAGCTTGTCAATCTACTTTCTTTTATCATGTCGAGCCTATTTTTCAGAGCTTTTAATATTGTCTTATTTGCAGCTTTAGTCTGTTTATTGGACTGAGGTTGGGCAACTGACGTAAACTTGAAGCTGATGTGAAAATTTAAGTACCATTCCCTAAACTTTGGATTTTTGAATTATTTGTCATTGTCTGTTATTATAGACTGAGATAAGCTAAATCTATAGACTATGTTTTTCCACATGAATTTCTTGACTTATACTTTCATGGTAGTGGCTAGGGCTTCAGCTTCTAATCATTTTGTGAAGTAATCTACTACCACCAAGATGAAGCTTCTCTGACCTATGGTTAGGGTGAATAGTATAAAGATATTTATTCTTCACTACATGAATGGCCCAAGGCTAATGATGGGAGTGAGCTCGGTTAAGGAAATATGTTACATGTAGCTAAATCTCTGATACTTGTCGCATCTTTTCACCAGTTTGGTCGCATCCTTCTTGATGGTGGACCAGTAATAGCCCTACCTCAACATTTTATAAGCCAAAGGCTAAGGTCCGAGGTGACTTTCATATATTTATTCATGGATTTCTCATAATACACACTCTGTCTTTTCTTCATCAACACATCCTAACTAAGGTAAGCCAAAATGACCTTTTGTATAAATTCTCTCCAATCATTGTGTACCAAAAGGCTTTTCTCATCAATGGCTTAGCTCAAACTCTTTCGTTGGGTAATACTTCTGCAATCAAGTATGCTTTAATTGACATCATCTAGGTTTCTTTCTCTGTGACCTATCTGACGAGCTTATCCTTGGTGCTTTTGTACTCTAGTTTTTTTACTACAGTTTGGTCCAAACTTCCTATTGTTGCTCCTAAAACCAACTTAGATAGAGAGTTTGCTATTGAATTTTTTGACCTTTGTATCTTTTTTACCTTGACTTTCTTGAAACCAATTAAAAAGGCTAGCACTTTTCCAAGATACTTTTAAATTATGTCTTTTCAAGCTTTGAATTCTCTATTTGTCTGGTCGATCACTAGTTGGTAGTCATTATAAGCAGTTATGTATTAAACATTCATCTCAGTTACCAACTTTAAGTTGGTTATCAATGCCTCATATTTCATTTTATTGTTACATGGCCTAAACTTTAATCTCAAAGTGTATAGGTACTATAATCCTTCCGATTGATCAAAATGAGGTGGACTCCTCCATCCTGGTTTGTAATTGATCCATCAACATAGAGTTTCCAATCATCCTTATTCAAGGTCTCCTCTTTTGTTTCAAAATATCTTTTCGGTTGCACCAAGGTACGCTCTAAAATGAAGTATATCAATACATGTGATTTTAATACCGATCTGGGTGAAATGTGTAGGTCAAATTCAATAAGCTTTATTGCCCATTTGATTACCTTCCCAACATTTGAGGCTTTTATAAAACTTGCCTCAATGGTTGATTAGTCAAGACATAGATCATGCAAACTTAAAAGTACAACTTTAATTTTTTAATCGATGTGCCAATGGCATAAGCCAATTTTTTTTATACGGCTATAGTTAACTTCAGGTCCTATCAATACTTTGCTTACAAAATAAACCAATCATTGTTTTCTTTCTTTTTCTTGGACTAGGATCAAGCTAACAGCCTGACTATGCTGGTTAAGTATAAGTACAATGTTTCATCAGTTTTCGATTTAGACAAGATAGGCAGAGAAAATAAAAACTCTTTGAGTTCGTCAAAAGTTTTTGGCATTAAGGAGTCTACTTGAAGTCAGAGACATTCTTGAGAGTTTTGAAAAATGATAGACATCATTTTACCAATCTAAACATAAATCGACTGAATGTGGCTATTCTACTTGTTAACCTTTGTACTTTCTTTATCAATGTCAGTGCCTTTATTTCTAAGATCACCTAAACCTTTTTTGGGTTCGCATTTATCCTTTTTTAGTTGATTATGTAACTAAAAAACTTACCAGATGTAACCCCAAAAGCACGTTTGCTTGGGTTAAGTCTCATATTATACTTTCTCATAGTGTTAAATCTTTTTCTGAGATCCTCCAAATGCTTGGTCAAACTCTTGCTCTTGAACATTATGTTGTTTACATTTATCCCCATATTGCAATCAATTTGGTTTTTAAACACCTTGTTCACCAATATTTGTTAGGTCACCTCTGCATTCTTTAATCCAAAAAGTATGACCTTATAACAGTAAAACCTTTTCTTAGTAATAAAGGTTATTTTATTCTTGTCCTCTTGTAACATTATGATCTAATTGTAGCTAAAATAGGCATCCATGAAGCTGAAAAAGCCATGCTCACATTATCATCTACTAGTCAATTTATGCTAGGAAGAAGAAAGCTATCTTTTAGGCAAACTTTATTCAGGTCAGTAAAATCCACACACATCATTCATTTTTCATTATGTTTTTTTACTATAATCATGTTGGCTATCCATTCAGGATAATAAACCTCCCTAATAAAGTCAACTCACAATAACTTTTCAACTCTTTCCTCAATGGCCTATTATCTTTTTGGGGGTAAGAGTTTTTTCTTTTAATGAACTTATTTTACCTCAGGATTAGTATATAGTATGTATACCATCACTGTGATATCAATTTCAGGCATATTGGATGATGTCCAAGCAAATAGGTTAGCATTATCTTTTATAAGTTGAATAAATTGGTCTTAATGTTAAAGCTTGGCTCAGATCTACATGTATTTTTAAGAAATGTTGTTCCAGAATGGGATTGTCATGAAATCTTCAACCAGTTCGAGTCAGTTTGCATCCAAGTTTAGTTTTTTATTAATTATCTCTTTTTGTTCAATTAAGTTAGGATCATTTCTTGCGAAAATAGATCCTAGAGTGATAATTAGTATATTAAAGAACTTATTAAACATATCAATAAAAGTAAAGTATATTCTTCATTTCATGTTGTATTTTAGCTAGCATGTTAGCTCAGTCTAAGTAACATCAAACTATTTGCATTGATTTAAGAGCTTGATTGTTTCTATTATTGTCTTAAAATTTTCAAAAAATGGAATAAAATTAAACTTTTTCAATCTCGAAAGCTTAGAAAGACTTAAAAGCATGTTTCTCCCAGGTTAATCTTACATTCTATGCTTTTGTTAGTGATTTCTTACTTCTTATTGGTTCTTTGTGTTGGCTCTCATTTGCTTTCAACCTCGATATCGGTTAAGCTACCTCTCTGCTTTCTAGTCTTACTTTTCATTTTTGTGAAGTAATATTGTCATGCCATAGACTAGTCTTTTTGAACTTTTTTAACCTCTCTAGATGTTGAAATTTTCACTTTCAAATAGGGAGCTAAACTTATAAGCTACATAACAGATTGACTAAGTTGGCCAATATCATGTTATAGATAAATGAAACATCCACTACCATGAATTCTATGATTGAGATAATTGTCTTTGATTCAGTCTTTAAGGAGTTGGGAGCTTAATAGTTCTTCTTATAGGCACTTGCTTATTTCTAAACCCCACTAATGTAATAATGATCGATTTCAATTGATTTTCACTAATCTTTATTTTTTTCAAACAGTTGTAGTATATGATGCTGATCAAACTCCTATTGTCCAATAGGATTTTTTTGATCACCTAGCTATACACCAAGGTTGTGATCACTATGGCATCATCCTATCGGTGTTGGATTCCCTCTAGATCTTTTGAGCTAAATGAGATCGGCTCATTTTTCCAGTCTTTTTTTTTTTAGTTTAGGTGTCTACTGCCATTATCATGCTCGGGTTAAACTTCTTTTTTCACCAAGGTGGAGCTACCTTCTGTGATCACGTTAATCACCCCGACAATTGGCTTGCTATTATTAATTCAACCTTTTTCTTGATTCAACTTTTCTCTTCAACCATCATTTCTTCTCTACTTTACTCTATTCTTCCTTTTTTACCCCAGATAGGCATTCTATGGTCTTATCTATAGTCCATTCTAGGTCACTTTTATCTTCTTTATCCCATAAATCTTCTCAATTGACCTCGTCTTATCAAAGCTTCAATCTTTTTTTTAGGTCGACACAATCTTCGGTATTATGATCAATGTCCTTGTAAAAGGCATATTTTTTTGTCGAATCCCTCTTTGTATTTTGTCTCATCTAAGGTCGAGATTTCTTTCAATTTACATCAGAATCTTCTCACGATAGGTATTCAGTGTAGTATAGCTTTTTTTTTCCACTAGGGCTTCTAGCCCTATGTTGTATTCCTCTTATAAAAGGATTGTAGAAATCTTTACCTTTTTGAAATCAATGAGAAGGGATGAGCCTTTCTCACCTTCGTTTTTTTTCATTGTAGTTTCAGCATTAATGTATTTCTCTACTATTAGCAGGACATTGGCCAAAGTTTTTGGTGATTCTAACAACAATGTTAGTTTTAAATAGTACTCATTATCATTGAGTCCATTTGTTAGTAAAGCAACAACAGCCATTTATTCCAGGTCTTTAACCTCTAGAGCTTTATCATTAAAATGCATGATATAGCTTTTTAAAGTTTCATTTTGCCCTTGATGAATGGACATCAGGCTTAGGGTCATTTTCTTTGCTTTTTGGCTATTCATAATCCGGACAAGAACAAGTGGCTGAGCTCCATGAACGTAGTTATTAACCTCGGCTCTAGATTGTTGTATCGGGATCAAGCTGCACCTTTTAACATAGTGGCTAGACTTTTGCACATAAGAGCCTCATCTGCCTCCAACATTATCTTGTTAGTTCTATAAAGTTTCAAATGATTAAACGGATCGAAAGAACCATTGTATGTCTCCAAGGTTGGTATTTTAAATCCTTTGAGAGGCATAGCTCTATCAATTTCTTAAAAAAAGATGGAGTCTCTAAGAACTTGAGCTCATCTTCCAATGCCACTACCTTCATTTTCTATTCTATTTCTATAACTTGTATCTAAACTTCTAAATCTCTATTCAGTTGAAATTCATGATCTATTTGTTTAGATTTTTAGGTTGTGGCATGTGTGGGATTGTGGCGGGAGCAATGATAAGTTAGATTTGTATGTTCTTCTTCTCTGAAGGCTGAGAAGCCTTCCGTTTCTTCATAGCTTGGTTGTCTGACAATGGCTTTTCAGCCAGGTATGACTAAGTTTGACACTTTTGAGACTTATGGTGAGATTATTGTTTGCAGCATCTACTTGAAAGCTTGTATTTTTTCTGTCAAAGTTTGAAATTGTTCCATGGTTAGTTCTGTCTATGATTGAGCAAAAAGACAAATTACTGGCTAAGGTAAGTTTTCACTCCAGTCAGGGTAGCTGCCTTTCCTTCTTTTTGGGTTTTTTTTCTTAATGGCATTATTTTGTGCTAGCGAATACAAAATATCCCCTACCTGGCGACCGACCTAAAGGTACTCTTGTAAATATAGAAATAAAAGATGGTTAAAGGCAAAGGTAGGGGATGTTCTTTGTGTTTGCACTCCAACACGCAAGTTAATAAAAATCAAGTTAATAAGAAAATAAAAAGAAGAGAAAGGTGAGTCAAATGTACCTAACTTCATGGTACCTAAGTCTTCATATTTATAGGTAAACTAAGGAAGACTATAACGAAACAATTATGACAGGGCTGAGCTAACGTGACACTAATCATGTTAGGCTAGCCTAATATGTCATATTAGCATAAATGACAAAGATATCCCTGATTGTCTGTTGAAGGCTTTGAAAGGAAAAAAAATCGCTATACCCTTTTAATCATCAAATACCTTTTAACAATTAGCTAATTATATACTAATACTATGTTAGCATGAATTTTTTTTACAATCATTCAAAAGAATTTAAGATAATTTCTAATTTTTGGCAAGTTAAATATTTTTTACTTTTAACTCTTTTCTCATTCAAGTATTTTTACTTAATTAATTCTAACTTTTTAATAAGTCATTCTCGTCCAATCAACTTCTGACCAAGCAAATCAAAGTCAAAACATTAGAATTTAAAAGAATTTATCTAAATTTATGATTGACATTAAAATCTATAGAAAATTCATGAAATGTGCAGAGTGAAAAGATTGAGAAGATCTTACCTAACGCTTGAAATAAATAGATTTAATCTAATATGTTTGGTGCGCACTACATGAAACACGGATACATCAAGGATAACGTGATATAAGCAAAAAAAAAAAAAAAAAAAAAAAAAAAAAGAAAAAAAACATGCCAATAGCCATTCTAAAGGAGAAAAATAATGTTATTTGTTAAGAATAATTTAATTTTTTTATTTGCTCAGGCGGCTTAATTAAATTCAACGATGAAACTTGACTACCCCACACGATTTATGACTGCCATTTGTATTCATTCAAACTTAAGGAAGTTATTTGCAGCTAATGACATCGCCGATCATTCGAAACTCATGAAAATCATCAGAAAATCATATGTTCACCTCATATGACTGCAAATAACATCGAGTTAGTGACATAACTTAGCACATACAACACAAAAAAAAAAAATTTCTTTTCAAGCTTTCAAGACTCCAGCAATGGAAAGCTCTCAAGATTTGCAATTTTAATAACATTTTTCATAATAAATATAATCAGCAAAAAGAAATAAAAGAAAAACCCAAAATTGTCTTCATTTCTTAATGACCTTTGTTAATCATTCAATAATCATAGCTAATTCAAACATCAAATCAAGAACTTTAATTAAAAAAATAAATAAATGCAAAATTGGATCTTAATTATGTAAGCTTGAATTGATGAAAAATGGTGCAAAATTTCATAAGCATCCATTTTACATTATCAATAAGCACACAATTAACATACACAGACCACAGTCGAGAAACATAATTGCATTGCACCACATGTCAGATTAACTAATTTAGAACGATAAACTACTGTAAAAAATCATTAACTTGATTGTCAATACCATATATAAATTTCCGTACAAATTAAATTTATAAAGATACATAATAAAAAAGTTATAAAAAAAATCATGTCAGGTAATCATTCATATATTGTAATTAATTGTAGAATTTTGATAACTTATTATATTAAAACATTTTCTTTCTAATTTAAAAAAAAAATCCCACCTTTCAAGTAACCTTTAAATTCCACTTACAGAACTAGCAAAATAACACATTTTTTTAGAATATATTAAAAATAAGTAAAATTTAACAAAGATAAATTTAATAAAAAAATTATTCCGAAAGAATAATGTGAGGTAATTAATCGTCGTCCTTGGATTAATGGAAAACTTTGATAACTTATTGTTATATTAAAAGAAAATTGTTATACTATGAGAATCAACACGGAAGAACCATTGCATTGCGTTCATATTTGTACATGGGCATTTGTTAAATACAAAAGAGATCCGCTTTGGAACAAAATGTTCAACTCTTGCATGTAATCTCAAAGGCTTTTTCTCTATAATTTACAAGGCTTGTACCACAATCTCGGTTTCAACAAACACTACAATAATGCTACAGAAATATTTCAAGTTAGATTAAATATCGAACCGTGGCATGCCGGAACATAGTATCACTTGTCCATTTTATGTATTTGCAGGTTTACAACCAGTCTGCCCCAATCTTGCTTGACATTGGCTTCGAGGATGGGTCATCTGCAACTTTGGCAAGTGATCGATACTGCAATTTAACACTCTCTGCATTGTCCAACGTCTTCACAACATACCTGCAAATGAGAAGTGTAATAAGCAAGAAGAACCATGTTTCACATTTGCCTTAACAAGATAATTTCACAGACTTGGGCTGAAATGTTTTAGTGTAATACACAAACAGATGACAACACCACTAACGTGATTCCCTGTCCGTGGTGCTGTCCGCTCTATCTTACTATGAACAACCCAAGTACCAAAGCATGCTCCCAACTAATACTGTTCCAGATTTTGCAAATTGATACACATCTTTTATCTTGGCAGAGGAATATAAGTTGATTCAAGATTTTGGAACCATTGACAGAAAGTGAGAGAATCCAGCAAGAAAAAAGAAAATGCAGGTCTTTCAAGAAGTAAATGGCATAAATGTAGAATCCTATTTTAATAACACATCTATGTAATCCATTCTCAATGGAAGAGGAAAGAAGTTAGTGACTAACCATCCATTCAAACATTGTGTAGTTACAACAGCCTCACGTCCAACAAAGCGCTGTGGTGTCCTCTTGTTTCCCTGTATCAATCTATCTCCAGTCACCAAATTTGACCATCTAAAACAGGCGTTAAAGATGGGATTTCACGAGACATACCTTTATGATAACCCGGTCAGTCACAGCAAACGGAAACTGGACACCTCTACCCCTTGAAGGATCCATGATATTTGACTCACCGTAGCTACTCTTATCCTACATGAACAAACAAGTAAAAGAAAGAGTTATGGATGGCACCAACAACCACAACTTGCCAAGTATGAAGCAAGATAATTAAAATGCATGAAGCACTGTAAACTAACAGAATGCAAAGAGAATCTTGAAAGATAGTTCTTTAGAAAGCTTTACACCAAAAGGAGTTATGAAAAAAAAGAAACCTGGTCAAATCTCTCTCTCCTCCTTTTAGGTGAGCGGTAGAACTGTAACTCTTCCTCCCTACGAAATGCCTGCACTGCAGCTCGGAGAGCTGCTCATGAACATCAACAAAGAGAAAACAAATAAATATGTCCATAGAATAGAAAAAATACATAGCACAGGCCATAAATGCTTTCTGCACTATGAAAATGTTTAATAGCCCTGCCAATTACAACTTTGTAATATCACCATGCGTTTGCTCCTTCTTCCAAATTATATCAAATACCATCCAAAACTATATAGACAACCACTGAACATCCAGGAATCCTAGGTTTTATTGACAAATCTTTTCATGTAATACATGTGAGACAGGGATAAACATAGACATCCAAGAAAAATAGAAGCATAAAAACTGGCAACCTGGGAAATGGTGAAAGAAACACAAAGATGGGGTGCCCAACATCAATAGGATACTGATCTATGGATATCATTGCATGGAAATATGAGCAAATTACATTGATAGTTCACAAAACTATAACCAAGATTCAAAATCAAAGGGGATGAAATTTTACTTTGAAATGTAAGAATGTTACTTACAAAGATTTGGAGCCACCAACTCCTCTGAAACTGACTGCGAACAAGTGTAGCAAGCTTTCTGATAATGCATTATAAATCACAATTAATATACAGTTACAACCATTGTTAACAAATGGCTGGGTGCAGGCTGACCAAGCAGTTTCAATGCAAAAACTAGTTAAATAATCAGAAAAAAAAAATGAATGCTACATATATATATATATATATATATATAAAACCTCATTCAACAGTGGTTAAAGGAAAAGAATATGTACAGGCACCTCATAATAAAGCTTGTGAAATGCAATACATAGGAGATAAATTCAAATGCCCATTATCTATCACAAAATCAGATTGCAAGGTCAATCTTGATATTCTTCAGGTCAAAGGATTATAAAGCATCTACAGCATCCACTACGTTAGATTGAGATGATAGAAGTTTCAGTAGCTGATTGTTACACGTTCCCAGCTAAAAGGAAGAAGTTCAACTAGAAAATAAAAGTTAAGCCGAAAGGATTTAAACCATGGCAGGTAATTCACTCAATACAAATGCTTAGGAATGATGAGTATGATGCAGGAAGAAAAAAGTCACCATACACACGGTACATCAAAAAACCATGGCTCACATAAATGCTCCATATACACCCATCTTGCCCATGTTACAGTACACTTATGGGAGGTGATATTATTATACTGGTGAAAAGACTAAAAGTTCATTTTTTTGAAAGAAAATAATAACCCTGACAACAAATTATTACAATAAGCACAAGCTTGGCAAAATGGTACACTTATGCACGGGCTCTTTTTCCAAAATGGTAAAAAGCAGTGTATCACCAAGTATATAATCACTTTAATGAAGTAATCAATCTCAAATTATACCAATATGCCAAGCCTGATATTTTTAGGCTAAATTGCTTTGAGCTGATTGTCACAGACTGAGATGGCAGACTTGCAAATTATGGATCAGCATGCACGTTCAGCTAAAATGGTAGAACTCAACTAGCAAATAAAGAACACAAAGATTGAAAATTGTCTAGCTTAGAACTAAGCCCATGATCTATAATACACCAGGATACAAGACTTTGACCACAAGCAGGACCAAAAGGCATTGCTCAATTATATTAGTAACAAAAGTACCAACTTCACTAAAGTGACAATGCACTTATGGGGAAGTCCAACTATTTTGCTTGTGAAAATAAACCAGTTCACAGAATAGAAAGAACTTAATCAATATGATTATATAACTAAAGCAATGTGCATCTATACATCATAGAACACATCCATAAATAGCAAATACTGGAGTTAAACTCATCATTTTTAGTGATTCAAGTCATCCATTGGCCAATACATCATTCTTCAAAGCATGCTACAATCTTCATCAAGCACTAAGCATCATACTAATGAGAGAATATAAGAAATAGGTTTCATCAAGAACTCACCATTCTAAGAACATGCTGTATTCCACCAGCACCAAAGGAATGTCCACAAGGTAATATCATCGCATCATCCATGAGAGATCCCCTGAAATTTTAAAAAAAGTAAAAAGACAAATGGCAGAAACATCAGTCCAACTTTTCTTTTTTCCTTCTTTCTATAAGTAGAAGTATTCCTTGATAAGTAAGGACTAAACATCATACGGACCAGACAAAAAAAAAATACAGAGTGATAAGTAATGACCATACATCAATGGAGCAACCAAAAAATACAGGGAGAGATGAGACCAAATCTTTTAGCAGTAAAAATCATTTTAAATGGTCTCGGATAAAAGGAAGCATATTTCTCCACAGTCCTACTTGTTCCCTAGCCTTGTAGCATAGCATACATAACTTGCTGCAGCAACTTATACTACTAATATCAACTTTCCTGAACCTCATAATCTCAGCTGAAGCTCACTAGTTTGTAAAATTCACAACTACGTGAACTAGCAGTTAACATTGCGTATTAATACATAAATTATCACCAAAATTCAACATAAAGGAGCAGAAATAAAAAAAATTACTAATTATTCATTCAACAATTAAATTAAAATTACTTACGTGAAAGGGTCGGATAAAATGACCCGCAAGGAATCACCAGACTCGCTCGAAAATGAAACATCTTTCCTCCCACTAAACCCACATCCACCACCACCATTCTCCACCACAATATCCTTCTGCCCATTGCCACCACCACTACCACCAGACCCTTCTCCACCTTGCAAATACTGCGTGTAATAAATATCCCCATCTGGATCCGCAATCGTCACCGCGTTTGGATAATTATTACTCTGTCTCACTCCTTGCCCCACACAACTCCCTCCTTCTTTCACCACCAATTCCCTGCAGCTCCCTCCCGCTTTCGAACAATAATTATAAAAAAAAAAATCAACAAAATTTCTTTTTATATATAGAAATCAATAAGCTTTCTAAAAGATAGAATCAATGACAAATAACAGAAATAACAGAAAACTAACCAAAGGAGAGTTTTGCTTTTCCGTTTCCCATTTTTTCGGGATTTCCACTTGCATTATTTACAGTCTCATTTCCACTATTATTTTTATTATTGTGATTATTATTATTTTCATCACCATCGTCATCATCGGCATCATCATCCTCGTCTTCCTCTTCGTCCACGTCGTTTCCGTCTGATTCGTCGTCACCACTGTTAGTGGAGCCACCTACAGCACTGTTTCCCCAATTCCGATGGCGATGATGGGGAGGGTCTCGATGGTCTGTGGAGACGGCAGCGGCGGTGGAGTAGATGTTGGAGGAGCGAAATTCGGGGGTTTGCGAGGGAGGGAAAGAGAACATCTTGTCGTCGATGAAGCCGGTGAGTTCTCGGGTTTTGGGACAGGGTCGGGCGGTTGTGGCTGGTCCGCAATTAAAGGCCCTTATTGGGTCGTCTTGGAAGACGTTGAGCCCGTTTTGGAGGGAGATTTCGTCGGAGGACATGGCTAACTAGGGGAAATTTTGCATCTTTTGAGGGGTAAAATTGGGAATTTGAGGAATCAAATTTAGGGATTTCCCGAAGAGCGGAGCAGTAGGGTTTTAGATTTTTCTTTCACAGCTCACATTTTGGGGAAGGAGAATGGAAAGAACTGAATTCGTATCAGAATGGAACGACGTCATTTCACCCAACAGGTTGAACAGGTGTCACAATTTCAGTGGCTAACCTTAGGAAAAGTATCTAAGAAGCTGTAAGTTTTGCCCCCGCATGTAATAGCTTGGTCGGTACGCTAGCTGGGACAGAAAAAGCGGGTCCCCCCATCCGGCCCCGGTACTAGAGAATATTTTAGATTCCTTAGAAAACGATGTCGTTTAAATTAAAAACATTTTCTAAGATTCTGCCACGTTGGCGAAGAAGACAGAAGTCAACGGGAAAAGCCAACAGAGATTTAGAAGAAAATGTTTGAAATTTGAGAAAGCTTTAAAGATAGACCAAGAAAAAACGAACAAAAATGAAATTTAACAATTAAAATCAAATGAGGAATGTTATTGATTTTGGTCTGAGGTTTGAACCTCTGCCCGTTACTAAGTATGGAACACGGGAATGAGTTAAAGTTATAGGTTCATAATTCGATTTTAATCGATTTGCGTGAACCGACTTAATTTGATTATCAAAAATAATTTTTAAAATATTTTTATTTTTAATTTATTTGATTTGAAAATCCAATTAATTGAAAAAATTAAAAATTTAATCGAAATATTATATAATTTATAGATAAAACTAAAAATATATAAAATTATTCATTTTATTTTAAATTATTAAAATTTTTAACTTAATATTTTGATATCTAAACTTTTTTATTAAATAATTTTATTTAATTTATTTCACGTATAAGAAAATAAAAATTTAAATATAATTTAATTTAATATATTTTATTTTTTGATTAATCCAAAATATAAACCGAACAAATAAATTAATTTTAGTTAGTTAATTTTTTAAAATTTAAAAATTTAATTCCATTAATAAAAATAATATAATATAATTTTAATTAATTTAATTTTAAATAATTTAATTTAAAATTAATTAAACCGACTTAACAAACACCTTAGTTAAAAGAAACTATTGGACGTCAAGTGGCAAAGGTTGGGAACAACAATATTGAAAATGCCAGTGTTCTAACTAGTCAAATATATGATTTAGATTGCAAAAGCAAGCTTCAAACATTGAGCCATTGGCCTTTGGTTTGAGTCTTTTATCTCAACAGGGCTTTTATTTCTAACAGCATTATTAATAGTTAGCTCCTAGTTCTGCTGGAAGCTTGGTTTATGACAGTTCGAACCAAAAACTTTACCCCATAAAAATTAAAAAAAAAAAAAAAAAGTAAAAGAAAAACCTTGGTTGCTGAATCATTGACTTGCTTTAGGCCTCTCGTCCAACTCTGCCATCAAGCTCCAATATTGTTCTCCTGGAAAGTAGGAAAAAAAATGCAAGGGCAAGGCTGCTTTGAACATGTTAACAATCTGCATGCATGAGACTGCATCAGTGGGTATCTGTTGGGAGGGGTTAGGGATGCATTGTCCCTCCATGCACCAACCCAACATCATAAACTTAAAAACCTCCACTGCTATGTGCTTGGCAAAAGTTTTGAGTGCTATCATTTTACCCCTCAATAAAGTTGAGGAATTATAAGCATATTCATTTCCTAATAAACAAACCCTCTAGTGCAGATTTCTTCCATGGCACTTTCACCTCAATAATGCTTCTCTTCTTTGTATACATATATACTGTATATATTCTTCCATAGAGTCTTCAAGATATAGTTTTTATATCATATCATCATATTTTGTTTAAAATTACCAGGTGCACTAACAAATATATATTTGCAGACATGGTTGGCAAAATATAAAAGGAGAGCTTCTATTTCAAGACAATCAAATGGTGATAAGCTGTTTCCACACCTTCAACATCAACATCTTAAAGACATTACCAACTCTCTACTTCTTTAATTCTACTTTTTCACTTTTCCCAAAGTGTTGCATTATTCTGTTCCAGCACTAAAGACTGATTTGGCTCAGAGTGGGGGCTAGGAATCTATGATAGTCTTCAGTCTCTTGAGTCACTTTTGACTTTGTAAAATTTTGTATTTTAATGTCTTCATCCTTTGCTATCATTGAAAACTCATGACTTTGGTATGTGGAACAAGCATTTCTTATCAAGTCATGAAAACTCAGATTTGCCCTTCGCTATATTCCTTTGAAATCCCACCAGGGTGAACTTTCAGCTACAAGGTTTTTTACAGACATTTGCTACACCATTATCTCAGAATAATTAGCCATAGACAAGAAAATGAACAAGGAAGTTTACCTAAGAGTCCACAAGATGTACAGACACATTAACTGAAATACATTATGCCTGGTCCTGTGCAATGGAACAGAGTTCAGTTCCCTGCCCAATTTGGCTCCTGGCTATTATATCAGAACCAAATGCTACTATCAGTTGATTATAAGGAAACAATGCCAATGAAAAAAAATGCAAAAGACAGCGGATTAGTAACTGGGTAACAATATCCAAAGGGGTCCCAAAATGGAACCCGGTGAAAAGGAATCCGGCAACCTAACTATAACATAGAGAAGAAATCACAAAGATAAACTGAAAAATCAAAAAGTGAAGAAACAAATACAACAAAAGGGAATAAAAAGATTCCAACAAACAAATATTTCTTCTCTTTGATCAAATGAACAAACCGGATTCTTCTTCGCCGGGTAACCCCTTATAATCATTCAATTTCTTATAGCATTAGTTAAACTCATCCCAAATCCTCTTGGCATTCTGAGGGGCATCTGATCAACTCCAATATTTTAATTACCTCTCCCATATCCGGCCGATTTGATGGTACTTGTGACGTGCAGATTAAGCCTAGTTTCATCACTGGAATTGCCTCCTCAGCCGGGAATTTTCCTTGCATCCTTCCATCGACACAATCTACCACCCTGCCTTCTTCCAATGCTCCTCGAACCACGTCACAAAGCACCACTACATCATCTTCCATATACTGAACAGGCCTCTTCCCAGTAACCACTTCCAAAACCAAAACACCAAATCCATACACATCACATTTCTCAGTTATTTTCACAGCTCGGCAGGCAAACTCAGGTGCCATGTAGCCAAGTGCACTCTGAATTTTGCTGCTTAAAATAAAGCGGTCTAGCATAGGTAACAACCTCGCTAGGCCAAAATCTCCCACTTTAGGTTCGCCTGAACCATCAATGAGGACATTGCTCGACTTTATATTGTAGTGAATAATGTTTGATTGGTGCAAGTGAGCCAAGCTTTTTGCTGTCCCTAAAATGATACTGAACCTGTGATTCCATGAAAGATAATTTACACCTGATCCTTCATGGAGATGTTTGTACAGACTTCCACCAGACACAAATTCAGAAATGAGAAGTTGCAGTGATGGAGTCCAGTAGTAGCCCTCAAGTGCCACAAGATTAGGGTGCCTTATTTTCCCCAGTTTCTTAACTTCCCTTTCAAATTCGTCTTGTGACTTGACAAGACTTGAGACAGTGAGCTTCTTGATTGCCACTGAGCGCCCATCTTGCAAAACTGTTCGGTACACTGATCCAAACCCACCACGGCCAAGTTCACAATCCTTGTTGAGCAGAGCATGTGCTCCTGTGCGACAGTCAAGCTCACCGGAAAACATGACAAGTTTGCCAGAATTGGCATCTGTAGTAGGGGAATGGCTAAAGTCATCCCCGGCAGAAAAAGTGAGGGCTGCTGCAGTCCGGGATGTTGATGACCTGACACGGAGATTAAGGACAGTAATGGCAAGGACTCCAACAACAATGACAGCAGCTGCACTAATAGCAACAAGGGCAGAGATACTGAGAATTATCCTTTTATGACCTACATTCGTAGGTAAATCACCAGAAATGGAATCAGAAGAAGAGTTAGGATTTAGGACGATGGGTTTAGGGAGAACTGCAGGGCAAGATCTGTTAACTACAGCGCCACAAAGTGAGGGGTTGTAAGAGACAGCCGTAGGTGATATGGTGTTAAAAAATCCACCAGCAGGCAGTTCTCCTTGTAAATTGTTGTGGGAAACGTTGAAGGATAAGAGATGGGGAAGATTGGCCAGCTGCTTGGGTAGGGTTCCTACAAGGCTGTTGAAAGACAAGTCCACCTTCTGTAGGTTGCTCAGCTTTCCAATTTCAGCAGGAATTGGGCCACTCAGGTTGTTTTGCGATATGATCCTACCCAATTCAACAACAAAAGAAAATAAAACAGAAAGTTAGAATGATGTACTACCTGCTTTCACCAATAAGCATTAAAAAATTTTAAGTAAAATTGATGGAATATTGAATATTAAAGCATCCAATGACAAGAAATTTTGACATTCTCCTGTTTCTAGATTTAGACGTAAATATATTTCTGAAGCCTGATGTCAAGGAATTCAAACTTATTAAGTTCTTAAGTAGCACCAAACTCTACAATCACAAAGGAAAAAGGACCCAGCAAATAACATGCAGTAATAAAATTCTCGCATGGGTGTGTCATTTAGAAAATGTATCTGCACGTTAAGATATCACTGTGGTAAAAGCTTTCAACGTGTTTTCCACATCAAACATCAACAAAAATCCAATGCAACAGAAATCCAGAGAACAATGGAGGTTTCAAATTTAAAGTAATTATGTTAATGAAACATAATCCAGAACTCATACAACCTTTGAGCAAATAGATCAAAGTTCACCCAACAAAAGCTCATCTTGGCCTCAAGGGTAAATTCAATGATTATTTATCAAGATATCAAGGAACTATTTGAGTATAATAGCAGGCTCTAAGGATTAGACAAACCACAAATTGAGCTAACTACATGTAGATCAAAGCAGACAGCCCACTTAAAATTAAAGGAGAAGCTAAAAGCATAAATCAAATTCAAGACAAGAAGAAATTTACAAAGAGGTTAGCAAAGTGCAGTTCCCAATTGAAGTAGGAATTTTTCCATCTAGGAAGTTTGAATTAAGCCTCAGATCCTTCAAGGAGTAAGCGCCTCCAATTTCCATAGGAATGCTTCCATCAAGCTGATTTTGACTCAAATCAAGAACATCCAAAGCCTTCAATTCTCCAACAGCTCCTGGAACAGGGCCAATGAGAGAGTTCCTTGACAGATTCAAGAACTGCAAGCTGCGTAAAAACCCAATATCAGATGTTATTTCCCCAGAAAACGAATTGTGAGATAAATCCAAGACTTCAATCTTTTTAAGGGATGTTCCTGGTGAAGTTGAAACGGGATTATTCACATTTGCACCAAGCTTATTCTCTGAAAGTGAAACTTGATTCAAACCCGATTTGAAAATGCATCCAGGAAGATCACCAGTCAACGAATTCTGGCTAAAATTCAATGCCAAAAGATTCACATTGTTTTCCATAGAAGCGGGCAAGCTTCCAGTTAAACCATTAGCAAAGAAATTTAACACCTTCAAAAACTTAAGGTTTCCTATAGAATCAGGAACCTGACCAGAAAATTTATTCACAGAGAAATCCAAAGTCTCGAGACTTTTCATTTCTCCTATCCATTCAGGAACGTCACCAACAAACGAATTCATACTCAAGTTCAGATAACTACACAAGCTAAGCTTCTGCATTGTCTGCGGAAGTGACCCAGAAAGTAAATTCATGCTAAGATCAATTGATCTCAACAACAAACAACTCCCAATCCGATCAGGCACCTGCCCAGAGAACCTATTCTTTCTCAAATTAATGGATCTCAAATTATTCAAAGCCTCAACCCCCTTTGGAATCTCTCCTTCCAACAAGTTACCAGACAAATCCAATGACCTTAAACCACTCAAACCCCAAATCCCACCTGGTAATGACCCTGAAAACTGATTCCAGGACAAGTTAATAGCAGCAAGAGTAGCACAAGAGCCTAAACTCCCAGGAATCTTACCCCAAAATCTGTTATTAGCTAAAGAGATGGACATCAAAGACCCACATTGTTTAAAAAAATCATCAGGAATAAAACCTGAAAGAGAATTCTCACTCAAGTCAATGATTCTCAGACTTTCAAGCTCTGCCAAGTTGGGGATTATACTTCCGCTGAGATTGTTCTTTGCTAAAGAAAGTTTCCTTAAGAACTTCAGCTGCAAAAGGCCACGGCCGATCCGACCGGAAAGAGAGAACCCGTCAAGGTTGAGCTCAGTAACCCGGTTCAACCGTGGATTACATTTGACACCAATCCAGTTACAAGGAGTGTCATCATCTTCATTCCAAGAAGAAAGCTTTTGGCTTGGGTCTTGAATGTCTAGTTTGAAAACTATTAGCCCCAAAACCTCATCGTTTAAAGATGGGCTTAAAGATCTCACCGGAAAAGAGGCAACAACTAAAAGAACCAGCCAAAATAATAGTAAAGTTAAAAGACTTTTCATCTTCTTCTTCATTTCCACTTCAGCATTTCAAAAACCCCATTTTTACTCAAAAGTTTGAGAGTTGCAAAGAAGGAAATTTGGAGAAGCAAAAAATGAGGCTTAAAACAAAGAGATTCTTTTGGCAAAGCAAAGTAGTAGGAAAAGAAAGGACTTAGAGAATAAAGATGGAAGACAAACAAGAAATACACTTCAAGAAGCTAAGATTTTTAAAGTTTAAAGACAAGAGAACAGAATTTTTGAAGGCTAAATCTGAGAACTATTAACTGAAAAGTACTGGGACATTTTTTGTTTTCTTTCAAATTTCAACATTTCAAGGAAAAACCAATGCTAAGAGCTCCACCGCCGGTGGGATTACGGTGAGAGTCGCTGGAAAAGAGGAGGACAGACAAAGAGTGAGAAAGGATTTGGCATTATTCTGTTTTTTAAGAGAGAGAAAGAACTGAAGAATAGAAGAGGAGTGGCTTTTGTTGTAATTAAAGAAAAAAAGAAAGTTTTTTGAATAAAATAACGGGAAAGAGAGGGTGGTGGCCCCCGATATTGCGTTGGGGGAATGTAATGTAAGGGGCAATGTAACGTGGAGAAATGTAAGATGTGAATGGAAATCCTACGCGGCAGACGGTAGTCGTTGACAGTGATGCTTTTGAGGCGGAAGATGTTGGTTTTGTAATGGGGAAACGTAGGAAATAGAGTGATCATTGTCTTGTTTTTCCGGTTTTTAACTACCAACAACAACGTGTTTTTCTCATGCGCACAAATTTTTCTAATAAAAAAAATGGTATCATATCCAATTTTTCTCGTTCAAAGTTTTTGACAAAATAAATAAAAAATATAATGTAATTCTTAGGCTAAAAAAAAAATGAAAAAATTATAAATTAATTTAAAATTATAATATTTAAAATTTTTTATTTAATTTAAATAAGTTCTATATATTAAATTTGGAATAAATTTTAAATTTAAAAAATTGAATTAAATCGAATTATTTATTTTTATAGATTTTATATATTTTTTAAATTTTATAAAATAAAAATAAGTATTGTTTTATAAATTTATTAAAAAACTTTATTAAAATAATATATAAAAATTAAAAATCAATAAAATTTTAAAAATCAATAAATCAAACTAAATTAAATTAATAAAATTTAATTTTGTTTAAATTAATTTTAAAAAATCAATTTAAATTTAAAAATTTATAATATCACATATTATCTAAAAAAAATCGAATCCCATCCAATTTCAATTATTATCTTCCTTAATGACGCTCAGTTTGGGATGTGCTTTTCGGTTTTTGGGTTGAAGAGAACCATATAGTCAGGCCCAGTCAATCACGAAGCAGGCTTATATCCAATTCTTTTCTAAAGATTCAGTGAGCTGAATCCCAAAGCTCATCAAACCACAAAAAGCAGACATGACCAATGGAAACAGTGATCTCAGAAGGAAGCAAATAATAGTATCATCTCTTTGCAAACACTTCTCTTTGGATCCTGTGAGTAAAATAAACACCACCCACTTTTTTATTTTCTTCCATTCATGTCATTTTTTTATCTGTATAACTTTGTGCTTTTAGGAAAAATCTCCTTCATTTTTACATAAAGAAGCTGTTTTATTATGATTTACTTGCTTTTATGTAATGGGGTTTTACTTCAATTCAGTTATTCTTTCTTTATGTTTGCTTTTGGCTGTTGTGTGCTACTTGAGCAGTTTATTAATGGGCTTATTTACCATCTAGCTTTTTCTTCCAAACTTATTCAAGGAGCTTCTTTTTAGTGTAGAAGAAGGAAAAGATGCTCTTTGTATTTGAATTTGTAAACCATGATTACCTTTTCTTACAAACCTTTTAAAATAATTCTTCCATAACAGAGAGGATCTTGATGCAGTTTTTGAAAAAATATTACTGGAGAAGCCTGATTTTGAGCCTCAGGTAAACTATCTTCATATTGTTGGCTTTGTATCTGTAATAATGGGGATATAATTTTGTGATGGAGCAGAATAGATGATTTTGAAGTGAATGGAAATAAAATTTTTCACTTCAGTTGAAATGTAATGTTTTCTTTGTTGAAATTTTCACTTAAGCAAAATCCGCAGCTAAGAAAGAAGTAGAATCAAAAGCTAACTGGACTGTTCAAAAACAAAAATTGCAGACAAGACAGAAGCTGACCTAAATGCAAAGAAAAGTGATTCCAGGGTACCATTTTCCTCCTTTTCTATTCTAATATATATTCTTGATATTCTCCACGGAGTAATTGCTTTAAAGATCAGCGTTTGAGAGAACTTATGTGATTCATTTCTTGCTTAAATAACACTCATAAAGACAGGTTGTTATACCTAATTATTAAGTTTTTGTGCAATAAGATAATTTGTAAGAGAATTGTTTTGCAGCCTTTTTATGATTAATTGATTATCTAACACTCATAACTCTAATTTTGATCAGTGCCAAGAGACTTCTTCTCATGGTGATGAAAGTCTTTAATATAACTTCTTCTGCATTAATTTGGTCTTAATGAGTTTAACGTTTACATTTTTTTTAATATGTTTTCATGGCCTGGAGTAACGTACGTAATGTGAGAGGAATTGAGTGAGGAGATGCCTTGCTAAGGGATTATGATGCTTTCGGTAAATGCATCACTGTTCTTATTGCCATCACTCTGATTTCTTCTGCAGTCTTAATTGAGAATGCTTGTTGCAATTCACAGATGCAGCTAATGGTCAAGTATTTACTTCTCTTGTTGTCTCTGTATGAAAAAATAAAAATAAAAATAAAAAAACTTGGCAGTTGTTTAGTATTTTCTGGTCTCCTTGAATAATAAATTAAGTGTCTATTTGATTTAGGCATTTGCATTCTAACGCTGGGCTGGAATCTGAGTGTCAATTAAAATTTTCTCTTACAAAAATAAATGAGGCCCTGACGTAGGGTGGCAATGATTTAGGTCGAAAACGGTTTTCGTTTGACTTGTTTCTAATTCAATTTTCTAATATCTATATTTGAACCCGATTTAATATTAAAATATTATTTTATATATTCGATCCAATTTATATATTTATAAATTATAATCGATTTGATTCGAAATTAATTTAATAATTTTAATTTAAAATAATATTTATAAAATAATATTTTTAATATAAATTATATTTTAATTATACATAAATATAATATTTTTATTAAGTTAATATTTTAAATTAAATTATTAAATAATAATTTATTAATATAATACATATATAAATATAAAATTAAATAAAATAATAAAATAATATATTTTATAAATCTAGATCGGGTTGAGATGATGTCATTTAAAATCCAACTCCAATCCGAACCAAACATTAGGAAAAAAAAATCAATCCAACCTTTGATTTTAAAAAAAAAAGATTTTATCGGACCAAAATAAATCAAAATTCATAAAAAAAAACGAATTATTTTATGTTGCCACCCTAACCTGAGCCTCCCCGTTGCCAAAGGCAAAAGGTAGAAGGGAAAAAGAATAATTAATTATTCTATTTTCGCTTAAAGAGAAAATAGTAGTCACTGCAAATACGAAGCATATTGATGGAGGATTATCCTCAAGGGATTTTATGAGCAGTTATTGTAGGCATGGATAAAGTAATTAGGGCTTTACATATTTGTGTGGCAATAAGGCTATAATTAGTTAGCATTGTGATCTTCAGATTTAGACTATTATTAGAAGTTAAGATCAGAAACTCTCCGCTCTTTATCTACCTTCTCTCTTCTCTGCATTCTTTTGTAACTCTCTCTTTTAGCTGTCCTTCCTCATATGTGACCCTGGATCTCTCTTGGCTGCAGCATCTTTTCACTGATGAGAAAGGTGTGTCCACATTTAAGGGTATTCCATTTATGACCTCAGCTGGCCATGCACATCTTCCATTCCTAAAGCAAGCATTAAATGAACATCAAATGAACACAAAAATGATAACTGGACACCTAGAAAACAATATAGTTTCTGTTCCAAGGTTCTAACTGCACTTCTCATCAGTCGTTACTACTTGCTGCTGGAGCAACAATATTTCTTTTTTTTTTCCTCTTTGAGTGGTCTACGTCAGTGTATGTTGCTGTCACAATCTATATATCAAAGGATTTTGTTAATTGTTGCTAATACATTTAATTTCAATCTGGTGATACAGATTATTAAACTTGTTTGTGAATGCATCTATTTCTTCCGTGACTCTCATTCGTCGTCCATCAAGCAGGGTAACATTCATGTGAAAGATTTTTATCATTGGATGATTGATGGTCCCTGGGTTAGCAAAATTTTCCATGGCTTTTTCTGACCAGACATTGCGTGTGTATTACATTAATGTCATGAAACATTGCTGTTATGGGATTTATGACAGCACATTTTGCATTTGCTGCTAGAGGAAAGCAAGCAGGTTACCGACCTTGTCCCGACGAGGTAGACGAGGGGCTGGCAATTCACCACTTTTCATGGATCCGATGAACTTGGATTGGATTTTGTTTATAGAGTTCAGCAGAATTATTTTCTAGGCCCACCGTACGCTGCAACAGTTTTGTCCTGCCTAGTTTTGGATGGGCTGAGTGAGTAGGATTGCAGTACAGGATGCGCGTAGGTCAGCATAAAAACGCTTAAGCTCAACTTCTTTATAAAAAATTTCGAACTTTAAATTTGCAATTGCCTTCCCACGTCAGAAAGTTTGGACATGTGGGTGTAATTTATATGAGATTTTATATTAATTTAAATTAATTAATTTTAAATTAATGGCATATTTTATCACTGAAAATAAAAAATAAAAATGATTTAAATGTCTTGAAGAGCCGCTGGCAATGAACCCATCAAACATTATATTTGAATATCTTAGATAAGTGAGACTCACGTCTCGCAAAAGGTAAACTTTGCAGGTCGGATAGATTGGTTTTGAATTGATGACATATTCTATCATTGAAAAAAAATTTGCCCAGACTTCATTTTTATTTTTTTAGAAAGAATGTTGTAATTTGAAATACGAGAAAAGATTATAGATGCTTGAATTTAAATTTTAAATTTGTTAGATATAATTTTTTAAAAATAATTGTATGAATTTTTTTTATAAAAAAAGAATTATATAAATTTTTTATAAAAAAATAATTATATGAATTAATTAGGTTAAATATCAAGTTTAATAAATTTTATTTGATAAATTTAACCTTTACTCAAAATACAATTGGATTATTCGTACAAATATCATATAAATTTTATCAATGATGAGTACATTTACTGTATATCTTGAGTTTTTCAACATAAATTTCAATTATTGAAAAAACAAACTATATCTAAAGAGTAGAGATTCACTTACATAAATGTAAATTTTAGGTTTTATTTATCTTTGAATCAAAATTAAATTTATGATTAATTTAAATTAAAATAATATTTTTAATCTTAACTATTTTGATTCGAAAGTAAACATAATAAAATAAAATAAAACATATACCGACAAAAATATATCTTTCGTGATATCTAAATAACAAAATTATCAAAAAAGAAAAAAAAATCCGTAATATGATTGATTTTTGTTGAAAAAGAAAAATATGAAAATAAGATCATTCGTCTATCCATCAATTTAAAAAAATATATTAAAAAATTATCAATGATATATACCTATTAGACCAATTCAAATAAAAAATCGATGTTATTAATTGTGATATGAAAATCCCTTTAATCATAATGATAAATGAATTTTTATAGTTTGTTTTGGGGAGAAATTAAAAAAGAATATTTTTAAAGCTGAAAATGCTGCATGAAGGCAATCCCGGTTTCTATTATCATATTGGATCTAGTGCCAATGCTTTGATCTGCTAAACCCAACCTCTTCATATCATATAAAATCCATTTATATATATAAAATTAATCATATCTTTTTTTTTTCTTATTCTAACATGTACCATAGCCTTTTGTTTTCACATCCGACCTCTCCTTTTTTTTATAATTTTTTTAAAAAATATTAAATTTTTAATTTTAATGATAAAGATTCATCTTTAATACCTTTTAATTAAAAAAATAGTGATATATAATTTTAATTGTTCATGCAACGATGACTTCGAAATCATAAAACAATTTATTTTTTTGAAAAATAATCTAAAAAAAAACCCTTTGAAATTAGAACTTTAATTTCTTCTATTCTTAAGTTATTTTTTTCTCTTTTAATAAAAAAAAAAGATAATAAGATAATTACGAATTTTTTTTATTTCTGTAATTTGTGTTAGAATATAGGTGTTTGCATGAAAATAATGTATATATCTCATGTATGATTGAGGCTGGAAATTTAGTAATCTCCTAATTATTCAAATATTTCCTCAAAAAATAAAGAAAAAAGAGAGAAAACTTCAAATTAGAACTATATCTCTACAAATCTGTAATTTTTTACCATGCAATGAAAAAAAAAAAAAAGAAACTGCAAAACAAATAAAAAAAAAGTGTAAATGCATTTAAGTTGGTTCATAAATGTTATGTGGTCCAAATCATAACTGGGGGTATTGGCATTCAGCCTAGCAAAGGATCCTGCAGAAAAAGATCGAAGATACTGATATTGATTATGATTCTGTACTGAAATTAATAAAGAAATAAAGCAAATTGCCATTTTTTTTTTATTTTTAAATGATAAATATGAAATGTGGGGGACTGAATCAAATCAAAGAGAACCCCAAAAAGGATCACGAAATATCTGTGATATACTTTGATTTTAATGATTTTTACTTGTATGAATTTTTTCTCTGATATTCCTTCAGGGGCTCCACTTTCTCTCCCTCCAAACAGCCCCACCAACCTTCATTTTATTGTTGTTTTCTCTATAAATACAATCTCTCATTACATTCATACATCTCTTGTGAACTTGTTTATTGGTCTCTTCTATTAATTGATGACCAATTTTAGTGCTACCATTTTTTTTTATGTTACATTATATAATACATGCAACAGTCTGCTTCTTTTGTTCATTAATGTTGATATTTGGTAATAGTCTGGGATACTACTACTCTCTTATTTATTAGCAAAAAGTTATATCAAAGTATGGATGGTGGCTGTGGCGGCGGCTGCGGTGGCTGTTCCAAGGACGACATAGCGGTGGAGTTTGGAGATGAACCCCATGTTTTAGCAGTGGATGATAACCTCATTGATAGAAAACTAGTGGAGAAGTTACTCAAGAACTCCTCCTGCAAAGGTACATTATAACTGGACCCTTTTGCAAAGGATTTTGTTTAGAGTAGTTAAATATTTTCTTGTGTCTTGCTGCAGTAACAACTGCAGAGAATGGGCTGAGGGCATTGGAATATTTGGGATTGGGAAGTGATCAGAGGAATACCTTGGAGGTAACTTTAACTTATACCATTCCCTTTGCAAAGTTTGCAAGCTGAAAAAATAAAATTCATGTTGTCGTTTATATGTATCTGCAGATTTCAAAGGTAAATCTAATAATAACAGATTATTGCATGCCTGGAATGACAGGCTATGAGCTGCTTAAGAAAATTAAGGTATTCAAAATTTCTAGAATGAAGAGTTATTACTTTTTTAGTACCATTTTTTAGGATTATTTCTCACCATTGCAATTATGTTTTATGTTTTGGAAATTAACAACAGGAATCATCAGTTCTGAAGGAGGTTCCTGTTGTAATCCTGTCATCTGAAAATAGTCCCACTCGCATTAGCCAGTAAGTAATTTCCTGAAGATGTATTCTTTACAATTTTTTTTTTCAACCAAGCATTTGGCACCAGAAATTAAGATAACATAGACGGATTTTTAATGATGAAAGTATTCCGTTAGTAATTATCAACGGTTTATCGATAGATTACCGATAGATCATAATTATAAAAGAATTCGATAATTATCATATCGATGGAGATAATTTCATCGATATTTTGTAAATAAATATTTGACAGAATTGAGAAAAATAGACGCAGAAATCATGGACATAATAATTTGTTAGTAAATATTTTACCGACTTCTTAACGATGGATTATTCCGTATATATTAAATTTTGATAAAAATACATTAATTTGCAAAAAAAAATAATTTTAACAACGAAATTTTCATCATTAATCTATTGATAGCTAATATAAACTTAAAATCCTAAAATCCATTTCTTATTTTCCCCTTTTTCTCTTTCGCCAACCCCACATTCCCCAATCCCTTTCTTATTGATCAATGATAAGTGCATGTATCTTTCTTTTAAAAGAGTCAAGTTGAAATTCCTTTCCTCGAATAAAAGAAAAATTAATTTTCACTGTTAGATTCTAATGTTAAGATTTTGTATATACGTGAACAGATGCTTAGAGGAAGGTGCTCAGATGTTCATGCTGAAGCCCCTGAAACAGTCAGATGTTAAGCAACTGAAATGCCATTTGATGAGATGAAGTAGCTGAGCTTTTGAGGACAAAAGTAGCCATGACCAAGATTATTGTATGGGTAAGATGTGTAAGACAATTACTTTCTGATGCCAATTGGTTCTGTTCCCTCTCCACATTTTGTATCAGAAAAACAGTTTCAGTTAAATATTTCTTTTTTTTTTTTTTTGGTGAGAAAAATCATTGGATTCGTTCTGACCTTATTGTAGAATGCAAGCATCATTTTTAAGTTTTGAATATTGCATTTCAACCTTTCAAATGCTAATTACTCCTGTTTTGCTTCATCTCCACATTTTGTATAAGAATTAAAAGTTTTAATGTCTAATTTTTATGAATAGAATGGCTCTTTTAATCAAAATAAAAACAACTATTAAATTAAATTCCACTATGATTTTTTTTTATACTTGAAATTATCAAAGATTTAATTTTAATTAATGAAATTAAAAATTTAATATTTTATCAATAAATTATACGATTATTGGTCACTTTTTTATTAAATGCAAATATCATTAACTAAAAAATTTTAATCCTGAAGTTTTAGAATTCTTAGTGTTCATGCATGATATCTTAAAAGAATAGAGATCAAATCCCCTTTTCTCAAATAAAAAAAAAATTGGATAATGAATTTGTAGTACACATTTTATTTATTATTTTATCTATTAATTATAAGTATGAATTTTTAACTCTAATTAGTCACATTTTCTAAATTATAACTTTTTTTTAATTCGTAAAATGAAAATTGATGAAATTAAAATCCTTGTCCACATGCCTGCCTCAAAAGTATCTTAGCTAATAGTTCAACAAGTAGAAGGCAGCCATGGTTCTTCTTTGAAACATGGAAATGAAAAGAAGCATCGGATTCCTTTTGCACCATATGCAAACACCATGCATGGATAGAAAACGTAAATGGTGAAATTCACCATCTTTGCTAATAAATTTGAGCCCTCTCATTTAGTTAGTATATATGAACTTTTATGGATTTTAATTTTTCATATTTTCAAAAGCATATCTTTAATTTTGAAGCAATGGAAGAAAATAATCATTGGATTCCTTTTGACCTGATAGTAAAATGCAAGTACATATCAATATCATCATACATTTCAATCTTTCACTTGTTTTGCTCCTTCTCTACCTCCACATTAATTTTCACCTTCTTCTTCAATGCAAGCATCATTAATAGAAAAAGTTAATAATCAAATTTAGGAACTTCGAAAAAAATTGAACAATTTATCAGATTTGGATCATTTTCGATTCATAGCATATTTCAGTCTATTTATTATTTGAACAATATTAAATAAAAATTATAATTACAATCGAATAATATTTGATAGACATCATACAATACGTTAATATGCGAAATTTAAATTTAAATTCTAATAGTTTCAAGATCTCATCCTTCCTTGCAAGATATTGAAATCAATTTTATTTATCTCTTTTATTTTTTGTATATATATATATATTAAAATTAATAGTTAAAAATATATAAAATTATTTTAATCTTATATTATATAAATATCTCTCTCTCTCTCTCTATATATATATACATATATATATATATATATGAATGTATAAATAAATTTTTATGACTCCAATCCAATCAGTCACATCTTCCAACGCATGGCACATGATGCTATCAACGAGAATGATTTTTCATTATACAGACAATCTGAAATTTTGATTTGTAATAACTAATATCTGCTTGACGCCAATACTCATCCTTTTCATTATTGCAGGAAACTCCTAATTCCTGGAGTAATCCCCTCCTCTAATTATGCTTCCCATTTTGTGTGCTATACATCATTTTGAATTTGTTAGTTATTCAACGTTTCTTAATTAGAACTCCATGCTTAATTCAATTAATTCGTATATTTATCTTTAAAAAATGATATTTAATAATTTTGATATTTAAATTTTAACATTTATAAATTTTTTATTTTATTTTCGAATTGCAATTCTTCTTGTACAAAAAAAAAAAAATTTCTTTGTTTAATCTTTTTACTTGTTTCATACATGAATTAGCGACCCAAGTAGTCTTTTTTTTTTCCCTTAATACAGGCAGGTCCATCTGAAAAATTATAGGAGCAGCTAAAACTGGAATCATAATTACAGATCATAAGCATATTCTTTGTCTTACTTAAAACAAGCATCCCAATGCCTTTTCAAGTCATCTTGTCAAACACAGGATAAATTTAAATTTATTAGTAAATAGACAGGTCTTAATCGTCAAGGAAAACGTAGCAGATAATGATATAACTTGAAAGTTATTACATGATAAGCCTTCACATCAGCCAAATGCAGATTCCTACCCAACTAAAGCATATTGAAGAAACCTTCAAATTTGGATTCATTCAGACCCAAGACATGATTGGATTCCTTTGTTCTTTCCCCCCATTTTTTTCCTTAAAAAAAGGAGCAACAAAAATTTGTTCATCTTAAAAACCTGACAAAACTAGGCTGTTTTTGATCCTGTAAAACACTGAACAAAGTTATTCTCTTCTGCTGAGTCAGGACCAAATCACAATTCTGATCCTATGAAAGACTTTAAAAATCAAATATATATTCTTTTCATACAATTCAAAGTGACAGACAAAATTAAAGGTGGGGCGGATCAATGGAAATGCTTGAGTCATCCAAGCCAAAAATTGCGTGATAGAGTAACAACTTACAAACAAGCATTTCCCTAGTCCTCTGAATGCCAAGGCAAAACTCTAACATAAGGGCAATAGCAATAAGCTTGGATGAACCCTTTTTTCGGCTCTTTCTTCCTTGAAAATTTGATTGCCTAAAACCCCACTAGACCAAGCAAGAATATGCAGAAAAAGCTGGAAAGAAAGGTTACACCTACCAAATAGCAACAAAATTCATCAAGATATAGTTGTTCGTTAAGGTAGGAAAAATGAAAGAGAATATTCGTTGTTGGCATTTTCTATATCTTATGTTATTTTATATAAAGTAAATAAGAATAACATAAAAAAATTGGGCTTAGGGAATGGAATAGGTTCGAAATTGAAAACTCAGCCTGGGGCAGGACTTCTACATTTGTTTAGATGGGACAAGTGTTGATAACGGCTTTGTTATCATGATAGAAAGGTTCGGCCTGCTTGGCCTTGAGGCTTCAAGTCCAACTAGGCTATGGCATAACCTTTTTGCCACTGCAATGGCTGCACAAGTTGCCAATAGAAAGGCTCAAATGGAAGTTAGCATGCTTGTACGTGATCCACTGATCCTGCAATTTGCCAATCCATTAATGAGAACCATTGGCACGTAAAACTCCATGAGTAACATCATGTATAAGTAAACCTCTTACATGAGCTCAATACATTGAGGATGATGTCTCAAATCATTCCCCAAGGCTCAAGCATTAATGAACCCTAGCCAACCTTTAATTGCACTATCAGGGCCTTCCTTTGCGTTGGAATTAACGAACAAATTACCAACAGGTGACTGACTTGCATTCAATAAACTGTATTCTTGTAATACCTGAACCAAATCATTTATCTTGGGTTACTTAACATTTTTCCTTGCTATTGTCATCTGCTTTGCAGCAATGGTGGTGGCATCAAAAGACATAAAATTGGCAAATGGTGTTCAGCAGCTATTGGCTTCTAGTTTTTTAAGAATCAGCACTTCAAGGTCGAGGATCTTCATCATATCAAACTAAATAAACATTGTTTGTGGTTCTCTCTTTCCATCAAATATCTCCATTACTGCTGCATTTCAGTTATTATTCTTGTCTGTGATGAGGTTCTAATTTAACATCCAAATCACATGTACTAAATTTATCCCTATTCGTGTCTGTGATGATGTTCTAATATAACATCCAAATCACATATACCAAATTTGTCCCTAACTGCTTAAGAATCTCATGTGTTCCTGATCGCTTATGTAGGTCAGCATAATGCAGTTTTTACATGGTTAAGTATAAGTAAGCATTGATGTGCATGTGCTCAGCCTCAGCTTGTAACCTCTTATAACCTCAGTGATGTTAAAGGGATCGAAATTGCAGGGGCACTGGAGAATGTACTTGCAATAGCTGCTGGGATTATTGAAGGGATGAATCTTGGTAACAACTCCATAAGGCAGCTCTTGTTGCACAAACCCCCCCCCCCCCCCCCCCGCCGCTTTCTTTTTTCTCATTTGCTGGCCTATTGAGCAGAGTGCATGTCTGGATGCAAAGCCGACAACAATTACTAGTCTATCTGGAACTGGAGACATTATGCTTAATTACATGTTTTGTAAATCTTTCAAGAAATAGAAGAGTTGGAGTTGATTTTGGATCAGGTGCTTGTAAGTTCTATACTGGCTGTTGATGCTTAAAATCTTGCTACTAATATGATTAGTAAGTGCTGTGTAGATAGCCGAAGGTGTGTCAACCGCTGGAGCTGTGATTGCATTGGCCCAGAAATACAATTTTAAGATGCGGTCCTCCTTACAGCAGTTGCTCGGATTATAGAAAGTGAGCTAACCCCTAAGAAAGCTGTTCTTGAATTAATGAGCCTCCCTCAGGTCATTCAAACTCCTTAATCTTGATAAAGAAGGAACCTTTTATGACTATCATGTACATGTCTTTTCTGTGTGGGCTTTAATGGTGGTATAAAGCTGTTGATTTTTTTTACCAAAGAGGTCATAATCTGGGACAGGAGAAAGGATTACAGATATTAAAATTTGCCAGGGGATGGATGGAGCTCTACCATTAAGAACCTGATTGTCATTTAACTCAGCTGCAGAGCTGCATCTGGTCATTCCAAGAAAAAAAAAAGTGCAGATAATATTAAACGGTAAATTCTTTTTTTTTCTTTTAAATAAATTTTATTATGCTTTAGGAATGGGAAATAAAATACCTTCTCCAAAAAATACAGTTAGAAGATAGAATAACTAATACGATGTACATATATTTAACCTTAAGTTGTTTTTTTTTTTACCAAGGTGGTCATAATCTGGGATAGGACAAAAGGGTATAAGTATTGAGATTCAAACTCTAGACATATTGAACTTTCGTGTAGGACCAGGCGAGTGGTGCTAGACTATTTTTTTTGACGGTCCAGGTTGTTACTAGGAGACGCTTTAATTTTTGCAGCTTCACTCTGTTAATGTCAATGTTGAACTTGATCTATCGAATATGCAGAACCCATCATGTCCTGCATAAATAAAACATTCTAGTACCTAAACTTGCAACCATATCACGCCTCAATCTTCAAACCAAGTCCCTGGTATCAATGCCTATTGACTCAAATCCCATAAGAAATTTGTTTGAGATTTGTTAGAGATTTGTCAGATATTGCTTGATGAACAAGAAGACTTGCAAAAGAAGAATTCTAAGAGAAAGAGGATTCTTAATAGGTAAGTTTGACTTGCAAGAGAAGAGTTCTAAAAAGAAAGGGATTCTTAATAGGCAAGTTTGACTTACAAGAGAAGAATTCTAAGAGGAGTGGGATTCTTAATGGGCAAGTTTGTATGGTTATAAATAGGTGAAGTCTCTACAGGGTTAGATATGAGAAAAAGATGAAAGAGAGTTGTAGGATTTTGTGGGATAGACACCCCATAGGAGTATTGGGGCTCTACGTCTTATGGGTGTGTATGTTTGTTTGTGGGTGGACTAGAGGAGATTGAGAGGGTCCACATAGGTATGATGTATGGGAACATATGGGTATGTGTTTGGTTGTGTTGAAAAGGTGCACAAAAGTTTGGGTTTGTGTTTGTTTGGGTAGAGAATACTTCATAGGACTAGAGGAGATTGAAAGTGTCTTATGAGTATTGATTGTTGAGTGGGGTTGATGATATGATGTATGTTTGTAATTCTCTACAACTAGTGGATCTTGTTTCTCATCCATGGATGTAGGTCAGTTGGATCGAACCACGTTAAATTGTTGTCTCTTGTGTGTTTGATTTATTGTTTGATTTCGCTTCCGCTGGTGTGATTGGATTTGAGGCTTTTAGCCCAACAAATGATATCAGAGCTGTGATGTGCCCAACAAATGGTATCAGAGCTGTGGTGTTCCCCAACAAGTGGTATCATAGCTGAAAGTTCAAAACGTGAGAAGAGTTGAAGATTCAAGATGTGGGAAGAGCCGATGGTTCGAGACATGAGAAGAGTTGACAGTTCGAGATATGAAAAGAGCTTAGTTTGAGACATAGGAAGAAGTAAGCTTAGAGAAGCTCGATTCAAGAGAAGAGTTCGAGTTTAAGTTTTGAAGATTGAAGATTAGTTTGTATGAAGCGTGAAGACACAAGAGAAGAGAAGATGATTATAAGACTTCCATTGCAGGTAGAACCAAGCATGTCTAGCATGAAGACAGATGATTGATGGAATTTGAGTCAAGGTGAAGATTGTTGGGAATATTGACTCAAATCCCATAAGAGATTTGTTTGAGATTTGTTAGAGATTTGTTTGAGATTTGTCAGATATTGCTTGATGGACAAGAAGACTTGCAAAAGAAAAATTCTAAGAGAAAGAGGATTCTTAATAGGTAAGTTTGACTTGCAAGAGAAGAATTCTAAAAGGAAAGGGATTCTTAATAGGCAAGTTTGACTTACAAGAGAAGAATTCTAAGAGAAAAGGGATTCTTAATGGGCAAGTTTGTATGGTTATAAATAGGTGAAGTCTCTACAGGGTTAGGTATGAGAAAAAGATGTAAGAGAGTTGTAGGGTTTTGTGGGATAGACACCCCATAGAAGTATAGGGGCTCTACGTCTTATGGGTGTGTATGTTTGTTTGTGAGTGGACTAGAGGAGACTGAGAGGGTTCACATAGGTATGATGTATAGGAGCATATGGGTATGTGTTTGGTTATATTGAAAGGGTGCACAAGGGTTTGGGTTTGTGTTTGTGTTTGTTTGGGTTAAGAATACTCCATAAGACTAGATGAGATTGAGAGTGTCTTATGAGTATTGATTATTGAGTGAGGTTGATGATATGATGTATGTTTGTAATTCTCTACAACTAGTGGATCTTATTTCTCATCCGTAGATGTAGGTCAGTTGGACCGAATCACGTTAAATTATTGTCTCTTATATGTTTGATTTATTATTTGATTTCGTTTCTAGTAGTGTAATTAGATTTGAGGCTTTTAGCCCAACAATATTGTCTTAGCCACCCATTGAGTGCTATCTCAAGTAAGAGATATCAGGGAACAAGAGCTCAGAGTCATCCTTGAAATGGTTCAAGTTCAAGAAGTACGAGGAAACAAAGGGTTTAAACTTTACAATCTCGGATGTTTTTTTAACTTTTAATCACTCCCAAGTTTTTTTTTTTTTTAAATGTCGTCACAAGGAAATAAAACAAAAAATTATAAGTATTAAAATTTAAATATCATCTTTTAAAGATAATTATAAAAATTAACTAAATTAATCTTAGAGCTACAATTTCAATGGTAGTTTCTTTGAGAGACTAAACTTTTACGTGGATTTCTATCTCTTTTTTGGCAAAAAAGGTTAAATGGATTGTTGATATAAATTGAAGGCAAATCTTTAATTATTAAGGTTATATTTATAGAAATTTTTTGTAATTCATGTATTATTTATTTTTAAATTTAAAGATGATAGTGTATTATTAAACGAAAAAACATTACTTAAAATAAAATTTTAATTAGTCTGAAATGCTCATAGATAATAGTTAACCGAGTTCTAACTTGAAATTTTATATGCCAATCAAACAAAATTTAAGGGCAAGAGTTGAAATTTATTGTAATAACTCGCAAAAAATTAAATTGACTAAAATTTTAGGGACTCTTTTGATATATTCAACAGTCGAGGATGAAATGCTATTAAGGTTAAAATTTAGGGGTGATAGTGCAATTTCCCCGCACTTTTAGGATACAATTTTTTTGGTTACTGTTATTGATGAAAAACCCTAGTGGAAAAGAAGCAAGAAAAACCTTTAAATAAAATAAAAATAAAACAAACTCAAAAACCTTAAACCTCAGCCAGCAACCAGGCCAGAAGATGAAGAAAACCCAAAAACCAAACAAAGAAAAAGAGGAAATAATGAGTAATACCTCAAACACCATAACCAAGACGAACGAGTCAGAGATATTTGCTTCATGTTCCTTCTCCAGCCTTGGCCTCCACTCCTCTTTGTGTGACCAACTCCGAGGTCGGTTGTTGTTGTTGTTTTTTATATAATTATTTTATTTTTACAGACATAGATAATGATAATCTATTCCCATGTAATGAATTTTATTTCTTCTTAACAGAAAGGTTGGGTTTTGAAGCTCCAACTCTCGTTCAAGCTCAAGCTATTCCTGTTATACTCTCTGGTCGTCATATGTATCCTTTGTACTTTACCACTCTATTTTAGCAATTTTTTTTTGCATAATGGGTTTTTTTTCTAGCATTTTTAATACACATAATCCCTCTTTTTCTTTTCATCATTAGATTGTTGTATTTAGCAATTTTAAGTGCAAATTTTCTTTTATTTTCTTAATTGGGCTGTTTCTTGTTAGCAGTTTTTGGAGCAAGTTTGCTTTTTTGCATAATTGGGTTGTTGTTTTTTAACCTTTTTCCAATAAAAGGTATCCTTTTTGCACAATTGGGTTGTTGTTTTTAGTCTTTTTAATGCAAGTTTTATTTTTCTTGTTGGTTGTTGTTTGTAGCATTTTAATTTTCTTTTTTGCATAATTAGGTTTTTGTTTAAGCACTTTTTAAGTGCAAGTTTTGTATTTTTTTATAATTGGGTTTTGGGATCCTTGATTGGAGATTGTACTAGACTTGTTAACGCAGAAACGGGGTCTGGAAAAACAATAGCTTATTTGGCTCCTATCATTCATCACTTGCAGGATTACAGTCCCCGAGTTGAGCGCAATCAGGGTACTTTTGGTATGTGTTTTATGCTTTTAGTGGGATGTGTAGCTATGTTTATTCTTTTTGAAAGTTCAGAATTTTGTTTTTTGTTTCTATTGCTATGTATAATTTTATTGTCCAGTTATAGTGAACTGAAATTAGGCCTTAAGGGTTGAGGGAGGCCAGAGGGGGTTGTAATGGGAATCAGTCCTATCTAGATGTTTGTTATCTATGGCATATGTTTCTTCCATGTGCTTAAGGATGAATAAGTCAAACATTTCTGCTCTTTTTGTTTAATCACGAATAAATTTAAATTTGATATGTTTGTGATAGCGTTGGTCCTTGTACCAACGCGTGAGTTATGCATGCAGGTGTATGAGATTCTGCAGAAGTTATTGCATCGTTTCCATTGGATTGTCCCTGGTTATGTAATGGGTGGCGAAAACAGGAATAAAGAGAAAGCCAGGCTGCGAAAAGGTAAAATTTTTGTTTTTTTGGTGAAGTTCTCAATCACATAAAGCATGTAATTGCAGGATCCCACCAATTCAAGTTGGTAGACCTATGAAAGTGTGTCAAGTGTCAATATTTTGATTGGCTATATAAAACAATGTTTTTTTTTTTTTTTTGTTTAAAGGACAGCATTTATACCAATATAAAAGCATTAAACAAATTGATGAATATATTTTCTCGTGTATTGATACAGGTACTATGGTTTTCTTTGTGATAAATTACCAATGATCCTTTATTTGGTTTCGCTTCTTGCTGTTATGGCTTGCAGCTTATTTAAAGCTGGTTCAGTGATTCTAGTTATTGAATTGATTTTTATACATTTCCTGTTTTTAAATTATTGCTGCTTAGCTTCTTGAAAGAAAAATAAAGAAAACTTAAAAATCAGCTTCATACGTTACAATCATGCATTTGCAAGTTTGAGATTGAAGTATGTAATCTCCTTTATGATCAATATTGATGTATTTTCCTCTCTGAATTATGTTCACGAATGTTTCATATGATTCATTTCAGGCATTTCTATTCTTATTGCAACTCCTGGACGGCTGTTGGATCACTTAAAAAATACATCGTCTTTCACACACACAAATTTGCGTTGGATAATTTTTGATGAAGCAGACAGGTGTACTGTACTGTCTAAGGTTTCATTATGAGTGGATCTATCTGTTTCTGTTTCTTATAAATCTTAACTGCATCTGGCTGTGTATCTTGACAGAATTCTGGAATTAGGATTTGGCAAAGATATTGAAGAGATATTGGATCTTTTGGGTTCTAGGCCAAATGCATATGCTGAAAAAGGAAAATCCTCTGAATTTCCAAGACAGAATTTGCTATTATCAGCTACATTAAATGAAAAAGTAAATCATCTTGCCAAAATTAGTTTAGAAAATCCCATTATGATTGGTCTTGACAGCATGAAGGTGCAACCAGATTCATCAATTAACCAAACTGGACCTTTGGGATCTGATGTGGATGAGGACCTTGATAACTCAAGCAAGTTAGTAAGTTCTTCAAGTGGAGACTATAAGCTGCCAGCTCAGTTGGTTCAGAGATATGTCAAGGGTATACATTTACTGAAAGCTTTCTCTCTCTCTCTTGTTGTTGACCTTTCTGAGCTTGGTTCAAACCTTATGCAGTACCATGTGGTTCACGGCTCGCTGTACTTCTTTCCATACTAAAGCATCTTTTTGAGAGAGAAGCTTCCCAAAAGGTAAGGGCGTACTATAGTATTGGAATTTCTTGTTGTTTTCTGGAACATCTTTAGGATGTTCTTAACGACTTCAAATTGGAAGTGGAGGATATCAGTTCCCATGCATTTGTTCTCTGAGAAATACTTTGTTGAATCTGATGAGAAGGTTAATGTGTTATATTTATCTCATTCTAATTTGCTAGTATGAGCTGATTCACAGTGACCATGTAAAATGATTCCTGTTTGTTTAAGCATCTTGTTATTTTTTGTCATTTTACCCTTTTGTTTGTTAGTATGAATTATATGTGCAGCTCACATCAAGGGATTCTTTTTTATGGCTATAACAGATGTCAACAACAATGTTCTGCTTCATTTAATTTGTATTTTTCCAGAATAATTGCAAATAGAGATTGGAACTTTGGGTGATTACTGGCTATAATATTCATAGTATATAAAATTATTTGTGAGTTTACCTTGTTCAAACCTAAGGGATTCGTTCATTTCCTCTGTTGTCCCTTAGTTTGTTTACAGAAAGTTTTTGTAACATATATCTACTGTTCTATACTGGTTCAATTTCTTTACTCAATTAATCATTCTGCAGATTGTGCTATTCTTTTCAACATGTGATGCGGTAGATTTTCACTATACATTGTTGAGTGAATTCCAGTGGTCACCCTACTCACAATTTGAAGAAGAACTTAAGCAGATCTTTCTGAAGTGCAAAACTTTCCGGTTACATGGGAATATGAAGCAGGAAGACAGAAGAACCACCTTTAGTGCCTTTAAAACAGAAAAATCGGCTCTTCTTGTGTCTACAGATGTTGCTGCTAGGGGCCTAGATTTTCCAAAAGTTAGATGTATCGTACAGTATGATTCTCCAGGGGAGGCCACTGAATATGTGCATAGGTATTTAGGGACTTATTTCTCTTGGAAATATTTATCTGTTCCAGAGTTATCAATAATATCTACTTGGCAACTGTTTTTGGTGAATTCTGATAAACTTTGACTGGCACTTGCTTTCTGATGCACAATTGCCTAAACACAAATCTTTACTCACTGTTTGAACAGCTTCTAAGTGTTATGCCTTTTTTTTCAGAAAAAGAGGATTATAATGAGATTCTTGCTCTGGATGCTTGTGGTTGAACAGATTTCTCAGTGCTTATTTGTAAATGTCTGTTTTTTATTAGTTTAATTGTAAAAAACTCTGTACTAGATATTTTTGGTTATCTGTCTCATTGTGTTCTTTAATGAATGGTTTAACTTAGCATATGTAGTTCATTACTATGGAGCTAGCTTTTAAGCATGTCTAGTTCGAGCAGACAGAGCCCATATGTAAATTTCTTTTGAACTGATATATACGGTCCATCAGTGCTTGATCCTACATATTAATCTTTGATGCAGAGTAGGTAGGACTGCTCGACTGGGTGAAAGAGGAGAATCCTTACTATTTCTACAACCAATAGAAGTGGATTACTTGCAAGACCTTGAGAAACATGGTGTGTCACTGACAGAGTATCCACTCCTCAAAATATTAGATTCTTTCCCTTTGCATGGTCAAACACACCATGTCAAGAAGTATGTTTCATTAGAATCACATCCCTGGGTGGTATCTCTTCAGAAGGAGCTTGAATCATATGTTTTGGCTGAGGTATGACTTATGCATGTTGATCTTCTTTAGCCCTTACATTTTTGAACTTTTTCGCATCTTTTTTTCCATGACTTAGTCTCTAGTGTTATTGAATTTGTCTTCCTAACAACCTTTGAATTTGTTTGTTTTTGAAGAAAAATGTTTTTAGATCCACACTTCTTGTCTCCTTTGTGCCCATTTTGACTGCCTCTGCATACATGATTATTTGATTTTGCTCATTTTCCGTTTTAAACTGTGTTACAGTTTTTTTCTTTGATTTAGTATAGGGAAAGAAGGAAATGAAATGACTTCAATTGATTAGTTTTTCTTTTGCTGGCAAATTGAGAGGGATGTACACAGTTGTTTGAAAACAAAAGTATCTGGTCAAACACTTTGCTTCTCTGAAACAAAAAAGTGCATGTCAAGTTGGTTTACCTAAAGTATGGTGTTGAGTTCCAAATGGTATGCTATGAATGAAAGATGCTTTGAATTCAGATTCATATTTGGAAATTCGAACAAACTTTTCTGAAAGATGGTTCTTCATTAAGAACAATAGCATCCTGCACCACCATTTAGAAAGAGATTTTGAATCTATCCGTTATATCCATTCAGAAATGAAGATGCTCTTTTCATTCATAGCATATCATGCTATATTTCAGGACAAATAACTTAAAAAATTTCATGTCGGGATATATACATCATTTAGTTGACTAGGCTATCATGAGAGTAAGCTTGATTAGGTGATTCTAGCTTTCTGTTTTATTCATCTAGGTAAGTTTAAGCTAGTTTTGAACAAATAGCGAATGGTCTTGGAAAAATTTTCGGGTTGTGTTGGCCTAGCATGTGAGATATAGCCTTGTTTGATTAGACATGATGTTTGGTTTTTTCGTAGTGAAGTTCAGTGAATGAGGTATGTTTTAGTTGTTACTTGAGATATATCATTGCCTTTAACTTTTGAGGCGATTCTTTCTATTCCCTTCTCCTTAATTTCCATGTGTGGCAGACATAACAATATTTACCTTTTTAATGATTCTGAGATTTACTTATTGTGCTTCCAAATAAAGTTTTCCCTGGTGTACCATTTTGCAGCCAAAGATTAAGAAACTAGCAAAGGATGCGTTTTGCTCTTGGGTGCGCGCATACACAGCCCACCGTGGAGATCTGAAAGGAATTTTCATGGTGAAGAAACTTCATTTAGGGCATGTTGCAAAAAGTTTTGCATTGAAGGAGCAGCCATCATTGGTAGGAAAATCATTCCAAAATCAGTGGAAAAAGAGGAAGAGGGATCAGAAGCAGAAAGGGCTATTCAAAAAGAGGAAAGTTGCCCGTAAAACATGAATCTAAGATGAGAATTCAAAGCATCATAATTTGAGCACATTCCTGGTTTCTCACCTTCACACCATGTATGAAACTAATGAAGTGCTTGTATTATTATTTTTTAAACTATTATTCATATATTCACAGTCAACAACAACAAAAAACTAAGCTTTGTATCTCATAATTTTATAATGGAGTCGGTTGTATGAAAAGAAAAAAAAAATCATGTTAAGTTGTAGTTTTGAGACTTTTTATTCAATTCTCTCTAGTGTTCTCTTTTCTCCTTTTTTATGGGAGAAATTTAAGAAAATGCATAACTTATTTGTACAGTTTTGCCAAAATTTATAGGATTGACTCAAATTAGGACTATTTGGTCAATGTATGTGAAAATTTCCGGGGTTCATTTGATAATAGTAAATTATGTTGTGGCAAAAACAAAATCATCTAAACTAAAGGGGCTTTCATGCAATTATTAACATTAAAAACCGAAAAAGTTCCTCTGCTCTGAACACCCCCTTGAACTCCTCTTTTGTTTCTGTCGATATTGAAATGATATTTCATGGTTCAACTAAATAACGCAACCAACAAAAAAAAAAAAACCATAAAAATATAACAAATAAAAATGATAGAATCAATCAGTAGGCGGCGTTTAGATGCATTTATCTCCATATTCGTTACAGTGCACCCTCATGAGATCTCTGCTCTGCTCCTCTTCTTCCTGTTGCTTCTTTGTAAGTTATAATTACATAAAATTATGCCATAATTCAATTTAATTTTAATTAAATGTCATTTTTTATTCTGGGTCTTTTCTTTCCGGGTCTGTTTATTTTGGATAGTCACAGCATTTTTCCTCCTGAAATTTTCTGAAAGATGATTCAGTTTACTTTTCTTTGGGAATTGAAGATGCACAGATCAAGATCCTTCACATCTATCAAAATGTTTGAGAAGTAACACGTTCTGTGAGCAGCTTTGATGATGGCATTAGCAGAAGAGCAGTGCTTTTGCAGGCAGACTATGTAGTATGACTTGTTTGAAGTTTCTTGATATTCTCCTTTTGTTGAGGTAAGAAGGTTCTTCCACACTGTTTAAATACCGTATGGTGGTGTCAGCCCGTCCCATAGTCGGCTTTCAAGTTTTAGACAGTTTGGCATCTTCATTTGCAGTAAGAGGTTGCTGGTTTTGTGTACCATGCTGCTTTTCCTTGGGTGCAGTGGCTTTCCTTCATTCACCCATAACTTTCTTTCCTAGTTTTAGCAAAATGTTAAGACTAGTAGTTTGGTTGAGATTGTCTACAAGAGGTTTACATATATTGTACAGTGTTCTTCAGTTCTAGTGCATTTGAAATGCAATTGTTGAGAGCCAGTTGGATGAAGTTATCTTTAAATTCCCGACGGGAATCCTGAAACTAGCAATTCCATTTCAAGTTTCAAAGCGTTGAAAAGCTGATGGCATGACAGCTTCCCATCTGAAAGCGCAGCTACCAGTATACTTTTCCATTGTGAAGAGCCAGAATTATGCTAGCTTTTGCTCAGGCACTGTAAAAATAGCAGATATTAGCCTTTCAACTCAAGTTGCAAAGAATTGCATTTGTCAGGAATAGTTTCTATTATTGTTTAGATTTTTCTGTCTTCAATTATTTGACAGAAAATTGGACCATCATCTCTTTTTCAATGAAAAAAAAAAGTATGATTGACTGGATGATCAGAATTGCCAGATGCTTACTGGCTATAGCCCATCTCCATTGATGACAATCTATTGATGACTTATATACTATGCACTATAACAAACAAGTAATCAAGGGCAATCTGATCCAAGTTCTGTAGAGTTCCATATACAAACTTCTAAATTGAGCTCTCCAGAAGGACCCAGGAATCGAAAAGGGATTAGAAGAAAGTCCATAGGAGGAAAACCTTCAACTCGCCCTGGAAAATTCTCAGTCAATGATTTTAGTCTAAGACAGCTAATTCCTTTTCCTGATACAATATCATACAAGAAGTTTTCCTTTGATGAGCTTGGAGCAATGCAAGTTATCATCACTACATTCCCGATGCTTTCAACACCCTTGTTGAGGATAAACAGAACACCATCCTCTTCAGCTTGGAGAACAAGATAGTGTTCATTCATCCCCAATGAGACAGGCAATGGGATGTTGTACCTGAAACGCCTTCCAGAATCCCAATGTTTGCTACTGAAGTGTAGTGACAATTGTTCAGATGAGCCAACAAATTTGCAATTTGGAAGTGGGCATACACATGGCGCATAAATGCAATTCTCTTCACGATCATTGTTCCTCATGTAATCCACAATTTCATTACATCCATATTCTTTGTTACGGCATGCTGTTCTATCCGGTTCAACAATCATCTCCATGTCTCTACACACCATGCCCTTACTCTTTGGAAAATTTGTCACATTTACCTGCAGAAACATGCCAACAGGTATTCAGGTATAACATGATAAAGAAAAAGTTCCAAACATGTCCAAATGGTCATAGTTTTATGAAACTGGATAGCTCATAACTTCATTTGATAGAAGGTTTCTGTTTATTAAAAGTAAATTTTATTACCTTTTAGATATAAATGGACCATTTGAACAAGTTTAACTTTTGCTGGAAGACTAAAATTGACCCGATGCTTCCACTTTTATCATATCCACCACTTGTAAGGACACGAAATCATTTTACCATTTTCGATGAGAGAGAGAGAGAGAGAGAGAGAGAGAAGCAAACTTATTGTCATCATGAATGCTATGCCATTTTAGAATTTTATAAATTTTGATAGCAGGATATTTTCGAGGCATGCCGTGGGACTACAAAATCAATGATGAACAAAGAATACCAAAAGCAGCAAAGGTTAATCAGCTAAGAAATCAAGGAATCAACAAAGTGCAGCAGCTTTGTAGGAAGAACTATTACCTCCTCCATGCTAAAATCTCTGTCCATTTGTTCTTCATCAGCCTACAAACAGACAAGCAGAAAGAAGCTTTGCGAGACAAGAATAATTTACTCATAAATAGATTAGACCTTTCATCTCAATGCATGCTAAGCATCACATTTAAGTCCTCGATTACTTCAAGTGTTTACTTATGCTAAGAATTGCTTTAAGCCAGTTGTCTTAGCTAATTGAGGGGCTTGCAGACAAACTATCCAAGATTCTATTACAAAGGTCATCTCACCATAAGCCAAGCTTGAGAAAGGTCCAAGCTTTAGCTTCAAGAGGCTAACAAACAAGAGAATCTGTAATCTCATGACATCTTTGAAGATGTGTTTGAAAAATTCCCTTTTACCATAGATTCTTGAGACTCATGCTGTTTGTAACCAGTCAAAAACAGAGATCATGAAGGGTTCAAAAATACATTTTACAGCTAAAGCCACACAAGGAAATCACAAGAAAATATCTATTAGTTGAAATTTCCATTTGTGGTGGAGTACAATATGAGTTGCCCATGCAGACCTGGAAACTAGAAACTTGAATAGGAACTATAAAAAATTCCTTAATACAATAAAATAGAAAGCTGAATTTTTTTAGTTTCAAAACAGCATGAACAATGATTTCACCAGAAGTTGTAAAATGAATAAAGACTTAGCAAATCTTAAAATAACTCATCTATTTGCAAATATTTCCAAGACTTCAAACCTAAGAACTTTGCAAGCTAAAAACAGATAGCCGATGGTTATATGACCATATAAAGTATAACATATGTATAACCTCATAAAGTTCATGATAAAGGAGCCCATCATTATAAAATAACATATAACATAAAGCAAAGGGCTTATGATACAGTTTGATATCTATCACCATATTTTTCCATTTGTTTTTCATTAAGCATAATTCACAGTGTTATCCAATTAGAATTAACTCATATCGCATCCTAATTATATGCAAAGGCTACTTTTCTAACAGAAACTTGGCGAAAGTTTTTAAAATTATTTATGAAACTTATAAGTCACATTAAATAATCAAAGCATAATACCTGGGTCCCCTCCTGCTCAAAGATGTGATTGTGCTCAACTCCAGTGCTCATTTTGCCCCCAGATAGGACTTCCACTTGGACTCTATATTCTAGAGATTCCAGACAACCCTCCTTGCTAATCACCTGCAGAGCAGGACACCTGATTAGTTCATAGAGATTGCATGTATCATGCATAGTGAATGTAATTATACCTCTCCACACCCATAACCACCAAGTTCTCTTTCTCGCTTTTCTCTTTCAGTGATCTCTTCCTCCCCCCATGAAGATAGGCATGGAACAACAACTGGTGCAGAAGACCCAGCTCCCTCGATTGAGATGCTCTCATAATAGAACAGCTGAGAAGCAATAGAAATTTAGTGATAATTTTGGATTAATCTGTAAAAAACTAAAGCCAAAGCATTTATGTATCAACCTGGAGAAAAAGAAGGCATCCACCAACTGCACGCTGCTTCCCTTGGCGAAAGCGAGATACCTCCCGAACTAACCGGTCAAGCAAGAACTTTCCCCAATTATACTGATGCACAACATCCATATTAATTAAAAAGTGGAGGAATGATGGGCTAACATCCAGTCTTGCTGTCGGAGATAAAAGTGTACCCAATGTGTAAAGGATAAATGATCTCTTAAAATCCTCTCCTGCTTCTGGAGCTGCCAACCGTTCCTCTAGAAGTCGCACTGAAATCCCACGGTTAGTGGCATTATAACTGTGACGCAAGTCAGCAATCAAGTCATCAGGCCCTGAATTCACCACATCCTTCCCAGAAGCTGCTAGTCCCATCACACGCTCTACATCTCTTGGGGATAAAGGAATGCGCTCCCCACATATCTCCAAGCTGCGCCGTGCAGTGTTAAACCTCTCCAACAACCAAAGACACAAACTGCGGCGTAGAGTGCGACATCTCAAGCCAAGTAAACTACCAAATCCCATGCTCTTCACTGCAGCCTTTTGCTCAGATGTGAGGCGCTGTAGCACATTGAATAAGCGGCCAGGAGAGCATCTCGTGACTAGTTTAGTCTGCATTACATAATCATAAGATTTGTTGGATGGTAAGACAAAACATAAGTCACAAAAAGTAAAAGCCACCTGCTTCCGGGGCTTAGGGATACGGGCAGGAGCTGTGCTCAAGTAATCATCCCACACTTCACGAGCATGCCGAGTATATTTTGCTTTCTCCTCAATGCTCATTAACTTCCAAGCATCTGATGCAGCCTTTGTAGCCTAGCAGTAGAAAATAAAAAGCAAAAAAGAACAATTAAATCTAAGGATTTAAATGGTCGCAGTCACGTTTTTTGTTGCGTTATGTTTATAACGGTCATGGACATAACGGATAAGATAGCGCTCATTGCACTCATCGCACTCATCGCAGTCGTAAATTTTTTTATTTTTTGCACAACTCACCAAAAATGAAGTACAAATATTTTTATTCATGAAAACTTTTATTTGATGATATTTAAAATAGTTTATAATATTTTAATTCCTTTACTTATATGACAAAATAAATTATTAATTACCTAAATTGGTAATATGCATATTTAAAAGTGTTCAATATGCATATTTATAAATTTTATGAAGATGACTTTTATAAATACATAAGATTACCAAAATAGTATCATATATGAAATTAACTTTTTTTCCAAGTACACAAAATTAAGCTCATTTATTTTAATTTGAATAGAAAAATAACAGCGGAAAGTTTCAATATTTGAAGTAAAAAAAAGTAAAAAAATACTTGACAATCTAACTTAAATCAAACACCAAAAATATAAAATAATTAAAAATAACTAAAGTAATATCAAATTTTAATCATTTAAGATTAATTTGTTAAATGATACTAATACATATACTAAAAACTCATGAAAATAAAATTCATTATTTATCATATCTAGTTCCTTTTTAAATCATCCAAAAAGAAAAACTCAAGTTTTCATTTCTCAAAAATCATTTGACTTCCATTTCCCAAATTTTCATCTAAAAAAGAGAAAATAAAAAACTAATTTTAACCCACAAGTGACAGCCTCCCAAATTTCCTCCATTCTCGTAAATTTCCTTCCATGAACTTATAAAATATTAATTAATTAACAATCCAATTACCTCTTAAATTTTCATCTAAATTATCAAAAAATTTATTAAAATCACCCATCATTTATCTTCCCTTCACCTCTTAAATTTTCAACTAAACAACAAAAAACAACAAGGCACATGACACGGCCCTTCTTCCCTCTCTACTTCTCTGCTTGCCTCTAGCTTTGTCGACTTTTCTTCCCATCTCACAGTCGACTTTTCTTACCATATCACAGCAGAGCCACCATGACTCAACCTAACCCAACTACACCACCCTCATGCCTCACACAAATCCTCACAGTCTCTCCCTCAAAGATTTGAGATTATAAAGTCTCAGCTCGCTCATAAGTCAAGATTGGAAATGGCAACACAACTTGAAGCCAACACCCATGGAAGCCATAAGAGAGCTCTCTGCTCTCTCTTCACTCCATCCACAAATCAAATGTGAAGAAGCACAGTAATTTTTAGTGAATATATGTTTCTTATCTGGAATAAATTCTATCATTCAATTCTGATTAAGACTTACATCTGTTCAATTTTGATTTAATTGACTGGATTTTGAATGAATTTTTCTTTGTTTTGGTATGGAATTTTCTTTTGATTTCATAAACATCCAAATGCCCCGTTACAGTCGTTATTTTCCACTACACCGCTAATTGCGACCGTCAAGAGCCGCTAAACATGCGAATCACAATTCTCACCTCCATTGCGGTAAATAGTGGTGGTGAAAGGCGCCACTACCGCTAACTAGCATCCGCTTTATTTAAAACCATGATTAAATCTACTTATCATTGTCACAAATCATTACATAAAAACAAAGGCATTGTCTACTGATTAAAGGAGAACAAAAATACTCACAGCTTTAAGGCCTGAGGATTCAGGATGAGAAGCACTATAATCCTTGATAAACTCCCGGCTAAAACATTCAAATTTACATGTTAGTACATTCCCAATAAGCAGAAAACAAAAAATGTTTTAGGAAAATTTTGCATTGAAATGCACCAAATTCTACCTAAAATATACCCAAGAACACGCGGGACGAGGAGCAGAAACTTTCTGCTTCTTTTTCTTCTTTTTCCTCTTCCCTTCTGACGCAACATTCTCTTCATCATTAACACTTACCATTGATGCATCTCCCTCATTTGGGGCCTAAAAAAAAGTTTGCGTTCAAAGGAAATTGTAGCAAATAAACCCCAAAAGGACAAAAAAAAAAAAAAAAAAAGCTATACAAATTTGTTCTTTTAATCAATATAAATGAAAACCCATTTGTATAATCAAAAACCCAAATCAAAATTTAAAGGCTTTTTCAGAAACAAGTAATAATCCTTCAATTATTCACCTAAAAAATATAAACTTTAAAGAGAAAATGATAAAAGCCAACCTGAAATACTGGGATGATAGAACAATCCACAACTTTTGGATCAGTTACGCTCATGGTTTTGAACCCTTTGCACCTCCACTTTCCTCTTATTCTTCTTCACCTTTGTCCTCCTTTGTAAGAATTTCTAATGAACAAAGTTTGTAACTTTTCTTCTCTCCTTAATAAATCCTAACACTTCCCTTCAACTTTCATTTACAATATATATTTTTTTGGCTTTTGCATCTGAAATAAAATAGTAAAGAGCCAACGACTGCATGGTCGGTAGCACTGTTGTATTTTTTTTTTTCAATAATCAGTGTTTAAATTATGATAATTTTATTAGTTTATTACCTAATAAAATTTATTTATTAATTAATTTATTAGATAATAATAAAATTTATTTTATATTAAAATAACAAAATTACCATATTTATTTTAGATAATAAAAAAAGGATGTACATTAATTTTTTTCTTTATATTTTATAAGTTGCCATATTTAAACACATTTTAATATCATTAATTAAAAATATTGTTTATATTTATAATTAAATGCTATTAATAGCAATATCATTGAATATTTTATTTATTTTCTTGCTTTTACAATTTTAGAAAACAATTTTTATTGTCGTTTATCAAATACATTTTTTAAAAAACAAAAAATAAAAACTATTTTCTAAAAAATATAAATAAAAAATAAAATCTGAAAACATTTTCTTAAAACTTTCTCATTTAATTCAATCTAATGGCTCCAAAACTTTACTACCTATATAAAGGGTTCTCCCAACATCATTTCACCATATCTATACCTAGAAACATCAATTACAATAGCCATCTTCAAGCATTCAAGTGTTTAAAAGCTTAAAGTCTTCCATCTTCAATTCAAATGTTTGATTTTCTATCCTTTCTCTTTTAATTATCAAAGTTATTTATTTATGTTTTTATTTTTTTATATATAAATCTTGTGCTTTAATTTCATATATAACTACTAATATTATTTTATACATTGAATTTATTTGTTTATTTCTTTATATTGAATTTTGTATTTGTTTAAATATAGCTTACCAATGGCAACATCACCTCATCATACTCCTATTGATTTTTCTTTCAATGAAACCATGGAATCACAATATGAAAATAGTAATGTTCCTTTATATCAAAATTCAATAAAAAAATTTATACCAAATAAATTTTATTAAAATTTATATTTAAATTTAATCGATGATACGATTAGCTCAATCTCATCACACTAAAAGTGTAATAAAATCCAAACCTACCTTTGAACATAAGAGTAAACGTGATGAAAAGGACACCTCTAGTGATGGCACACAAACTACTCTTTCCCGTAATTTTGGGTCAAGCTTAGGTATTTTTTGTTACTCCATTAATGCATGTAGGGTGGAATTAGCCAAATATAGAATAGGTGCCCAACAACCTTTTTTAATAGGGGGAAGATAGAAGATTTACCAATTTTGTTCATAAAACTTTAAATCCTCAATATAAAAGTTTTTCAAGAAAATACTATTAAATCGGATGCCTCTAAAATTATTTTCAATTACAAGGAAAATTTAGTTTTGATTTTATCTAATCTTGTTTGTGAAGTATCACTTACAAATGACATTTGGCCAACTAATGAAGGAAATGGATACTTATGTGTGACGGGATATTGGATTAATAATGACTAGAATTTACCAAAAAAGAATTTTAAGTTTTAAAAGCATTGATTAGCCACATAATGGAAATGCTATTTAAAATGTAATTTTTCAAACAATAAACATGTAGGATCTTCAAAATAGAATTCTTTCTATATCCTTTGATAATGATAGCAATAATATTATAGTAATTCATTATTTGAAAATGACATTAAAACCAATTTTAAATGATAATATTCTTCATATTCATTTCATGTCGTATTTTAAATTTATGTATTAAAAAATGTTTGAAATTAATTGAGTCTCGTATTGAAAAAAATTAAATATTACTTTAAATTTATTAACGATTCCAGTTCAAAAAGTAAAAAATTTAAAAATTTATGTGTGTCACATGGAAAAAATTTTATAAAATTCCTCTACATGTTATTCATAGGTGGAATTCGACCTATTTGGTATTAAAAACTTCTTTACCTTACAATGATATTATTACAATGTTTTCTATTCATGAAAATATTTATGAAAAATTGTCCTTTAATAATAACAGGTTGGGATGTTGCCAATAACGTTACTAACTTTTTGGAATAATTTTTTGAATCTACCAAAAAATTTTTCGGGTGTTTACTAACTAACTTCTTCTATTTTTCTAAACAATATATATGAAATTAGTGTTTGTTTTGCAAAATATAGAAAATATGAGATTTTCAAAAATGTTTGTGAGCTTATGGAAATAAAATTTTAAAAATATTGGAAAAATATTCCATTTTAAAATTGTTTAGCTGCGATTGTGGATTCTAGACTAAAATTACATGGTGTAGAAATTATATTTGAATCTTATTATTCTAATATGCAAATTGACATTAACATGAATAAGGTAAGAAAATCTATTAAAAAAAAGTTGTATCATTGAAAAAATATAATAATTAATGATATCATCAAAAGAAAAATTTGTAAAATTTATTATTTTTTAGTTAATTAATTTTTGTAAAATTTATTTATTTACAGTGAAAAGCTTTCTCTTGTCCCATGGATGCAAGCATTTCAAGTCGAAGTACGTAAATCATGTTTCCTATTTTTTCATAATGTCACTAAAATAAAAAATATATAAGAAAAAACTCACAAAATCTTTAAAAAAGTTAACGTAAAAAACATTTTTAAAAATCGATGTAATGGCTCATGGGCTAGTTCTGCAAAACCCATATCGTTATTGGCTCATGAACCGTATTGGGCCAAATAATTTTTTTTTTAATAAAAATCGTGCATGGTATGATCCATATTTTTTTTTATGTTCAATCAATCCTGCTCATTAAAATGCCGTGTCGAACATAAGACTGTGTCATATCAACTCATTTGGCTCATTTTGCCACTTCTAACTGCACTCACCATGAGTATGATACATTCTATACTGGTTTAAATTTTTTTTTTTGCATTATTTTAAATTTAATTTTTTTTCAATTCCAATTAATTTAATTCAATTTTAGATTTTATATAAAATGTAATATTTTAACATGCATTTTACGTCACAGAGGTTTTTTTTTTTTAATTTAAACTTTTTGAATTGAAATTATTTAAAATTTTTATCTTTTAATCAAATTTGATTCAAATTGGAATTATTTTAAATGAATTTTCAAGTTCAAATTTATTATGTCACATCTTATTACAAGGTATTTAATTTCAATCAGACAATTTGAGTATTCCTTTAGAAAAATAGTTAAAATTAAATAAAAAAATCAATGATCAGATGTAGTTTTAACCCCATTCGGCATAATAGGTCCAAATTTCATTGACGCCTGGTGAAGTCCTTTAACTTTTATTTACGTCCATGGCTAAGTTCCCAACAAATATTGACTTTCCCTATAGGCTCTTTAATTGTTGTTGAAGCAGATTTCCTCACCCGGATGCCTTGCATTATTCTCATTCAATGCATTCACAATGGTTAGAGAAGTTATTTTTGCGTCGAGCAGTAGCATGTTTCTCAATTTCTTGAACAGCCTTGTTATGGCAATATCAACCGGGCACAGGATCTTGGCTCCGAACAGCAGTCGAATGACTCGAATCCTTTAGAAATTCTTGAACAGCCTCGTTAGAAGCAATATAAGTTGGCACAGGATCTCGACTTAGATTAGGATGAGTGAAGCTGCTCACCTTGCCAAGCCCAAACGAACAATATCTTTGAGAGCTGATCTAACATCCTGTTTCAGCATCTTCGTCATCTCTACTAAATGGAAACATGGGATAAACTCAAATCTGCATCAATAGCCAATGCGGCTTTTCTATCTCCATTTCATCCCATTTTCATCAGCCCTCCTACCTTCTCAACTTTTAACTTCAAATTCTGAGCAATGTCCTCTGGTTTAGATGTGATGGCAGATGCATTATGCATGAAAGTGAATTGTACTTCCTTCTTTTCATCATTTTCTGCAAATAATCCCGACAAATGGAAAATGGAACCCACTTGATAAGGAATGATATCCAAGGCATTCAAATTAGTGAGCTTAGCCATGTTTTTCTTTGCTTCAAATGCAGTGTTGTTTAGTCTCAGAACCAAAAACAACGGCATCAATGTCAACAGGAGCCAATTCCATTTCAGCTTTTCTCTGAACAAGTTTGGAGTTAAATCCGTTTTTGAACCAAGGATTTGACATTATTTTTGCAATTGAAATTCTAGCTTTGGGGTTAGGATTGAGGATTCTTGAAAGCAGCTTGCTCACTTCAGGTGAAAACCAATCAGGAAATTTGATGTCTGCCGGCCTTGCTCATTTTCCTGTACATTGCTATTACATTTGAATCGTGAAATGGCAGACAACCGTCCGGTAGAACATAGAGGATCACCCCACAAGATCAAATGTCAGCTGTGGGTCCATCATAACCCTTTCTGTTTATAACTTCAGAAGCCACAAATGCAAGGGTTCCACAAGTTGTGTGGAGAAACCTATCTTGATGCTTAGACTCAGCAAGGGCAGTTCCATTTTCATTCAGGACTAAGTTTTCTGGCTTCAAATCCCGATGATAAACACCTCTGCTGTGGCAAAAATCAGGATTGAGTATTATCTCCTACAGTAATTATATATAGGATACTCTAAACAGCACGAGTGTCTATAACAGAACTCAACCGTCTTCGACCAGGTCATGTGTCAACATGACAAATTTTTATTAAAGTAACCTTCAAATCTTCTGCTTTTGTTTCAACGAAAATAATGCTTAATATAAAAGGAAAAGAAACAACTTGATCTCAAATTCATTTAAGAAGGAAAACAAAAGGTCACCCTAAAAGGGGAGTGGGGAAAACAAAAGAAAGGATTTGAGAAATGGCAATTCTTTTTTTCTTTTCATAAACCAAACCTCTTTCTTTTTCTTGTTTTAAATGAGCTCAAGCCATTAACTCTACATTTAACTTGTCCAAGTATTACAATGAAACAAAATCAGCCACAAGCAGCAGTGTTGGTTTCTTCCGATAATTTGAGTTTAAATCCTGACAGCCTAAAAAATGAGAAAAAAAAAAAAAAAAAAAAACCAAAACCAAAACCAAAGGCTAACGCTTGTCAGATGGTAGAAAGAAACTTCCAAAAACTAATTGTAGATTCTCAGTTCATTTTGAAATGAATAGCTTGAATGCCCAGCCAAGTATGGCTTAACAAATTGAATCGAAGCTAGAATAAGAATGGCAAGGGACAGTGAAGGGAGAGGAGACAGCAAGGCAGAACCCTGTGCAGTAAGGAGTGAATGTCAAATTTTATCTTCACTCCTAGACTTGAGGACTGGAAGCTGTCAACAAAATTTTATTACTCTATTATGTTTCTCCACCATGGAACAAATGAAGAATCAAGGGCTGGGAAAAAGAACCTAAAGAGACATTAAACTCTTTTCAGTAGGAAATTAGTTAATCCCGTATCACTTTTAGTATCTGATTGCTTTAGCAACCTCAAAGAAATGGGCAACATTTTCCTCAGGTGTACCTACTTTAATCCCATGACCTAGATTCAATATATGTTTTCCTTTACCAGCTTTTCTCACGGTGTCATGTATCCGATTGGTGATGAACTCCTTTGAACCAAAAAGAACACCGGGATCAACATTTCCCTGGATGGCAATATCATGTCCAAGTCGCCTTCTACCTTCAGCCATGTCAACTGTCCAATCTAAGCTAACTACATCCACACCTGTTAAAGCTAGCCTTTCTACCAAGCCCCCAGATCCACTTGCATAAAGGATTAAAGGAAGATTTGGATGAGTTTGTTTTACCGCATCTACAATTTGCTTCAAATAGTGCAGGCTGAACTCCTCAAAATCCACTGGACTGAGCTCTGTTGCCCAAGAGTCAAAAATTTGAACAGCTTGAGCTCCATTGTCAGCTTGGTACTGAATGTACTTGGCCATGGAGGTTGCAAATTTCTGAAGCAAAGAATGAAGTACCTGTAGGCGGAAAATGAGGTCAATAGGAATCCAGTTGATAATATTTTTCACAAACAAAGGTAGTTGACACGTGTTTTGAGAAACAGATAAAAGATAAGAAAAAGGAAAAGCAATTCATTTCTAGCAATTAACTTTGTAAGTACAGACAGAACACTTTTATGTCAGTAGCTTGAAGTTTGTTGTTTCAGTTATGGACGCTAATTAAGACAAGGACCAGAAAAAAAGGGAAAAAAAAACAATGAAGACAAACGTCACTCCAGTTGCTCTTAGATGCTAGAGAAAGAGAACTAAAACTACCTTTGGTTGAGAGAAGGCTAATCTTTTTATTTTGGTGAAGTGCTTTGATGAGCCACCTTCAACTACATATGATGCTAGAGTGAATGGAGCACCAACAAAACCCAGAACTGCAGCTTTGTTGTCTACCTGGCAAACGAAAGAGAAGGGATGAGTCTACACCGGCCTTTAAATTCACTGAATCACAAGTAACATTAAATAGGCGGGGCATTGTCAATGATTCCTTGAGTTCTCAAAGAATCAAACAACATCCGCAAATAATATGACAGTTCAAAATAAAAGTAAAAGTTACACAATTGCATACATCAGACCATAGAGGGGTGATGCAAGGCATTAAGAAGGGCTTAGGGAATGTTTATTTTGAATTCAAAAGTAGGTATCATTGAGGCAAAAATCTACTGCAGAGAGGCCCAATGACTAACTTTTCCGTTAAGGAACATCACGTTTAGCCTTCTCTAATTTAATTAACATTGGTTGTTTAACTCCATTATATTTGTTTATTGTTCCTGCCTAAGAACATTCCAAATGCACAACCAATTGTATGTGGAAAATACAACTTCATACAAATGGCCAGACGTGGATGATTAGTTACGTAAAAATGAATTGAAAATAAGGGGAGAAATAAGAAATTCAACTTAGGATGCTACAGGAAATGTCAATACAAACCTCTCTCTGCAAGATTGTCAATGCTTTGCCGACATATGGCACAGACTGCTCAGGATAGAATTCTCTCACTTGATCAACATCAGCAGCAGTGGCTAGAGGGTCGAAGATAACCGGACCTTTACCTTTCACAATGTCAAAAGGAATGTTCATCCCAGAGAGAGGAGTAAGAATATCAGAGAATAAAATGACCTGTCATAATACACGATGATTCAAAAAGATATTAACTTGCAATCTGCAAAGAGCAACAAGACTATGATAAGAAGAGTGAGGAGGTTCGGTTTTCTTGACAAAAGAATGTAAAAGTCAACTGAAGCTTCTTGATATCCAAAATGTGGAAGAATGGGGTTTTAACCAAGAATAAGAAAACAGCAATATATAGAACAGAACCTTATATCATAAATGCTTATTCAAGAAAAATTATCAGAAGGATTACAAAATAAATTTCTTACCCCATCAGGCTTGAAAACATTCCATGGCTGCAGTGAAATCTCAACAACAAGATCAACATTTTCTGATCTTTCACGAAATGAAGGATATCTTTCACAGATAATTTGGTAGCTCTACACTATGAAAAACTCAAAGTAAGGCATAATTGAAAAGAAGATGCAACATGAAACCAAACAGCAATGACCTCCTCTCTTTATAAGAAATAAAAAAAGTCATATAAAAGATGGCATCAAAGCATAAGATTTGCAAAAATGCCTGCAAAACTAGCATTTCAAATTGCAACACAAACAATAAAACAACAATGTTGGAAAATATCTACTTTTCATTTCTGATTACTCTCACGGAAGCATAAAAAGAAGGGTCTTCTGATAACTTACTAAAACCTGGCAGGTTCTAAGTTGTTAGCCTTTTTAGGAAGTTTTCTTCCAAATCATCAGGTGTTCTACTCTCTCCATTCTTTTCTTTCATTTTTATTTTTTAATGATTAAAACTTGAAAGGTGGAGCCTCCTTATAAAATAACACTGTGGCTAGGGATTACATTAAAGTTTGTCCACCATACAATCCTCATTATCATATAGCCTACTGTGATCCTTCTCTTAGATTATCAAAGAAAATATTAAATAATTGATAAATCCATTTTTTTCCAAAAGGGTTTGATACCAGAAACATGAAGCAAACATTTAGAAGTGACAATTCTTTTTTGCCAATAGAAAAAAAAATTGAGTAATGCAATCCCCAAAGTAAATGTAGCACATGAAAAAAAATTATTTTCTTTTGAAACCACGGAGATTTAAAAACCTGCCTTCATATACCTCCCTGCTTGCCTCATTAGCCAAACTGGTGGTCTTTCAACATCTTGCCCTCGAACAGCACTGAGCAACAAGGGTTCAGCAGCCACTGCAGCTTTTGGTTCTACTCCACTCCCTATGATAATGTTCAAGATAAACCTTATAAATCAAAAGTTATCAGAAAAAAAGTAGATATGGTTCAATAATGAAATCAGGCCTGATAAAAGACAATAATTGAAGAATAAGAAAGGTAGAGAATCATAAGTACATATGATTTTGTAAAAAGGAACATGCTATGCTCACATACAAGTAGATGCAAAAGTAAGGAAGCTATCAGGATATGTCAAGCTGAAATTAGACAAAAAGAAGGTAATTTCAACCAGACCAATGCTATTCACACTTTCTCAATCAATTATTAACATCAGACATGCCACAATAGCACAGAATTGTGTGATTATGATCATGCATTAGTAATGAGCATGCTACTCAAATTTTGTTATATAACAAGTAAAAATCAATAAATTGAAAATGATGACAGACATGAACAAAGAACATAGAAGAAAATTCTTTCCTGCTTTTTTCTTTAATTTTCCCCAAGAAAAATACAAAAACAAAAGAAGTCTCAATGCCTTTCTATGCTATGGTTGTTCTCATTTGCAAGAGGGTCATTGTCCTGTAATAGTGTCATGGACCCATAAAGCATAGCTAATGGTGATTTCAACATATTCCTAGTTCTGCCCTTCAGCATTCTTACTCAAAATAACCATTCCCAATGCTTCAGCTAAAACTTATACATTATCAACTAATCACCACGACATCTGACAGTGGCTTCTATCAAATGAGCTTCATTCACTAAAATCATAATTGCATGTCAATTAGATCCCACAAACCCATAACTAAAAACATATTAAATAACACAATTCAGCTTAGACAGCGAAGTTCAGGCTTAGGCTCCTAATTTTCTAAGATTCCAAAATTTTGACTTGGTCCCTTGCCATTCCGACAACAGAAAGAAAAAACAAACCAGAAAACATCAAACGATAAAGTAATAAATAATCTTAACATTGGAACCAAAAATTGAAAATGAAAAAAAAAAACAAAAAGAATACCCTCAAGAGAACAGTGGATGAATCTGGGCTTGTAATTGGACAAAGATGTTATTTTTGGAGGGACAAAGAAAGTAGTAAAAGAAGAAACTGAAATACAACACATTGTTTTTGGGTTTCAATTGGAACTGTCTGAAAAGTTTCAGTCTTTGAGTTTGTTTTTGAAGCTGGCATCAATTAAGAGCTTGCTCCATTCCTGCCGGGTCCTCGACGGGGTTAAGATAGAAAGGAAGATAAGGAAAATCGAAAAATTGTAATCTTAACAGATGTCCCAAAAGTTGTCCTGTCGATTTTTGCCACCTCAGCTTTACTTTGGTAATGGTTGCCAATACCACGAGCGCTTTTTTTTATTCTTTTACCGGCTTATTTACTTGGTTTTTTTTTTTTCTTTTTTTCTTTTTTCATTTTACACAAACACTTATTAAAAAAAAAAAAAAAACCCAACTATCAATCCCTGAATCTGTCAAAGCAACTTCTGAGTTCTGAGTTCTGAGTTCTGTCCTTTGGCATTTTCAGACAACTGCGAAGCTCAAGTCTTTTGTTCAAACAATCCTTAAAAACAAACCAAGGCCCTGCCAGAAGACCTTTCCTACAAAAATGAAACGTAAGAAGTGGTCAGAGCTTGAAGAACAAACCCTTTTGTCCAAATACTCCGATCTTTTCAATTCAGGAACTTTATCCAAACTCAAAACCAGAGAGAAAAAGTTCAAGCCCATAGCTAACCATGTTAACTCAGTTCATCATCATAAAGATCCCATTACTTTTCCTTTCGAATGGTCTTGGCGTGATGTATCTATTAAGGTTCAAAACATGAGGCACCAGTATTTGGGGGTGAAGCAGAAGATTAGAATTTCAAATGATGAGTTTAATTGGAAAGATGGTGAGAATCATTGGGAAAATTTTTTGAAGTATAAAGAGGTTTTTGGTGACGTGGAACTTGAAGTTAAAGGGAAGAAAGCAAGTGAAAGTAATGGTAATGGGAGTGATTTCTTTAAGGATTGTTGTGACTTGGGGTTCGAAATTGATAGTGAGGATTTTGAGGAGGAAGAGGAAGAAGATGGTGTTGATGGGGATGGGGAAGGAGATGATGGTGGTGAGGAGAAGGTAGGGAGTGAGGGTGAGTTTGGAGGAGAGAGGGAATTTGGTGATATTGGTACTTCTCGTGTTCAAAAATCGAGGAAGGGTGTAGGAGGAAGTAAGGGGTTTGGATTGCTTGGAACAAAGGTTTTGGAGTTGAGAGATGTGGTGGTGAGGAGGGAAGAGAAAAGGAGGGAAAGAGAGTTTGTAAGAGAGAAAGATGAGATGGAGAGGGAGCAAAAGAGGAGGGAATTGGAGTTTGGGAAGGAAAAGCGGTGGAGTGAGAGGGAGGAGAGGATGGAGGATTGGGAAATGGAGTTCGAGGAAAGGGAGTTGGTTTGGGCTAGGAGGGAGAGTGACAGAAGATCGAGGTTAGAGAAGGAATTGGATGAGGAGAGGAGGAGGAGGAGGAGAATGGAGGAGGAGCGCCAAGAGGAGGAGATGGAAATGAAGGAAAGGATGGTGGGATTGCAGATTGAACATGAAAAAGCAATGATGCAAATGCATATGGAGGCATGCCAGAACCAAATGCAGATCCTTGGGGTTATGGCTAGGCTCTTTTGTCAGTTTTATGGTTCAGCAAATGATGGGTTAGCAGCTGGTTTGGGGGGTTTGCCTCCTCAAGTTTTACAAAATTTGCAGCATCCTGGAGGATTAGGTGACAATGGGAAGCCTGATTCCAGTTCTCCTTCTGAATTCATCTAGACTATAATTCAATCACTTCTGTGGATGGTAATGTTGCTGGAGCCCAAATAAAAGTTTGTATGTTTGTACGATAGCTTTGGAATGTCATATTCTTTTCCTCTTCTAATGTTTCAATTAATAATCTTTTTGACATTTTTAACTTAAGGTTCCTGATTAATTTCTTTTACTTATTAGAACCTATGATGCATAATGGGCATAATTATACTTATTTGTTTACTCATGTTTGCTTTATGCCTTAATCCTTTATAAGTTTATTTATTGTGAGGACTCTTGCTTGAATAAGACACTTTCATGTTTCTTGGCTAATTCTTTGTTACTGGAACTGGTAAGTTCCCTGTTGAATAAAAACGAAATTGAGCAGGAAATGTGCTGTTTTATTTCATTTGCACAATCCAGTTTTAATTCAAAATAACTTCGATGTCTATGAGTTTGTGTCACAGCTTTGAGTTACTATGGTGCTATTTAAAACAATGAGAGAACTTGCCTCAGTTTAAGCATTCTAAACGAGGCATTTGTAATGTTATGTGTTCTGAAATGGTAGGTCTAGTAATTTAAGAATGGTGAGATCAAATTTCCAAAGCCAGCCCAGGCTTCACACTTTAATTAACAGTTTTTGAGTTGTCTTCTTTACTACACAGCTTTTCACTGTTTCTTTTAAGACAATGCATTCTACATGCTACTTCTTGCTTTATCTTTCTTTGGTTTCAGTGTTTATTTTTCCTCATACATTTCTTTTTCTTATGTTTGATCATGTTTGTAGTTTCATTGTCTAAAAGTGCTTTTTTTATATGTGTGAACACGTGTGCATATGGGGATGATATTCTCTATGAGTTTTAGTGTTTTCACTTACTACAATGCTGCACAATGGAGAAATAAGTTTATGATTAGAAGAAAATTGGAGCGAGAACAGAACGAGAAGAATTGGAAATTACAGGAAATTAATATGGGGAAATGATACAATTTGAGAGGCAAAGCATTGGATAATACAGGGCTTCAGCAAAGTCTAGCAGGTAGGACAAGGTTAACTGTTATTTTGAAAGATGTTCATATAGAATGTGTGATAAGAAGCTGCTGAGTAACGTAATGGCAAAGGCAAAGAGGCCACCTGAAGAGGATGTAAAGTGGATGGAGTTCATGGCGAGGTTGGTAATTTAGCATGATGCAAATGAAAAACTAATGCTTGTGGTAGTCTACTCAAGCCAATGCAGATTCCTAAGGTTATCATTTGTCTTGCTTTGTAAGTGCTTTCTGCCTCTTTGAATAGTTTCTGGTACAGAACCAAAAGCTGATTTCCATTCTAAGTAAATTTGTAAGTAAACCATTCTTTTGTTCTTTTTTCTTGTTTTTGTTAGTATTTAAGGCCGCCAGGAATTGAATCTGACCATCTTCTCTTATAGTGAATTTTCGTCTTGAGTCATGTTTATTGAAACTATATGCTTGTTTACATCCAAAGTCAACATGTGATAACCTTTCAAATTAGTATCCATTTTTATTAAAAAAAATCCAATAATATTAGCTTTAAAGGAGAAAGTGAGTGAGAAAAACAAAAAGGTCTCAGTTGAAGTAAAGGAGAAGAGCCTCTCAAATTAGTGTCCATTTTTTTGGCCTCCCAAAAAGCAACAAAAGAGACGATGAATTTGAAATGTAACAAATAAAGCTTTTTTTTTTTTTTTGTTTTTTAAATGCAGTGTAAGGTTCATGTGCATATATCATGTTAAGCTGTCAAATATTAAAAAAAAAAATAACATACTGCCAAGCAAAAGAATTCATCATCATTTCAATGCTTTTTGATATAGATAACATGAGATTCTACCCCATCAATATTTCAGGGCTGATTGCAGAATACATGAATACAAATCACTGAACACCTTTACAGCAGAGATAGATTTCAAAACAAATTAATCACCCAAAACCAACACAAACAAATGAAGCAAACTGAACGAAAAATGTTAGTATATGACCACAGATTACTGCTGTACTGTTTAGTAGTACCATTTATCCTATTGTATCACATTGTGTTTAAAGCTTGTGGTTTCTTCTTGCTTTCTGTTGCCAATGGAAGAGATATGTGAATGAACCCATACTTTCTTCACTGGGTGAAGTACTGCTTTTGATCATCTCCATGATCTTTTTGATCAGGTTGTGGAGGAAATGTTACATATTCCCTTAGGAGATGAAGCATTTGGTTCAAAACTACCCTTTTGCCTTTCAGTACAGTGGCCTCCATTTGGCCTCCTCACCACACATTCTTTAGGAGTAACTTGTTTCGTGCTCAAGATATCACTCATTGAAACTGTTGGCCTTAAAACAGGCTTTGGTTCATTGTCCATTGTTGGGTTTTACTTGTTCAAATCATGTAATGGAGACCGCGGAAGATGATGGTGCTGATGCTGATGATGAGGATGAGGTGGATGGAAATTGTTGATCTTGTTAGCATTGTAGACTACCTGTTTTTTTCTGTTCATGCACTGGAATCCATCTCCCGAGAGCCTCTTCAGCATCAAGTTGCTTTCTGTTTGCGATTTCCACTTTATTAGGAGCATCTTCGAATGCTTCTTTACCGTGTTTAACATCTTCTGAAGCTTCCTCCAGCTTCCTCAGGATTGCAAGTTTGGAAATATCTGCTTCAGCAAATTTGTGCATGGCATGAATTACTTTTCTGTTAGAAACTTCTTCTGCCCTTTGAACTTTTGGGTTTCGAAGAGATGGCTCCTGCTCTGGCAAGGAAAATCCCGATGAGTTGTCATTGCTTGACAAAGCCTTCATTCCAGCAAGGGCATTCATTTCAATAGGAGCAAGAGCTTCTTCCATCTTCTTGGCTGCAACCCACCTCATTTCATCAGTTTTTATACAGGGCTTGTTCTGTTCATTCCCTGGCAGTGGGATTGCTCTTGGAACTGCAGTTTTTGCAGGATCAACCATTTTCTTAAACTGCTCAGGCTTGGAATTGTTGTGAATAGGCGGCCTTAAAATGTTTGAAGAATTCTCAAAATTCCCATGATTTGCTTCCACATGGTTGGCAATCTGTGGCTTCACCCTCACTCGTTTTGGCTCCTCTTCTAGAGATGCCACCCCTGCAAACTTAGAAGTTAGCCTCTTACGGGTCTTTTCAAGTAAAGTTTTCTCTTTCTTCATTTTCTTATTTAGAGACTCAACAGAAGTTTGAATCATTCCAGAGTCATTGATAGTTTTACCAAGGTTCAATTTTGCTTGTTTCAAGTCCATCAAGATCAAATCAGTATACGAAATCCGGCACAGGCTTAAACTCCCAATCTGATCTGTTCATAGTGTTCCTTGTTCATTTCCTTGATAGCAGGAGCTGGCATGTGTTCATCTGAATTAGTCAAGTCTGGTGTGGTCATGCATTTCAAAGCTTCATTTTGGAGCTGGCTTTTTAACTCCTCCACAATCCTTTTTGAAGTTCCCAATTCATCAAGCACATCAAGTGTCTCCAATTCTTTCACAATCAGATCCTCCTCCAACTCTCTGCTTGTTCCTCCACTTTCTTTATGTCCAACTCTTCAATCCCTTGCTGCTCAAGACAAATTCTCGTCTATAAGAAAATACATTAACAAGAACTGGAATATATGCAAATTTGGGAAAAAAAAATTATACATGCAAATTGCAAACTAAAATTATGAAACAGGTTGAAGTTTCATGATTTCCCCTGCTTTTTCATTGTGAAATATAGCTTCTGAATCTGAAAATTAACAGGAGTCGACATGTCTAGTAGTTTATGCCATTTTCAAACCATTCGAAGCCATTTATTTCACTACAAATATTTCAGACAAAATGAAAGAGAAATATATAAATTAAAATAAGAAATCAAGGGAAGAATATATAAAACTACTACATTTAGTATTTAGGATAATCATAAAACAAAATTTCAGAATTCAAAACATGAAAAAGAAATAGGTAAAATTAAGAAATCAAAGAAATCACGACAAGAATACTATACCGGAATTACAGAAAAACACAATTCTCTTAATCAAATGTTTTTAAAAAATTCCATGTTAGTGGCACAGTTACAGTCTCCTCTAATTGTATAGAAGAAACCAAGAATTTTTTTTTTTCGTAAGTTAAAACTACAAAAGAAAATATTAAAACTATTTTTGAGACTGTATATATTCCACTAAGACAAACTACACAACAAAACAAAGCATACCTTTCTTACATCATAGTCAAACCAAAAGCAGAAAATACCTATATATGCCTCTCCAAACTTGTATAATAGCCCCCAAGGTCCGCTGCCACCAAACCGGGTCCAGCCTCCTTAACTGATCCGAAAGGCGGTGAAATGTCAATCTCAGCCCTCAAACTCACCCTCTTTATTCCTGGATTCGGGTCCCGGCCGGACCCACAACATGTCTTGGTGCAAAACCCAAAATCCTCGGAACTAGCCTTAGGCCTCACCTTCCGGATACCGGGTGTACCCGGAACCACTTCTTTGGGGGAGTCTTGAGGTTCTGTTGCCATTGCATATGCATACAAATATGCTTATAAAGTGAATGGCAATTTGAAAATGTAAATGTGAATGTGAGTGTAACGCACAGAGGAAGGTCTCTTTTTAAAGGGTGTGCAATTTGAGCTTTAAAGTAGAAAAAGAAGAAAAAAAACTATACTATGAGAAATCAAGAACTCTTTAGCGTAAGCTTGTTATGGTTGTCTCCATAGCAAGGTTGTGAATATAATATTTAACAACATATTGGTTTTTTGGAAAAAAAATATGTATGTTGTATAAGTTGTTTTAATATATTATTTTAAATTTTTTTATTTAATATAAATATATTTATAACTATACTTAAAATATTTACATAATAATACTATTGTTAGTATGCAAAATAAATATGCAATATCTTTAAATATCAAATAAATAGGTATAAAAAGTATAAAATAATATTATCAGTTTATAATATATTTTTAAACATTTAATTTGATCATATTTTTACGTAAAAATTAACCTTCAATTTAGTATTTTTAAATTAGAAAGGGACCATAATTGCTTCTTCAAAAGAGATTAAAATAAATATGATCATCTAGTTTGAAAAACAAAATTTAGAAAAAAAAAAACACAAAAATAGGAGTTGCTCTACAAAATACAGAGATGCAGCTCACAAGATAATTAAGTTACAAAATCACAATATTTTTCTAGGTCATGTACCGTAAAAAATGATTAAGTCACTAAAATTTATCGAAATTAATTAAAATTAATAAAAATAATTGATGTAAAATTGAAGGTAATTGTGTAGACATTTGAATTGATAAGATGTTATAAATAAATAAATTTCCTAAATTATGTTATGTTATTTATAAAGTGTTAATGGATTAAATGGAGCTAAATATTATTTAATGATAATATTAATATCTTTTTGTTGCAAGCTTGCCATAGCTTTAGAAAATTAGGAATCCAGTAAGAGCCGAATTCGAGTCAATGTAGTTTTTAATACATTTAATATATCAACTAAAGTAGAATGATGAATTTGAGCTTTTCCCAAACATAAATCTATAAATAAAAAGGGTTTTAATACAGTTTCTCACAATTTTGTTGACTAGCAGAGAACAAACATAAAGGGACAAAAGCAAATGAGCAACCAACCACTGAATAAAAGAGGGGAAGCGGGTGAGGTTTAAGGGTGTAAATGATACATTAGTACTCGTAAATTATTTGAGTTTGATTCGAAAAAAATTCGAATTCGGTTCGATTATTGTCGAGTCGAGCTCGAGCTCGAATAGCTCGACTTATCGATCGAGCTAAATTTGAGTATTTTTATATCCGATTCGAGTAGCTCGCGAGCCTAATCGAACTTTTATATTTAAATATATTTTTATTATTTTAATTAATAAAATATTTCGAGTTCGAGTTCGAATTCGAGCATGAATAATCGAACTCTTGTCGAGTATACGAATCGAGCTTATTTTTACATATTAATCGAGCTTAATCGAGCGAACTCGAATAGCTCAAATTCGATCACGAATCGAGCTCGAACTTAAAAAATAAAATTCGATCGAGCTCGAACCGAGTATCGAGCCCCGAATTGTGAGTCGAGCTCGAGCTTTTCACTATTCGACTCGACTCGACTCGTTTACAACCCTAATGAGACTACGAAGCAAGGAAAACACTCTTTTAAAGTGTAACAAATGCATGCATACATGCACTCTTTAAACCTTTAGTTTAATGGTTAAAAGTCTTTGAAAAGATACCAAATACCTGATTTTGAATCAAATCTTCCATCTTTCTTTACTTGTATTAAAATTTTGCATTCCTGATATATAAAAAAAAAAATGTATGCAAGCCATAGTGAAAAAGGGCATCACCACAATTACTATGTATGTATTGTTGCTGGTTCGAGAATTCGACAATTAAAGATAAAATTTTAAAATTAAAATATAAAATCATTATCAATTTTTTATTAAGTATGATTGATCATTTAAAACATTTATTTTTTTTGATAAAATCTTAAATTAATTAAAATTTATCAAAAAAATAATTTTAATTTTTGAAAACAATGTTCATTCAAACCATTAATTTCTCTTTAATTTTTTGAATTTATTAAAATCAATATTTAAAAAAATATAATTTTTTTTTAAATTTATACCCATATAAATTGATCTATTGTTAAAAGTGAATATTGAATAAATCATTAGTCAATAGCATTTTTTGTTGGTTTTAACATGTTTTCCTAGTTCTCACACTAACATAGTATATTACTACCTAAACAATGTAATTATTTTCCTTACATATGGAATAATTTTTATATGTGTCGATAATATAAAATTTGTTTTATATGAATTCATTTTTAATTATCTAATTTGATTAATTTATACTCGAACTGAATTATAAAAAATTATCATGTCTGATTTCTTCGGGAATAGATCTAAAAAAAATAAACAATGTAACATGTTCTTTTCTCAAACTACTTTAATTTTTGTCACACATAATTTAGCATACTAATTTGAGCATAGATTTTATTTTTTTTAGATAAAATCAGTCAAACCTCCTCGTAAAAAACCAAGAAAATTAATTCTTTAGACCGAAACGTTAATCAATTGCCTTTTAGATTTGTCTCCTATGATCGACAACTCCCATAAAATCTGGTCTGAATTCCAACAACAAGAAGAAAACAGAACATTGTACAAATAACTACTCATTTTGCACAATTAAATTACAAAGCTAAAACAAAAATACTAACAAAACAGACAAAGGACAAAAGCACGTGGTTCAAGGTTCTGCACGTGATTTGCGGTCTACCTTCTTCTCCCGTGGAATCTGCAGTAAGACATGGTAACTTGATTAATCCATTCTCAAATTTATCGGTTATTAAAATTTGGTTTTAATTGAATTAATTGATCGATTTAATTTAATTAATTAGTTAATTATTAAATTAATTTTATTGGTTATCGAAATTAATATTAAAAAAATTTTAATTTTTAATTAATTTGATTCAAAAATTGAATTAATCAAAAATTTAATTGAAATATAATAAAATTTATATATAAAATTAAAACTATATGAAATTATAAATTTCATTTCAAGTTATTAGAGTTTTTAATTTAATATTTTGATATTTATTTCAAGTTATTAGGGTTTTAAATTTAATATTTTTGTATTTAAATATTTTTATCGGATAAGTTTATTTAATTTATTTCACATATAAAAATTTAATATTTTAATTAAAATATAATTTAATTTAATGTATTTTATTATTTAATTATTCAAAAAAATTAATTGAACCAACCGAATTAATTTCGGTTAATTAAATTTTAAAATTAAAAAATTTGATTTAATTAAAAAAAATAAAATAATTTAATTTCATTAATTCGATTTTGAATAATTTAATTTTAAATTAATCAAACTGATTGAATAATATCCATATTCAAATATTAGATTCTTTTGTGTCTTGTCGGTAAAAAATTTAACTTCTGCTAAAGTATTATTCTTGCTTGTCCTTAAAATGTAAAAACAACTTCACCTTAGAATTCAAATGGTTGAATTAGCCAAATTAAGATTTAGCGGTTATTACCTTTTTTTAGTAATTGATAAAATGTAAAAAAATAAATAATTAAAATTCAATACCAATTTTAACATAGTTGTTCAATTTTTTATTATAAGAAAAATTGAAGCCTAGAGAGAATAAGGAAAAAAAAATTTACCAATGTTAAAAATTAAATTAACCTCTTAAAAAAATGAACAAATCATTTAAGCTAAACTTTATATTTCATAGTTATTTTTATAAAATTTTAATCTATCCTTAACCTTCCAAACCCCAATAACTATATATTTAACTCATATAAAAAAGACATTACGTGCCCTAAGACTCTAATTAATTCTTAATCTTCAGAAGTTACTCCAGCAATCATGCCATCGAATTAATACTCAGTCGGCTAGATTTCATGATTTTTCAATTTAAAAATAAATTAAACCATGCAACCTGTTTCTAGTAAAAATCTCAATTTTAACTCTTAATCATTTGAAAATCGTATTTATTTTTGTATTTTAATTGGTACGGACTTAGGGCTCTTCCATTGGATAGAGATTGGTAGTTGGATACGGTTCTATGAAGCAATTAATACATGATAATTGATAGATACACGATTGTATAAATGTATGGAATTGTGGGTACATTGCTTATATTTGTGATATATATATATTGAATAAAACGAATGTTTGTGAGAATTTTTTTATAAAAATATAATTTAAAAAATATAAAAAATAAATATTAAGATTTAAAATTTAAATTTATTAAATATTATTTAGTTTTTTTTTTAATTTCTTTTTTGACTTATTCTTAGATTGTACTATAAAAATGTCGTGTTTTTGACCGACAAATTAATGGTTGAATGGGAATTTCATAAGAAACAAATACGTCCCTCCATGTACGAATTTATACAGCAATTGGCCAAAGGGAAAAATAAAACAGAGAGTGAAATGTGCAAACTCAAGCTCCACAAATTTTCAATGCTCCTTGACTTTCATGGCTTTGAATTTTGACTATGTTTGTCCCTCTTAGGTTTCGTGTTCATTCAGGTTTTGGTTCAGTTTGTGACCCCGATGCTGGGTTCTTAATTAATGAGCCTCAACTCTTAGCATTTGAAATTTACATTGGCATTATTTGAGGGCAAATTGTAGTGGCAAAATCAGGTGGTCCATTAGTTAATCATAGTCGTCCTAATTGGTTTTTTTTTTTTTTTTTTTAATTATGAGAGTTCAAATTCTAATTCTAATTGAAAATTTAAATTTTGCACACGAAAATCATACATAGTTAATGAGATGAATGTGTGTTAATTAATTTCTTTTAAAAATTTTTTGAAATATGATTAAGATTTTAAATCAATACTTATTATAATTTTGAAATCAATTTCAATACCGTTAAATTAATAGTTTATTGATATGAATGTGTTTTAATTATTTAAATTTGTTTATGTGAATGTAAAAATTATAAAGTAAAAATTAAAAAAAAAATTTGACTTTCTAAAAACAAGGCTTAAAAAAAATGTAATCGGACTTTGAATCCCATATTTCTATTCCTATGTAATAAAAAAAAAAAAAAAAAAAAACTAAACAGTCCTAAACCATTTTTTAGGCTAGCATATTACTATCTATCTTCCTTTCCAGCCAACAGCTTTTTTGATGGAATCATGGACCATGACAAGTTCTCATTTATTAGGGCTTTGCTTACTGTTCAACTGTTTTTCCTCATTCATAATATAAAGGAAGGTCCACAATAACCCACATCAATTTGCCTCATCAATGAGTCAGATTCTTCCAAAAAATTATTAATAAGGTACAGCTACCATATTAAAATTTCCGGTCAGTCACCAAAAATCTGATCTTCCTAATAAGTTTCATCTCAATTAGGTCATTGTCAAAGTTTATCCCCAATTTTTATTAATTAATTGAGCAAGCTCCACTTCATTAAAATCTTTGTTTTTTTTATAATGAAGTTAGGAATTTTTTGTCTTAATAATATTGGATGATCTTAAAAACTTAATTACCCATATAATTTTGTACGTAGTAATTCAAATATATATAAAAAAATTCTAAATAATGAAATTTGAATCCAAACTTAAATATCGCGTAATCTAATTTTATACATTCATGATATCAATATTATATAAATTTGCATAAGCCTTAATTGTACATTCACTAGACTAGACATAACAAGTTATTTGGCCTTGAAATATTCTATTCTGATCTTTACCAGCCTTCAACTTCGGATCTTGAGCCCCTATAGAAATTATAGATCTACTAAGTGTAGCTGACACCCTCCCAAAGAAACAATTAGCACCCACATCAGTTTCCAAAATGTTAAGTGACAGCAGCCATGAGCTGCAGCCTCAGAAAGGTCTCCAAATCAAGCAAGATGACAAGTTCTTCTCCAGGCTGATGTCCAAGGAAACTTCCATGGCTAATTCTTCTTTCAGGGTCTACTATGGAAGAGCTTCAGGTGCTGTTCCTTTCATGTGGGAGTCACAGCCTGGAACCCCCAAACATCCTTCTTGTGACATTGCTCTTCCTCCTCTAACTCCCCCTCCTTCATATCATTCCTCGTTCAAGTCAAAATCAATGCAGAAAAAGAGCATGAAACCAACCATTTTCAGTTCCATCTTTCGCAGGCTGATCAGTACTCCAAGGAAAAACCATGCTTCTCCATCTTCTTCACGGTCTTCTACATCATCTTCATCGTCTTTATCATCATGGTTATCATTGCAAGGTTGTTCTTCTTCCCCATCAGCTAATTCCATGAATCGAAAGTTTCATAGAAGGAGCTCTTTTTCATGTTCAAGATCGCCTATTCATAAGTGCATGGATGATGATGATGAGGAAGGCCAGGGATCACCGACTTCGACATTGTGTTTTGGGGCTAAACGCAGGAATCTGAATGAGTTTAGAGGATGCCAGTCAATGGTAAACATGAAGAAGGCATTGCTATCAATTGTTAGCCATGGCTGATAAGTTCAAGGTACAACTGCCTAGAGAATTGATTAATTAATTAATTAATTTCTATGACTTTCAGATGTTATTAATTTGCTATTTTCCTTCCTTGGTCTTTATCTTTTTGCCTTTTTAGTGTATTGTAGAGATCAGCTGTATTAGGTTCTAGTCTTTGCCCAACCTGCAGATGTTTGATTGTTGTGTTTGGGCTATGAAATTTTCATTATTGAACAGTTTGTTCAAACTCATCTTAATCCAATGCATGCTATTGTGAAAAAAAAAATTATGAGGTTTATGTAATATATAAGCATATTTCAATGAAATACCAATTAATGCATGGCTACCAACAAAAATTTTATCTATTCAAGAGTTTGGCTGATAATTTGGCTCTATTAATCTCTAATTAAGAACATTTAATTGTAAAAAAAAAGAGAAAAAACTCATTATCTCTTTACACGTTTAATAATTTTTTAAATAATTTTCTCTTATTTCTATATTATATATTTTTGGAACTTCTTCTTTAAAAAGTATTTTCCCCTATCCTTCTCCATACTTCCATGGCTGTTCACAAGAAGATGCTTGGAAGAAAAGAAATTATAAAGGCATACAAGGGGGTATGGGGTAGGCCATTAAATAATGTGAAACTTTATTTCTCTTGGCAAATGGCATTAAATAACCTTGTGGGATGCATTAATTCACTATAGCCTTTGCCTTCAGTGTCTTCTTTTCACACTAGCATGCATGAAAAATGAATACAAATATATATAGGAGTGGTAAGAATTCTTATACAAATTTATCATTGTTTCTCTTTTTTTAGCCCCTTTGGTTAGGTGAGGGAGAGTGGAGGGAGATGGGGGTGGTCCCCTTGGACTTGAACGTAACCTAAGATGATGATGATGATAGGAAATTAATAATAGGGTTTATAGGTAATTGAACTTTCATAGAAATAAAAAACTCCAAGTAAGCAGAAACAAATTTATTAACAAATCATATATATATATATGTAGTTTTTAATTTTGGTATATATGAGTGAGAGAAAGGGAGGGAAGAGGGGATTCAAACTTTTTTATATAGTATAATTCAATTATTGAGATATATGTTATTTGAATTCTAATTCTCTATAATATGTAATCTTAAAAAAAATTTCTCTACTAATATATTTGTCGATTTTGATTATGGTTGTAAATTTTCTATTAATAGAAGATTGAGTACAAATTTTCTAATATCTTTAACAGCTAAATGAGCTATATTAATGATAATATGCAATGGACATCTCTTAATTACGTACTAACTAGTTAAATTATCATTCATTTAAATTCTTATCAAACTTAAATTTTATGAAGTTCAAAAGTTTGAACTCAAAGTTGTTTATTTATGAAATTAATTCTTGAGTTTAAGCTTAAACTTGTGCTCGGCTAATTAATACAAATAAATTAACAAGTTGATTTTGTATGTTTTGAGTATCTGAACATTTGATTTAAGGTGATTGGTGCATGAACACCATCCAAAAATAGAGTTAAACTTTTATTTTTTTACAGATATTTAAAATTAAAAAAATTCAAGAGTTCTCAAAGGAGCTTGTATTATATATATATATGTATATGTATGTATATATGTATATATGTATGTATGTATGTATGTATAAAGTAAGAGTAATGTTATTTTGTTTTATAATTGGGTAATTAGGTAAAAAATGCATAGAAGTAATAAATATAAGACATTAATATTTATTAATGGTGGAATAGGCAGATGATTTATCGGATTCTCAAACCCTACCCTTTAGCATTTTTTAAAAAAGTAATTAACTTACCCAACCTCATAATGATATTTCTAAAGCCATTATAAGGATTAATATTTATTTCCATAGATTCCCAAAAATTTAGAATTTGATTTCAATATGATTTTTTTCCTAAAATACTATTGATAAAAATACATATATATATATATATATATATCTTTTAATAAAATTAGAAGCACAAAAAAAAATTATGATCATAATTAATATTGTATTCATATATTAAAAATTATTGAATAATTAGAACATAAGTACGAATGAATTTCACTTCATTTTATGCAAAAATTATGAAAAGATTGATAGAAAAAACTTACCCCCAATGAGTTCGATCATCGTGGTTTAGCCGTGAATTTTACTCGTATTTATAAACTATGTTTCGGAAAGAAAAAAAAAAGAACACAATTAAGTCTAGGAGTATAAATGATACATTAGTATTCGTAAATTACTCGGGTTCGATTCGAATAAAACTCGAATTCGCTTTGATTATTATCGAGTCAAGCTCGAGTTCGAGTAGTTCGATTCATCGATTGAGTCGAGTTCGAATATTTTTATACCCGATTCGAGTAGTTCACAAGCTTAATCGAGCTTTTATATTTAAATATATTTTTATTATTTTAATTAATAAAATACCTCGAATTCGAGTTCGAACTCGAGCACAAAATAATCGAACTCTTGTTGAGTATATGAATCGAGCTTATTTTTATATGTTAATCGAGTTTAATCAAGTGAACTCAAGTAATTAGATTTCGATCACGAATCGAATTTGAGCTAAAAAAATAAAACTCGACCGAATTCAAATCGAGTATCGAATCACGAATTAAGAATTAAACTCAAACTCAAATTTTTTACTGTATCGATTCGACTCGATTTTATTACACCCTTAGTGAAACCTACGCCTATCTCCTTAAATGTTTTGCGATCCAAATTCGGCCCGCAAAATTGATCATCAAAGGACTAACAATAAATGTGAGCCTCGTGGGCTCATAATTATAAGGTTCCCCAAGCAAGCTTTCAGCTCTTGCTAGAGAGGGTATATCATATTAATATATACTTTTGTATGGTTTGGGGCTTAAATTGTTATTTTTTATTTATAATTTTTTGTATCCTAGTAACATTGACTTGCACGGTCTTGATATGCTTTTAACTAATAGAATTTTTATTGAATATTCTTTAATTACTTCAAAATTAAAAGTAAAATGATAAAATTACATTAGCTGAAAAACGATGATAAATTTGGATCATTCACATAAATAAAATGATAAATTTGTATCTCATTATAATTAGTATATTTTTTTTTTGAATTTATGAAAATAGTTAATAGTTGATATGTTAAAGTCTTGTTATCCTATATCTAATAAATATTTAATTTTTTATAATTTTATATTCAGATTGAATTACTTTATTTACTATCAATTAATTTTAAGTTAGATGCTTAACATAATATCAAAATTAAATTTTTTTTTGTTATTTTTTTTCAAATTTATTATGTAATAAATTTTTTTTATATTCATTTACACGTGATGAAAATCTGTTTTATTCCGTAATATACTTTTAATTACGTAATAAAAATTTTTCAAAGTGTATTTTAATTAACTATCCTTAATTGATATCCATAAACATCCATTAATTGAACTCATAAAAAGTTATTTGTTAACTGAGAAATATTTAAAAAAAAATTGTAATTAATGAACTTTGTTAAATTCATAGGTATATTAAATAGGAACCAATTAAATTCATGCAGCACCCAGTAGCCACAGAAATATGAAACAAGCTCATATGGTGTCATTGTTACGCTTTAAATGCTATTGTAAAAAAAAAGCATTAAATGTGTGAAGAAACGTGATCATCATGAACCTATACAGCTCACGTCCATTTAATGGAGTTTTCTCCTTTTTTTTTTCTTTTTAGTAACTGCTTCATGCTCGGTTATCGTCTTTAGCATTATATATGTTTGACAGGTGAGAAAGAGGAAGAAAAAAAAAGAGTGTGAAAAAAATATTTGATGTTTTCTTTTTCTTTGTTTGGTGATAAAGAAAAAAAAATTGCACATTTTTCTTGATACAATTCTAAATATTTATTATTTGATCATTCAAATAAACTTTTATATATATAGGTGTGAATTAAAGTAATTAATTAACAATTTTTGCTGATTAAAATTTAAGTAAAAATAAAAGTAAATTTATATCTCCAAAATATGCATGGCTATGGAGGAAATTACAAATCGGTTTTTATTTTTTCTCTATGTTTTTGGTTGTATATTTTCTATTTTATATTTTTACTATTTTTGTTTCTTCAAAAGTCACTAACAAATAATGAAAAATAAAATTATATTTGATGCTTTTCCACCCTCGTTCTAGCTCCAAAATTCACTTCATAATGGTTTACGATTCCTAGATTCGTCAAGTATCTCTTTAGCAACTCTTTAAATTTTGATAAAAAGTTTTTTTCATATTACTTTTATATTTTCATCAAGTTTCTAATCAAATTTTTTTACTGACTTATCCCTAAAAGCTAACATTTTGTTCTCTTTTAAGTTCCACCAGTTCATGACTTTGACATATCGTCTTTGATCTCTAGAGGTGAAAGATATCTAAAACTAAGACTTTATGTTGTGTTGCTGCACTCTGATTCGGTATAATTTTGTAATATTTATAGCTACTTTTATTCTCTTCTCCCGTAAAAAAGTCAATTTGATTAGCGTTTGACCCATTTTTAAAATCACCAAATGTGATTTTTTTTTTCTTTAAAACTCACGTTTAATATAGTTAGGTTGAATGCAATAGCAAATTTTAAAATATTATTATCAGTATCATTTATGTCTCCAAAACCATATCCTCCATACATCATTTTAAAGTCACTACAATCTTTATCTATATGACCATTCATGTCTCCTCCAATAAATAACTTTTTTTTCATTTGGTATGACTCACATTATCTCATCTAAATCTTTTTAAAAATTTTGCTTATTCATTTGATTCAAACTTATTTACGAGACGTCAGCACTAATAATATTAACAAATTTTTTTTAATATAAATTTAACATATAAAATTTTATTTGTTATTCTTTTAACTTTAACTGCATCATCTTTCCTTTTAAAAGTCACAAACAATCATACAAGACAATCCAATAACTGGGTTTTGAGAATACTAAAACCAGTCCTTTCTGAATGCCATGTTCAAATCATTGATGGTATTTTGATTGCTTAGGATATATAAGAAAGAGAAACAACCAAATCTTACAGGCCACAGCTACTACAAAACTATAATAATTTAATGACTTTTAAGATTTTATGTTTCAAACAATCTTTTTCTTACCTTATCTCTTCCACTTTTCTATGAGTAAAAGAATGAAGAAAGCTACAATGATGAATAGTAAAATTGATAATGGTTTGGATTTGATTAGATTTGATTTAATTTTTTCAATTATAGCATAAAATTATAAAATTATAAAATTCAATCTAATTCTAAACCAAACTTCCATACAATCTTATCCAAATTCTATCCGATTAGTTCTGTTTATTTGTTTTTAACATTTAAATTTATTGTTTTTTTAATATATTATTTTAATATATTATTTATATATTTAAATAGGTTTAAGTATAAAATAATTATTTTTATTTTATAAAAATTTAAAATATGTATAAAAAACAAATAAAAATATATAATTCGATTCTTTTTTTTTTATTTCTCATTTTTCAATCCGAACTTAATATATATATATATTTAATATTCATATTTAACTCAAATTGAATAAAAAAAATCGATATGAACTAAATACTACGATTTCAAATCGATTTTTTTGAATTTTTTTTACCCTAATAATAGGCATACCTACTATTTTGATCTTCGAATTATATAACAAAAATTATTTTGATTAATTTGGCACTTATTATTTTATTTTATTTCATCAAATTAATAAGATTTTAAGGGAGTTAATCACATGTGATCACATAACTGACAGTTTCGTTAGGTCTACCATGTCATTTGCCATGTGGACGGATAGCACTCAATGCCATGTTACTCCATGTGCCAGTAAAATGACATGTCTAATGATATGGCAATCCAACAAAATGTTTTCTTCCTTCAGTTTTCCTTCCTTTTTCTTTACAATTTCTTTAAAACTTTATAATTTCAAGAAGAATCCTCTCATATTTTTCTCAAATAAAATAAGTAATTTTCTTATTATATAATTATTTCATTATATATGTATTTATTCCAATATTTTAACTAGTCAATTATTTATTATGTAATCATATAAATTTATTAATTACATTAAATGAATAAATAACTTGAAAAAATTTATATCAAAAAATTGAAAAGTAAAGTAACAATTAAAAGGGAAATAAAAAGAATAATGGGAGAGTTAGCAAGAATAAACAATTTTAATAAATTAAAGTAAAAATATGAAAAAAAAAATGAAAAAAAAATCAACAATACAAATTTATTTATTTTATTACTTAAATCACTAAATAATTAGAAATCTTTAAAAAGGTAACGCAATGCAGAGAAATAAATTCCAATCCCACTAAAGGCCGTTTGCCAAATAACCAACTAGTCAATTTGAGACCTTCAATTGCAAATCACCAAAGCCAAATGTGGTTCGGACCTTAACCTATTTCTCCTTGACCTTCTAATTCCAAATCCATAAGGTAATATTTGATATATTTTGAAAAAATAATCATCAATATGTAAATAGATTTCGTCTTTTATTAAAAGCTCTCTCAATAGGTTTCTTTTAAAGTATTCAAAATCCGATTTTAATTCAATTAATCGAATAAATTGATTTAATTCGATTAATTAATTAGTTATCGAATTAATTTTGATATATTGTTGAAATTATTTTAAAAGAATTTAAGTTTTCAATTAATTTGATTTAAAAACTGGATTAATTAAAATTTTAATCAAAATATAATAAAACTCAAATATAAAACTAAAAATATATATAAAATTGATCATTTCATTTTATAAGTTGTTAAAGTTTTTAATTTAATACTTTAGTATTTGAATATTTTGTTGGATGATTTTATTTATTTTGTTTCAAATATGAGAAATTAAGAGTTTAAAATATAATTTAATTTGAATATATTTTATTATTCGATATTCAAAAATGAAAAATAATTTTTAAAAACATTAGATTAAATTTAGTTATAATATATTTGATATTTACAAAACTTATTAAATTTAATAAAAATATTTTCCAATCAAAATAATAAATTTTTAAAAAGTTAAACATAGTAATATATTTACAAATATTTAATATGAACAACATAATACTTAACTATTTAATTTTTATCCATTTATTTAATTTATTATAAATGTAATCACTTTGTTTACTTACTATTTGTTTATTTGACTGTACCCACTACATGGGTTTTGGTTTTTAGTGATGTTTTTTTTTTTTAACGTTTAACGACGTTTATAAACGCCACAAAAAGATTTACGGCGTTTGCAAAAAACGTTATGTAGAGTGTCGGTTATTCACGCATCATGGTAAATAGCGGCGTTTTCAAAAAAAATACTTTAATATTAGCGGCGTTTATATATGAAATATCATCATTTTAGCGACATTTATATCTTTGAAACGTCGCTAAATTAGTGACGTTTTTATGAAAAAAAAACATCATTGCTTTGGTGGCTTTTGTAACTAAAAACGCCGCTACTTTAGAGGCATTTGAATATGAAAATGCCTCTATATTAGCGACGTTTGTATCTTTTAGTCGTCGCTAATTCAGTAGCATTTTTATGAGAAAAATACTGTTGCTTTAGTGGCATTTTTATGAGAAAAATGTCACTTAACAAACGGCATTTGCTGGTAAGAGTGCCGCTACTTATAGTGACGTTTAATGCTATAAACGTCACTAAATTATTCATTTAGTGACCCATGACGAATGCAAACGCCATCATTATGTAAAAATATATTTTTTTTTCTAAATTCTTTTAATAAATTTTATTTTCATTAAAGAGTTTAAATTCAGAAATTGAAATTTATATTAACTTCATTCATATTTAAATATACATCTAATTTATATTAACTTCATTCATGTTTGAAAAAAGATAATTGTAGGCAGAGTCTGTATGTTGCATACCAACATTTCTCGAGGGTCTATTAAATCTCGTTTCAACATCTTTTAAATAACGAGAACAAAATGTCATACACTCTTTCATTAAATATCTTTCAGCAATAGAACCTTTCGAATATCATTTGTTGCGACAATAAGACTTTAACCTCTCAAAAAACCTATAGCATAAAATATTAGTCGTATGTTATTTTAAGTTGAGTGGCTTGATCATCAATAAAAACGTAATCAATCTATTAATAAATAATACATTTCAATAGGATACATCCATCGATAATAAACCGACCCATCGATTTTTGCCTCATATGGAAGGTGGATAACCAAATGCATCATAGTAGTGAAAAAGTTGAAGGGAAGATCTTCTTTAAATGGTATAAAATAATCACGGTTTGATCTTGAAATTTGTCAAGCTCTTTCACATTCATACATTTTTTACATAAATATTTAAATATGTTACTCAATTTAATTATCATAGAAGTAACTTGCTTTGACATTGATGAACGTAAAGCAATTAAAAGTAAGTCTTGCATCAAAATGTGATAATCATGTGACTTCAATGAAAAAAAATTTCACTCTTTTATATTCACACATCTTGATATATTTGACACATAGCCATTCGAAACTTTGACATTTTTTAAAACCTTGCAAAACACATATTTTTCAACTTTAGATATCCCAAAACAAGCAGTAAGCAATCGATATTTGCTATTATGAAGTAATTTCAAATGAAAGTCTGGGCAAATCCTCATATCAACTAGGTCAAGCCAACTCTTTAAGTCATTTTTGAATTTTCTATTCATATTTAGAATTGTCCCAATAAAATTTTTGCAAATATTCTTCTCTATGTGCATCAAATCAATGTTATGACATAATAAATTATATTTTCAATAAGACAACTTAAAAAATATACTTCTTTTTTTTTCACAACTCAGACTCATTGGGATCATTTGTTTCATCATCGTCTTCATCACTTTGAACATCAAGACCACTAACTTTTGTATGACTATCACCAACTTCAAAGATGTCCCTCACTCTTTTCCTTAATGGAGTCATTTTTTCATAAGTGAAATTGATATCTTTTAACTTTAATAAGATATTAGACCCACTAATGGGTAAAAGCGATCTCCTTAACTCTTCAGTTTCATCAAAAAGATGTTTTTAGAATCTAAATCGATGATTATCATCTAACCATCAATGATGTCCCATACAATAAAACTTTCTACCATTAGATAATCATGTCGAACGTGTTTGTGCAGCAGAACATGGACAAGCATAACAACCTTTTGTACTCCAACTAGATAAATTCACATAAATAAAAAAAATTATTGATAGTCCATAATAAAGTAGCACGTATATTGAAGTTCTCTTCTTTTGATGCATCATAGGTTTCAATTTTTTCTCATAATTGCTTTAACTCTTTAATAAGAGATTGTAAGTAGATGTCTATATCATTACTCGAACCTTTTTCTTCAAAAATTATCATAGACAATATAAATAACTATTGCTTCATAGCAATTCATGATGGTAAATTGTAAAGAATCAATGCAACTGGCCAAGTACTATAAAAAGTACTCATCATTTTGAATGGGTTGAATCCATCAGATGCTAGTCCAAGTATAACATTTCGAGAATCAGATGCAAAGTCTGAAAACCTAGAATGAAATGATTTCCATACCAAAGAATCTGCAGGATGTCGCAATGATCCATTGTTCGTCTGTTTCTCATGATGCCACATCATTGAATCTGTAGTTTTGAAAGACATGAAGAGTCGTTGAAGTCTTTGTATTAATGAAAAATAACGTAAAATCTTAACAGGCTTCTTTTTGACACATACATCATCACCATCATCATTCAACCTTTCATCGAGATTTTTGTCTACCCAACGAGAAATATCACACAAATGACAAGATTCTTGATTTTTTCTATCCCCCAATATAACATGCAATCATTGAGATAACTATAAATTTTTTCATATCCGAGATCTAAATCTTTGATCATCTTTTTTTATTCCTTACAAGATTCAATGATTTTTATAAAATGAAACATTTCTTTCATAAACTGCAATAATAAAGTCAGTGAGTTTTTCGTTCATCCACATAAGCATTTCAAGTGAAAAAGATAAACACAGAAAGACAACCTTGAATGCTTCGATCCCTCAAAAAGTTCTTCATTCATCTCTTCAAGCAACCTATAAAACTTTTATGCTTCTCTTCTAGGTTGTTGGTCACGTACACCTATCCCAGCTTTACTAAATTCATCTATTTCAACATTGGACTAATTAAATCTTTCATTTTGGAGAGAAAAATTATGAAAATATTGGTTATAAATATTAAAAGTATATCGCAACATGCCTTCAATGTCATCTGCTATAAAAGGATCATGTTACTGTTGGAAAGCCTTTGAAGTTGAAAGAACTTTAGTGAAAGACTTTGACGGTGCAGACTCTTATAAAAATATCAATTAATATATCTCGATAGAAATCTAATACAAATTAAATGTTTAAAAATAACTTGACATATTTGTCACTCGATATTAGCACACTTCACATATGGGCATAATATCATATTATCTTCATTTGTATTCTCAAATGTAAAATAAAAAAAATTTCACTCCATCTCTGTACTCTTGACTTAATCTTGACTTTGCATCTAACTCTTATCCATTTAGTACTTATTACATTATCATACCAAATGTATATAAATAATTTATATGAAAACAAATATGTAAATACTTAAGTTTACTATGTTTTAAACAAAAGATAATAACAATACCGGTACTTACACAAAACGAGAACTCCTTGTTGTAAAGTAATTTATCAAGTACTAGAGCCCTTGAATGTTAAAACTCTATTGCTAACGTTGACAGTACCCAAGAGTATTTGCAGTTGAGGTTAACATAAGGTGAGGTTTTAGAGAAAATTGTTTACACGAAAAAGAAAATCGCCAATTGAAAAAGCTAAAAAAATAGTCTAATGAAGTAAAAGCTAAAGTAAATAAGCAATGAATAGTCGAATTAAGGTTCTAACAGACAATGCTCGAATACTAAAAGCTGAAGGAAAGGAAAAATAAATTGTACTTGGTCTAGAAAAAAATAGTATAATAATGAATATGAAGCTTGAAGTTGGTGATTGGATGAGCTAAATTTGGAAAGATTTTTATTGGACAGGATTATGGAAGGTGTTTACTAAGAAAAACACCTACAATAATTTCATCATAAATATTTTTTGAATATATTATATGTGCTTTCACCAACGTCATAGTGGAATTGTTTAGGATTATTAAAGGCATTTAGGACACAAAAAATGTTGTCAATATTTTATGTGTTTATGGAAGGTGATTTTTATATAATACACCTTCAATTACACCCTCATATCAGTGAAGGTAGTTTTATACAAGAAATACCTTCACCGTTGGGTATATTAAAGGCGTCTTCTTTTGAAAACGCTTGTAATTTACTTAAGGCGTGTTCCAGTGCAAAACATAATCATATGATCCAATTTTCAAATTTTATGATGAATATTGAAGGCATTTATTGTAGAAAAATGTCATTACGTACTAACGCATTGAATAATTTCCAAGTGTTTTTATTTTAAGTCTTCTACTGGAAAACCAGTAATTGAAGGTGTATTTAAGAAAAAACGCCTTTAAGCATCCCTGTTCTTAAATTATTAACGACGTTTCTATAGTAAATCGCATTCAATATACCACGATGTGTTATAGAATGTGTTTATTCCAAAATGCACCTTCAATATACCCTTAAACTTAGTAATCTATTACGGAAGACGTTTTGTTAATAACAGATGCCTTTAATATCTTTTTTCTCTAAAAATTTAGAGCATTATTAAAATGCGTGTTCTACTGTAAAATGCCTTCAATATACTTTGAATGGGCATTATTAAGGGTGTCTTTTAATTATAAAATACCTTTAATATTCCACGTGGGTTTATAGCAGGCGTTTAATTCTAAAAAATGCCTTCAATATACCCTTAAACTTAGTAATCCATTACGGAAGGCATTTGTTAATAACATATGCCTTCCATATTTTTCCTCTAAAAATTTTGGGCATTATTAAAGGCGTCTTCTACTGTAAAATGCCTTCAATATACCTCGATGAGATTATTAAAGACATTTTTTTTATTATAAAACGGCTTTAATATTTCACAATGGTTATAACAGGCGTTTATTCAAAAAAATGCCTTTAATATACCTTTACACTTAATAATCCATTACTGAACTATAAAATGCCTTCACTATATCGCCACACAAATTTTAATACAGTTATTGAAGGCGTATATTCAAGAAAAACGCCTTTAATAATTTCTATTAGATTTTGTAAATAAATAGTGAAGGCGTATGCATATAATAACGCCTTCAATATTTTTCGTAAAAATATTTTTGAAATTATTAAAGGCGTCTTTCAATAAATAGTGAAAGACACTATGTGTACTTAAAAAATTACTAAGTACAATTATTTCAAAAAAAGTTTATTAATATGACAACGTTATCAGTTTTAATTTCAGATATGTGGTCAATATATTGAAATACAACAATGTTCATTATGTAAATTTCAAAATGTAATTCATAATATCAGATATATAAACTAAATGTTTTCTGGGCATAAATATATAACTGACAACAAACATTTTTCTGAGCATAAACTACAAATGACTATACATATATAATATCAAATATGTTATTTTGATAGGATTAATGAAGGCATTTTTAGTAAAAAAATACCTTTAATAATCCATAATAGAAAACATTGAAGGCATTTTTTTTTATCAAAATCGCCTTCAATAATACCAATTAAAATATTTTTAAAGGCGTTTTTTAAAAATAACTGCCTTCAATAATCCGTCCATTAAAATTTATCATTAGAAATATTAAAGGTGTTTTGAGCAAAAAACGCCTTCAAGCATCCCTTCCAACTTTTGTCTTTAATTTATTGAATGTTTTTTTGATAAAAGTCACCTTTAATAATCACAACAAAAACTTACTTATTGGATTATAGAAGGCAAGTTCGACCCAAAATGCTTTTAAGAATCCATAGGCCAAAAATGCCTATGGATTATTAAGGGCGTCTTTTTTAGAAAAACGCCTTCAATATTCTCTGAAAATTTTTTTAAAGCAATTGGTGAAGGCATTTTTACTAAGAAAATGCCTAGAATAATTAATTACAAATAATGTGTAAAAAATTAAAAAAAAAAAACTAAAGAGAGGGATCAAACCTACAACCTGATGATAAACATCCATACAATCCAAACATTTTTATAAGCCCGTAAAATTTTTTTGTCAAATTATTAAAGGTATTTCTTGTAAAAAACGCCTTCAATAAGCTCATACAATTTTTTATGACGTAATTATTGAAGTCATTATCTGTCAAAAATACGTCTTTACTATTCACTGAAATTTCTAATAAAAATTATTCAAGGCTTTTTTATCCAAAAACGTTACTGATATCTAGTCTTGGGTGACGTTTATAAGTACCAATACCGCTATTTAAAAATTTAGTAGCATTTTGATAATAAACGCTTGAAGTTTTATAAAAACATGGAAGCTAGCAGCGTTTGTAGTGAACGACCACTACAAAACTGTCGCTAATACGTCATTTTCCTATAATGACCTAAGCATTTTCTTATTATAGGTGTACGTACCACTCTTCAAAGAGTTGGTTTTGAATTTTTTCCTCAAATAAAAAGTAATTTTTTTATTATATAATTATTTGTTTATATATGTATTTATTCAAATATTTTAACTAGCTATTTATTTATTTATTAATTAATTATATAATCATATAAATTTATTTATTACATTAATTGAATAAATAATTTGAAAAACTTTAAATCAAAAAAATTGAAAAGCAAAGTAAAAAAATGGAAATAAACAAAAATAATAATGGGAGAGTTATAACAAGAACAAACAATTTAAAATTTTTTACCTGCAAATCTTTAAAAAGGTAACAAAATGAAAAAAAAAAAAAAAAGCAAAGAAAGGAATAAGGGTAAAAGGGGAAGGAGATTTTGTAAAAGTAAAAGTGAAAGGAGATTGCGGTGGGCATAAAAGATTTTTACAAGACCCCTTAAGGTTCCAATGAATATTTTGTTTGTAATGCAGTGAAATAAGTTCCAAGAGCATTTTTGCCAAATATTTGATATATTTTCAAAAAGTAATCATTAATATATAAATATATTTTATCTTTTGTTAAAGGCTCTCTCGATGAGTTGCTTTAACAATGGTCTTTGCATCATTTATTGTTTTGGTGTAGTAATTTAAACATTATTGCACAGTTGTTTGGAAAGTGTGCTTCATCTTTTTAGGGTTTATGCATTGCATTCATGGAAGATTTGTCAATTTTTGGTACTTATTGTTTCCTTAACAAAAAAGAAAAAAAAGTACAGTATCAATCATTTATCCTTTGCTTGTTTTGGATGTAAATGCATATAAAAAGAACAAAGCAAAATATATATATTCCTTCATTTTTTTTCTTTTGTCATGTTCAAGGTAATATTGATAAGTTTAATAATTAGTGTATTTGTATTTATCTATTTTATGTTTAATATGTGTAAAATATAAATATTGTTGTGTTACAATTTATATTTACATACCAAACATAAAATACATTTTTTTTTGTCAAATTCATATATATCTTTTACTAAAATTTTAAATCATATCATTTTTTATTTTTTATTACTTTATATCATATTATCGTATCATATTTAAAATTAACATATCTAAATATTTATATATAATTTAGCCAAAAAATCATTGAATTTATATTTGATGCATTGTTAATATATAGATTCTATATACTATCATTAAATTAAATAATACCTCGTTAATAAACAACTATCAACCCTTAAAATAAACATATAAAAAATTAATATTTTTTAAAAACTTACTCATTAATGATGTGCATCATTAGATTAATTTAACCAAAAAATCATTAAGTTTATATTTGATACATTGTTTATGTATAAATTTTATATATTACCAATGAATTAGATGATGTCACTTTATTAATAAATAAATATTAGTCTTTAAAATAAACATACAAAAGATTAATATTTAAAAAAAAATTATTTTTTAATGAAGTGATATCATTTGATTCATTTTATTAATAGAATGACATTATTCAATTTATTGACAGTATATAAAATCTATATGCTGACGGTGCATAAATATAAACCCAAAATGATTATTAGTATAAATGTTTATAAGAGCAACGGCATTAATTACTGTCGGTATTTCAAAGTTTGGGTTGTTAATAAATACAAGGAATTAAAGAATTAAGAAAGCTCAACCAATAAAGGAAGGTTTTTCTTTGGTTATAAATATCGATCAACAAATCTTTCTTTCTATGTGTTTTTCAACATCTGTTCTTTACTATCTCAAATTCATTATTCACTTATGGAGAAGGAGAGAGAAAGAATTCAACACTTTAGCCATCTACATCCATTGGTGTTCAATGAAGAGCTGAGTGTTATAAGTAAAGAAGCATTCTGCTCGGGATGTTTGGAGCAATTGTTTGGCCCAAGTCTTAGTTGTGGAGAATGCCAGTTTCACCTTCATAAAAAATGTGCCCAAGCACCCACACAAATTACTCACTCCCCTTTTCATCGTGAGCATTCTACTCTTACTCTTGAGGCACATGGACTACCTTATTATTTATGCAAGGAAAGTCGTGACATGTTTTATTATTGTTGCTCTTATTGCTTTGCTTCCCTTGACATCAAATGTGCTTTTCTATTGCATAACTTTGATGAAAATTTTCGTGAGCTCAAATATGTTGACCATGAACATCCATTAACGTTTATTGAAAATCCCAATGATGAACTCAAAAAAGCCAATTGTTATTGGTGTCAAAAACCACTGGCAGACTCCATTTATCTTTGTCTTAATTGTAGATTTTACCTCCATAAGAAATGTACTCAGTTTCCCACTCAAATTTATCACTTTTGCCATCAGAAGCACCCTGTTTATATTCAAGATGGTTTCTTTACTTGTCAGATATGCCGAAATACTCATTGGAGTTTGTTTTATCGTTGTCTTCCTTGTGAGTTTGATGTTGATATTGAATGTGTTCGATCAACAGCAAGGTACACTTCTATTGAAGATAAAAGTCAACATGAGCACCAATTCACTACATTAGTAAGAGAAGGCTCATTTGTGTGTGATGCATGCTGTGTGGAGGGAAATTATGTTTCCTATATTTGTTCTTCATGCCACATTATAATCCATGCAAAATGCATTTCATTGCCACGCATCATCAAAATCACACGCCATCATCATTATATGATTCACAAGTATTTCTTTCAAAGAAAGGAATATGAAAAACATGATTGTGGAGTTTGTTTTAGTGAAGTGAAAGCAGAGCATGGGAGTTACAATTGTTTGAAGCAAGATTGCGATTTTGCTGCCCATGTGAATTGCGCAATGCAGATGTATGAAGAAATTGATCAAGTAAATGATCAAGATGAGGAGTTTATTGAAAATTTAGCTACAAATTCTTCCATCACTTGTGTTTTTGAAAGGAACGAAGATGGAGAAGTAATGAAGGTGAAACATTTCAATCATGAACATGACTTAACATTAAGCAAAAAGATCAAGGTAGATGATATCAAACGCTGTGATGGGTGCATGTTATCCATATCAACTTCGTTTTACTATTGTTCTCTGTGTGAATTCCTTCTCCACAAAGCTTGTGCTGAATTACCAAGAAAAATGCTTCTTTAGTTTCATCAATCTCTCACCAACCTCATCAGTTCACCGGACATTTTCCAATGTTACCAATGTAAGCGCCTCTGCAGTGGCTTCGTTTACAAGAGTGAGGAAAGGCCTGACACCAATTTCTGCCTAAGGTGTGCTAAAGTCTTTCATACCCCCAGGTGCGAAGGACACAAACAGTCTCTATTTTTTTACTTTAAATTCCGGGAGAATTGCAATGCTTGTGGTCGTTGGTGTAGATATGGTGCATTCAAATGTAAAGATTGCACTTTTGCTTTGGATTTTGCGTGCATTACACTGCCACAAGTAACTTGGCATAAGTGTGATGAACACATCTTAAAACTTAAGTTTCATGACGAGAATGATGATCCAGAACAATACTACTGTGATATATGTGAAGGAAAAAGGGACCCAAATCATTGGTTTTATCATTGTGCAATTTGTGATAATTCTACTCATCCAAGTTGTGCTCTTGGAAGATATCCATTTTTTAAGATCAAGATTGGGACCACCTTCCCCTATACGTATCACCCACACTATCGTTCTCTCATTTTTGTCGAAACGATTGCTGACACATGCTCTATCCGTGGAAGGCCCTGCAAAGATGTAGCTCTTCAATGTCCTGATTCTACATGCAACTATGTCATCCACTTGGATCATTGTTATTATATTTTTGAATCAGTAGCTTAATTTCTTATAAATAGGGGTGCAGTTGAAATGAGTGATTATTTTTTATTGTATAATGTTGTTATAAACCGTTGTTATATGAATTTCTATTTAGTACTAAAATCGAGTTGCTTTGATTGGGTTTGTAATATTTATCCTCATATTGTAATCTAATGTTTGTTTATGATGATTGGGCTTGTCTAGTATTGTTTCTATTAAGAATTCTGGAATTTTGCATCATTGTTTTCAATTTGTTGGCGATAATGTTCCAATTATACCCAGTTTAAGTGGTTGGGTTTATCAGAAAATGGTACCTTTGTATTGTTAAAACTTGAAAGTGAAGGCAAGAGAGTTGGGAAAGTGATTGTGGGCAAAAGTTATCAAGTGAAAGATTTGGGCTTAGGCCCTTTTAAATATCAGGCTTCTTGGTTCGGTAAAATTTTTGGAACTCTTTCTATCCCAAGTAAACTGTTTTATTTTCAAATTTTTTAACTTTGATCGTTATTATTTTAAATATTTTATTCAATTAAATTTATAAAACATATATTTAAAAATTATTTGATTCAAAATGTTTACAATATATTTTTCATATTTTGTAGTAATAAATATAAAATAATATAAGGTCAAAATTTTAAAATTTGACAAAAAAATATCAAAATGTAACAATTTAATTGGGATTAGAGGTGATAATGTTTTAAATTAGATCAAATTGGGTTTAATTTTTTTATAATATATATTTGTTATGAATTTTTAAATTTTGATCTTAATTCGAACAAGTTTTTTTTTCTTGAAACCGATTCAATTGGAATCGAATTCTATCGGTTTGGTTCGGTTTATTAGTTTGTGAAATTTATTTTTTATTTTAATATATTTAAATATATTTATATATAAAATAATTATTTTATTTTATAAAAATTTAAAATATATAAAAGGTAATAAAAATATAATTCAATTTGATTCGAGTTTTTTCAATTTTTCACTTCTTATTCTGAAATCTGATCCAAACCAATCACAACCAAATAAAAATACGATTTTAACCAAATTAAACCTTACAATTTTGAATCAGTTTTTGATTTTTTTTCTCACTCCTAATTGGTAAAGAAGGAGCATTAAAGTCCGAACCCAATTTTCAATTAAATTGGGTTGAATTTTTAAGCCTTCTTCTGTTTTCTTCTTTTTAACGTTTAAATCATCTACCTTAATTAATAAAAAGGTTAAACAAATATAGATAAACTGCAAATTTATCAATTCTACCTATGTGGTTGTCTTAAATCTATCGTTAATCTTTCAATTAGTACAATTTTACCACTATCTATACTTCTGATTTTGAGGTTCGGTCAAAATCTTTTATTGAAAATTTTCTTGGCATTTTGAGTTTGTGATAAAATAAAGTCATTTTTTTCTCTTCAAGTTACTCTCAAATGAATTTCTCTCTCTCTCTTCACATGAAGCTAAACTCAAAATTTAATTTATTTCCTGTTATTTACAGGTATTCTCAATGCTTGTGCGCGTAAAGGAGGGTCACAGGTAAAAAAACAAAACTCAAAGGAATCATGCTCACTTCATTATTATATTTTTAAGTTGAAAAGCCTTCATTATCTCCATCTAGATTATTATATATATATATATATATATATATTGTTAAATACATGGTTAATGTAGTTAGGGCTTATCAAGAAAAATCCATGCATGATTAGCGTAACACTTTTCTTTTAATTACTAGAGAAAAGTATAGCTCAAACATAGAATCTCCATTGCCCCCTATGCCTCTTGTAACTTGTTCCCAACTAGGCAAACCTGAGCTGATCTAATGGCCAGAATTAATTGGATTCAACCGGCCTGCTCTATAGTTATGGACAACATCCACAAATGAAAAACGAAAATGAAAGAAACTAACCCAATCATAAGGTTTCTAGCTAGTAAAAGTCATCATCTGCTTTTACTAACCCTGATTTGACTAGTTCAATTAGGCCAAAAAAAATTGAAAGGATTTTCGACATGATCCTATATGTATATAAGGCTCTTGTAAGTGACAAATTAATGACAGTTAGGTAACAAATTACTGTACATTTTAATTTTTCCAGATATATAGCAATAGCATGCATGCATGCATTTTGACCTATATTTATATATATTGAGATTTGAAATGAATGTTTGTTCGGTATACTATAAGTTGAAAAACAAATGATCGTTAGGTAATATTTAAGACATGGTTTTTTGAAGACCTTGAACTGGTTTTTTAGGGTTTAGGGAACTTTGACTGCATGAGAAAATAGTGAAAGTGGGTGAATTCTGGGCCTTGAGTTGGAACGGGGACAAAGAGAGAGAGGCTGGGGATGAAAGGACAAAGGGGCGATTTGTTAGCCTGAAAATACGGGTCAAACAAGATTAATGGATGGTTCCGTTTTCCTTAAAATCTAAGCAAATTTACCACTTGTATGATTTTTTCATGATTAGAGATGACAACAGGTTGAATCAAATCGAAATTAGTTTTTGTTCGTCCCTAATTCAATCTAGTTTTATATAATAAATATTTGAATTTGATCCGACTTGATATTAAAACATTATTTTTCTATTTGACTTGTATATGTATAAAATTATAATTGATCCAATTCAATCTAAAATTAATAAAATATTATTTTTAAAATATAATAAAAAATTAAATAAATATATAAATATAAAATTAAATAAATAATAAAAATATTGTATATATATATATATAAATTAGGTCGGGTTAAGATGAGTTTGCCTAAAACTTGATCTCAACTTTAAAAAAAACAAAAAAAAGTTCAACCCGACCCTACTTGAAACTAGATTTTCAAATAAAAAAAAAAACCAATTGAATCATAATCCGACGGATTCAGAGTGGATTGCCAACCATACTAATGATCTTTAAAATATACTATTTTCCCCTCTCTTTTTCACCACCCACTTTGACAAATAAAGTTACAACTCATTAAATTTTCAATCTAAAATTAATTGGTTTATTACGTACGGTTTTTTATTATATATATATGATCAAAAATTTATTTAAAAGGGAATACGATGTCACAATAAATTAAATTCAAAAGTAAAATGAATGAGACAAATATTGAGGTTAAAAAGAATGATCGAGTAAAGTTCTTGAATTGTAACGCTTTCTATTTGTGAAAATGTAGGTGGGCTGTCTTTCTATATATAAGCATGTGATCAATCCTTATGAATCCATGTTTCGCTATCTACAAAAAGTTTTATAATCTTGAGGTTGGCCAATCTTTTTCTGTGAATATCAGTGATAGCTTAGTGTAAATTTTTGAAGAGTAAGCTTTTGCAAGCTGGATAAAAGTGATTAATTTCATTTTGTATTTTGAGATTCTCTTTGTCTCATTGTTGGGCAATAAATGACCCTAAGAACTTTGATTGAATCTAAATTTAATTACGTACTAAAATAATGAAGACGAGTTAATATAGAATCAAAATTTAGCATAATTGATTTATGAAATCATTTTTAAAATGTGATATTTAATATATTTATAGTTTAAATCTCAACATTTGAATTTCTTCCTTTTTTTTCCCAAAATTAAGGCTTTTTTATAATAAATATATATAGCTATTATAACTTTAGCTACATTGCATCTAATTTCCCATATTTTGCTTCATTGCATGTAATTCCCCATAACAAGAAGATAATAAGAAAGATAGGGAGAGTCATGAGGTCTTCACTCCTTTGAATGTTATTAACAAAAATAACTTTCACCTAAGTATCAATTATTTTTTGTTAATCCATGTACTCTATCATTTCTCCATCAATTAAAAAGCTTGTTTTGCCAAAAAAAAAAAACAAAATATCAATTTATTAATCTTTTTAAACATGATAATGCGTTTTTCTAAACCTAGCTATAAACATTATATAAATAAATAAATATAAATATAAATATATATATATGTGTGTGTGTAAAAAGTTTATTTGGTTTGAGCTTTGAACTGCACAAAAGAAAATAATTCTCTCGTATCTCGTATATAACCACCTTTAACATTCTTGAAATTCCAATTTCTAGCTTCTTCTTAACCTTTACTCCTAGTCAACAAAAGCTGTCATGATTAAATTATTTAGGGAAATTTATATTATTATTTATTCATATGTGCATGTGTTTATGCTTTTAGGTAGCTTTTAATTCAACATTTCAAAATGAGGCTGCACTCATTGTCACCAGGTCTGCAATATAAGGTCACTTGGCCATCTTGAAACAACAAATTGCGGGTAGTACACGGCAATTCTTATCATAATTAAAATTTCATTTTCGGAACTAGATCCCTGCATAGTGGAGATGGCTTCTTGATATTGACAAGAAACTAACATGCTTGGGCTTATGAAAAGCTCATTTTCTATATCGTCATCGATATATATCTTCGACTTCATAACCTAACCTTTGATAGCTTGTTTTAGTTGTAATATTGTCAACTAAAACATACATGAATTATATATATATATATATATATCATGAATAATTAAATTTTGTAAAAAAAAAGGAGTGACATAATCAAGTCTTTTCGTTATACATGAAAACTTATGGGTTTAAGAGATGATTTGAGAGTTTAATTCGGATTCATATAATTATTTTTAAAAAATAATATTTAATTTATTTTATCATCAAGTTGGGATTTTTTTATAAAATTAAAATCTACGCAAAAGATAAGAATTTTCTCTTGAGATAATAAATTATATTCTTCATTTTGAAAGCATATATGGAAATTGTACTTATATTTGGCAAGGTGAGGTTCAAAATTCAGGTATTAAAAAATTAGGTGGTGATATTAAAAAAACGGTTTTCAATTGTAGTTTATAAATGTAATTAGGTTTTGGTCTCTCTTGAGGAAGGGCAAAGACCACAAGTGGCAAACCCAAGTTGAATAGTATGATTTTCCAAAAGTCTAACACATTTAAGGAGTCGCACGTGAGCAAGCAGTGATAGAGCTGGCATTTTTATACTACGAATAACAAAGATCATCTCTTCAATTTCTCTCTCTCTCTCTCTCTCTCTCTCTCTCTCTCTCCCTCTCCTTATCTTCCATTGAAGCTCTCTCTCAAGTACTGGTATTCCTTTTTTGTCAGCAAATTACAATTCCAGGAATCCTCGTGCGTACAGAAACTTTAACAAGGGAGTTCCAAAATTTTTATTCATCAGACCAACAAAATTGTTAGCTTCTTTGTTTCTATTATCAACTTAATATTATTATTATTATTGCATCCTTTTTGTCTAGTCCATTTTAATAATAAACAGTGGACCACACCTTTCCCCTGCATATCTTGCCTTTTAAGTACTCCTTTCCCCCATAATTCTCTCTTTTTCTTTTTCTTTTTCTTTTGCTTCATTTCCTCCCTCCCTTCATCTCTCTCTTTCTCTCAGACTGAGAAAATTGTTCTCCATACTTGGGAGCATGCCTGAATGTCCAGAGAAAGGTAAGAAGTAGAAATCTTAGCTCTATAATATTGTTAGAGATTAGACCGTATTTTCCTTGTATATATATATATATATATAGATATATTCAATCAAATTAGTTTATTGGTATATATATACAGTAATTACCGATTTTTTTTTTAATTCCTTTTTATTTCTTTGTGTTATATATTTAGGGAGAGATTTGAGGAGATAGGCAAGAAGATCAAGAGAGAAGCAGATGTTTCATCTCATCATCAGATGGGAAGAAGACACATGTTGGGTCCTCCTGGAACCCTAAATACTATTACACCATGTGCAGCCTGCAAACTCTTGAGGCGTAGGTGCGCTCAGGAATGCCCTTTTTCTCCATATTTCTCCCCCCATGAACCCCAAAAGTTTGCTTCTGTTCACAAAGTCTTTGGTGCTAGCAATGTCTCAAAGATGCTTATGGTAATTAAAACCCTAATTCCTATGAATATTATTAGATGTCTTGAACATCAACTTCAGTTAGTTTTTTATTATTTCTTTATAATACAATCATGGGTGTTCTAATGATGCCTTTCACGCTGTATGTAACTCAGGAGGTACCAGAGAGCCAAAGAGCTGACGCGGCTAATAGTCTTGTTTATGAGGCTAATGTGAGGCTAAGAGATCCTGTTTACGGGTGCATGGGTGCAATTTCAGCTTTGCAGCAACAAGTTCAATCTTTACAAGCTGAACTAAATGCAGTAAGGGCTGAGATACTTAAATACAAGTGTAGGGAAGCTAACCTTGTACCCTCTTCCCATGTAGCCTTGCTCTCTTCCGGGATTGTTTCAGTTGCTGCACCACCACCATCAACCCCAACACAGCCACCGCCTCCGCCACCACCTCTTCCTCTTCCTCATACTTCCACTTCTTCCATGTATACCCAACCTACCAGTGCTGCAGACTATAGCACGATTTCAAATGATCACAACGTTTCCTACTTTTGATAAAAGTATTACCTAGACTGAAATTAAAATATCCCATTTATTTTTCTATATTATGAAGCAACATGGAATAAAAAGAGGAAGATATGAGTATTTTTGTTTCTTTGCTTTGTTTTATTTAGTCACTCAATTAATTACTGTCTAGCTTGCCTTGCTCCACAATTGAAGTCCATATATGCCTTTACCTATAATTGTTGGTTTGGTTAGGTTGATGTGTTTCTTTCTTCTACATTGTTTTCTTATCATTTATTAAATTTCTTGGTTTCCACTTCTCTTTATTGCTTTCCTTAATGAATAATACGGCCACCACCATACAGGGAATGGATCTATAGCCACAAGAATTAATTGCTTTTTTCCATAGTGGCATCATGTGAAGTACATCCATAACACCAACTTCTCATGTATTAAGCTTCTCTTTTTTTTTTTTTGTTAGGAGTAATGTTTAGGCTTTTTTAAGCTTCTGTTTTAATTTCCTTCTTTCGTGAAGAAAATAAATATTAGTGAAATGAGATATGAACCCTAGAAGTAAAGTAAATGGCAGATACTAGTTGAATTTTTTATTGTGTGTGTTGGGAAAAGAAACAAGTGGTGAACTCAATGCACATGAAGGACAGACTGTGAGCACATGCTATTCTGTGCCATTGAATGATCTAATGTTACATAAAGTTGGGAGGGGAGACAAAAGGTATTGTTGTGATCATCCCCATGCAGGTTAGAAATTTCTAAGGATTTTTTTTTTGTGTGTTGATTGTTGAAGCATATGCAAATAAAATCTGTTTTCTCATTTATAACTCCTTTTACGTCACTTCTTACTTTTTGGCTTGTAATGATAATTGGTACAAACAAATAAATAAAAAAATTCTAAATTTTCTGTAATTTATTTCTTGGTACTGTATTATTCTCATATATATATGTGTATATATATATATATATATATATATATATTTTCCCATTTCCTGGTTGAAGAAAGTTTCTTGTGGCAGATGGTATTTTTCAATCTATTTTTTCCCTGTTTGCTTTCATTTCTTCTTTCTTTTTATTTTCGTATTATTCATATGTAGGTTTGGCATAGTGGTTCCTTGTGATGAATAATTAAATATAGCCAACCCTCTAGTTTTTTTGTTAGGTACTTTAATCTGTTGATTGCGCTTAATTTTGTCTAAGAAGGACTTTCACATATTATTTGCTAGAAGATGAGTTTGACAATTTCAAATGATATGGAAATTTAAACGTAGATAATTTATTCATATTATTAATGTTGAAACTAGCTAGCAATATATACTATATAGAATCCAAGTTTAAATGCTCTATAAAAGAGCATTTCACTTACAATTATTTTTATTATAATCATATTATTATCTAATCACAATAAAAAATTATGTAAGAGTCTATCACTCATAATTGCAAGTTCTATATAAAATTTGAATGAATTTCACGATTTTAAATTATGATTGGTTAATTGTATTATAATGATTGTAGGTAATATGCTCTTGATGCAGATACCCACCCAAAAATTTCAAAGATTTTCCATTAATTTCTTTGACAAATTAGAACTTACTAGGGACGCATGACCTGATAATTAATTGCAAACTTTAAATATGAATTTGTTCGATCTCGAAGAGTATGCTTCACCTCCTAACCCCATTAATTTATTGATTTTGAATTTGGTTCAATTATTGGTTGGAACTTGTCAAAGTTGTACGTTTTTAATTAATTGGACAAAATTAGAGAAAATACTGGTGCAATTAAGCAGGATCTAGTGATAATCTAGTCAAGAAATTAATTGAAATAACCAAATCTTGCAACCTATCAAAGCTACAATGTAATGATGTATGATATGTATTTTGTTGATGGTTCCAGCTAAGATTATTTTTCCTCAACTCATTGGTTTCCTTGGCGTGTGGATTTCAGCCTGTGGGAATAGGGATTTAGGAAACGTGGATTGTTTAAGTAAGCAAGCTATGGGAAACTTTATCCATTCATCACCATTTACTATTAATCTTCTGTTTTTTTTCACTTATACTTCTCTTTCTATGTATATATATGTGTAAATGCACGTATATATAAATATACCTTTATTTTATTTGAATTTATAGTCTATATTTGAACTTATTCTCATAGTTACCACCAAAAGATAGTACAAATAAATATATATACCTTGTACGATGTGCGTATATGTATATAATATAATGTATATATGTAGATGTATAAATTAATAATATATTATATGTAAATTAATATCTGTTTGTATGTATGGGGTATTATATTTTATGGAAGTCTTGAGTCTCTAGAATGCCAAAGAGATGTGATGGAATTTGGTCTCATGTCACGTTTGCTTGAAATAATGGCATCTCACCTTGTCCCTATACGATCATTTTCTAATTTTTTTTTAATTTCCTTCATTAATAGAAAATAATAAAAAAGATATCTAATTTTGAGAGATGAAGATTTGAACCCACTTTTTAAATAAATAGTGAATACATACAGTTATGATTGAGTCAAATAAGAGTTTATATTTGATATTTTATCAGTATATAAATTTTTATACACTGTTAATAAATTAAATAATACCATCTAAATAATGAACAAATATAAAATTTTTACTAGCTCTTAAGATAAATACATAAATATTTAATTTAAAAATTTTTCGTTAATAAGTTAATATCATTTAATTCACTGACAATATATACATTGATAATATATCAAATATATAAACACATTTATTTGAGGAGTTAAAACACACATTTCAACTATGAAAAACTATGGAATCCAGCATTATGAGAGATGGTCTTGCTCAAATTAAATGAGGGTGACCATTATATTTATAACCAGTCAGAGTACCATTCTATATTTCCTATAAGTCAATTTAGTTAGGAGTTTGGTTGAATGAATAAAGAGACTTAAATGGATTAAACATTTTTCGAGTCATTGAAAAAGGAAAAAAAAAATGCTGTTAGCTTTGCTGGATACAGGAGAGAGATTTGGTCAAGGCAACTTGAAGCTGATAGCGAAGGAGATGTGAGGAAAACAGCATCCTAGGCAACTCTAAGTATGTTTGCCATCAAATCTCTACAAGAAAAGAAAAAGAGAAACATGGAGATTTTTATGGGATTGAAACCCTAAAAATTACATTACAAAATTTACGTGTAATTAAGGTGATGATAAGGGGAGGAATCCATCAAGTTAGGACAAAGACAGCTGTTACATATGGTGATGATAAGGTGATGCTCTTAGGGAATGATGTCTGAAGATTCCTAAACTTTAGATTATTACAGAAAATTATTGTTATGATCAGAAAGCAAGAAAGACATAAAAAAGACCTTGGTTAATTGAAGAATATATAAGAATTTTTTACTGCTATGACATTAATATTGGACTGGCATCTTCTGATAGATTAAGCTGTACTCAATAAAAATTGTAACAACTTTTCTCTCAGATGTCAGATGTTGTTTGGTTATTAGAGTGACACATCCCATAAGATTCCAAAAGTTAACATTAAGACATATCTAATTAACAAAAGATATCATAATTTAGGATAAGGGAATGATAATAAATTTTGAATTTTATATTTACATGTTATTTTAAAAATTGATTATATAAATTAATTCATTTAAATTTTAAATTCCTAATTTAATTAACATTTATATGCCGATCACCGGCAAAAGTTCTTGATAAATTTCTTTGTTAAGGATTAATTAACAAAATGAAATTAAACCATTACAATAATCATGAATTATTCCCAAAATTTTTAGGTCAACATCTGATAAAATTTTAGGTTGTTAGTGAAATGATAAGCTTGATTAATTAGAAAATTAATTTTGCTCGCGTGCTATGATATTCTTGACAAATAAATAAATAATTAGTAACAAGATAATTAAGTCAACCAAGAAAAACTTTAATCCTTCATAAAAAATGTGAACTAAAACTCAAATTTTTTTTAGGCTCTAATTGTCAAGCTGAATTTTTAATGTTGTTGTGATATTGTGAAGAAAATCTAGTGTGCTATTTCTCTCAATATGAAACATCAAAATTTCAATGTCAACAACATGCCATATGATATTCTCTTTCTATCATTATTATGATTTTTTCTTTCTTTCTTTTCTTTTCTTCTTTCACTCTCATTACTTCCTACTTTCTACTTTCTCCAGGGAAATATGCCATTTCCTATGGGAATTTGACCCATGCCCAATTATTTATTGAAAACTAGTTTATTCTTATTTAACTAAGCCACATTACTCTAGTAATGTTGTGTTATAATGCTCTTCCAAGTTGATGATTTAAGGGTTTAACGGAGCATAATTTTTTTTTACAAAAGAAGCAGTCGTTTAAGTATAAAAAATTACAGATATTAAAATTAAAATTTTATATTTATTAAATATTATTTTTTTAAAATAATTATATAATCTAATTAAGTTGAGTTCCAATGAAATATAAAAGGCCTCGTATCTTAAAACTAGGTTTTCTTTAATGGGCTACATCTTAGACCCATCGACTACCTCAAAAGGTTAAGTGCAAAAAAACATCTCACCTCAAAAGGTTTTTTTTTTTTTTTTTTTTTTTTTTTTGGAGAATGTCATCTCGAAATTTAAGGTGGGGTGAAAGCCTATACAAAAATATGGCATGAACAAAACAACAAATTAAAGAAAAAAAGGCAAACACTCATGGGCTAAGAGCTTGTGCCAAGGCTGTTGTCCTTCTTCTCCAAAAAGCCTTCCCCAAAGGGTTAATGGTCAAGCCCTTGCTAATATTCGCCCAATACAAATGACTTAAGAATTTAGCAGCTGGGCTTCGCCCATGCTGGCTTAAGCCTATTCGACTGGGTAACATTTTTTTTATTAAGGTTTGTCATTGAGATGGGATCGGGCTTTTGAACTGGGTAGGATTAAATGATCTCAATTCTCAACACTATAAAAAACTTGAAAAAGGGGGAAAAGAATAGGGTAAATTTTTCCACTGGTTGCTCGGTAATGATTATGTTTATAAAATAATTACTAAATTATTAAAATTTTCATTTAGTTATTAATATTTAAATAAATATTTTTTTAATTATTCAATTATTGGCAATAACACATTTATCATATCAATTTTTTTAAATTTATAATGTCACATCAATAATATCGTATCATATATTAAATGATGTGATAATAGATACTTGATAATTGATGTGATATTACCACATTACTATGTTATTAAAAACTAACTTTTAAATCATAAATTTTTTTGTTTAAATGTCAATTATATCTTAAATTAGTTAGTATATCGTTAGAGTTATCATTTAAAAGTTACGAATTTGAGAGAGTTTAGACGAGTTATGTTCTCTTCAGTCAGGTTAGTAGTTGGGTAAGATGATTTAAATGTAGATCAAGAACTTAAATTTTTTTTTTTAATTTTAGAAATTAAATTAAAAATTTTAATAATTAAATTACTATTTTAAAAATGCAATCATAAATAAGTGACCAATGGTATATTTTATTCAAAAGAATATTAGGCCTAATACATTAATAGAAATTTTGTTTTTATTAATACTGAAATAATTCTCACTCTAACCAAGGTCACTATTTGATCACGAAGTCTGAGCAACTGGGTCTAAGCCATTGAATAATTTGGAAAATATTAAAAAAACACACACACGGAGACACAATCCTAAAATTTCCACCACTTTATATGTTTTATTCCAAAGACAAAGCATCACTCTTCATTAATTTTATTAATTCACCCTTCTGCAGTTCTTCCTGATCTCTCCGCTTGATCCAGTGAGGGGACTAATGTCTCCCATTTTGATCATGGCAGTAACAAAATCAGAACTGAAAGAGCTTGGATTGTTGCTGTAACCCCGAACAACGGAATCCGTGGAGCCGCCGTTGAACAACTGTTGATCAGAGTGGAGGAGTCCTCTCCTGTTGATGAGGTTCTTGAAGTAGTTGTTGTCAAAAGATGTTGGAGTCTGAATATCAAGGGGTGCCAAATTGTTGTCCCCTGAGCCAGTTGCTCTTGGGCAGTTTCTTTGCCTTGTTTGAGCAAAGGAGCTGTCAATGTTGGTCTCATTGTATATGCGAGCCCTGAATGATGTGCACCTTGCTTGTCCAATTGTGTGTGACCCTGATTTTCAACACGACAGTCGAGTCACTGATAGTATATTAAATATAAACTCTAATCAAAATTGATTTCTTTGAGGGGAAATTAAGGACAAACCAGATAAAGCAACCAAGTCCCTGGTGGAAAGTCCAAGAGCATTGAATCTGGAAATGAGTTGGTTCAAGTTAGAAGTTGGAGGAGGAATGCCGTTATTAGCTGCAGACTGGCTTGCGGTCCTAGCATCTCTTCTTCCAAGCTTCACATCCCAGGTGGGGCCTCCCAGCTACATACCAAAAAAGGGGCATTCTCTCAATTACTTTCTTGATTGGAACTTTTACTAAGGGGCTTATAAGTCAAAAGTTAGTACTTACAATGGTGACAGAGTCTCTAGCAGCAATAGCCAAGACATCAGCACATGAAACCACGCCAGGGCATGCATTCTCAACAGCAGATTTGATGTTGTCAACCACATCGAATCCACGAGCAGAGTTACGATTTGGGACAGCATTTTTCTCTCCGGTGAAGGAAGATGTGTCGTCGAGTAGCAATGATCCATCACATCCCTATCATCAAAACCAAATACCACCATGAAATCAAGGTACATAGTTGTTAGTTTTATATGAAATAAAAGATTACAAACTCAAAGCCATTGGACATATAAGATATAGAGGTCAACTGGGTCGGTTTCTTAAGTCCCAAACCAACTGTTTTTTATGTCCTTTTTGACATTAGTCGAACAAAGAGGAGGCCATGTTCCTAAAAAGCTTCAGATATAAGACGTGTCATCAATGAAATATGCATTATTTTCAAAGAAAATTTCAGTTTGGGTGGGGGGAGAAGAAGAATTACGTTAACAAAACAGTCATGGAAGAACAATCGAAGCAGGGAGGCTCCCATCCGGGCCTCTTTTTTTATAGCAGATTGAACAGTGGATTTCACAGTCGAAAACAAGTTTGGACATGATTTTGAGTAAAAATTTGTTGAAAGTTGAGCATTGGTGCTCCCCAAGAAAAGCACTAGGAGAAGCAAAGTCAGAGAAAACTTTGAAAAAGAAAAAGCAGAAGCCATGGTAGGCAGTAATAGAATGGAACAGTACTACAGAATTGAAATGTGTTATGGCTTGGAAATAAACTGTGGCAAACCATGGCTTTATATAGAGATTTTGTCAAGGGAACTAACAGTCTCGGTAGGTTACCTAACACGTAGTTTCTTTAAATGTGCATGGCAATTTTACGTTTTAAAAAACAATAATCAGAAACAAATTTAAATTAAATTAAACATTATTTTTTATTTGTTAAAGGGATGCTATCTCGTATTTGTTAAATATTAGTTTTTATGTGATTTTATATATAAATTGAAAGCAAGAACAAAATCAAAAGCAAAAATTGAAAAGTGTTTCGAAATCTTTACTCCAATGCTCAAATGAATGGAATGAAGGGTGAAAAAGAAAGCCGAGATTGAAGGAATGAGTGACATAGGGTTATTTACTAAGAAAGTAAGATATTTATACATAAGCTGACATGGTAGAGCTTGACCTGATGTGGCTTTACAGTCTTCAATGAACAAATGACATGTCAGCATGATCAAAATGAAGTGTATGTGGGATGAAAAGGTTATCCACATCGATAGTTATGAGATGTGCGAATTTAGAAATTTCAGTCGCGTATCTTCTCTAAAACGATTTTGTCACATCAGGTCGATCAAAAAAAGAAAATGCTTAAATCATTCAAAAGACCAAAATACCTTTAAACTCTCAAGATATTCCAAATAACTCAAAGATTTTTGCCCCAAAATATTTATGTAAGGTTGGACGGTCGGAATCAAAATCCACCTCTATTATGTGATTTTTGTCTTATACCATTTTTAAGTTTATCACGCGTATTATAAAAATTTATTAAAATAGTATTATCTCATATTTATTATAATTTTACATGCAAATTAGATTTTTTTTAATTAACATATATTATTTAATTAAGAAAAATTGTAGACCAGGACTTATTTCAAACTTGTTTTTGTTTGAAAGCATCTCTTCCAACGACATGGGTGATGTGTTTAACATCGATTTGTCAAGAAGGGCATCGAATCAATGGTCCCCAATGTAAACAGCTTAATTATATCTCTATGATTTGGTGAAGACTTCTGGTTTATGATAACGAAAACGCAGCAAAAGTTGAATGCTACTCTTTAAAAAGACGACAAATTAAAGCATATTCTTTCAACTTCTTAATTCACTTGGATGAATTCTACTACTAATTTAGTGTATATAATAACACAAATTGGCTAATAAAGTCTGGTTGAATGACAATGAAAAGATTTTGGAATCATTAAATCTCAAGTTCGTGTCGGTGTCTTACCATTTTACTAGTTTGGTTCAAAATTATGCTGAATTGTTAATTTATTTAGTTAATTAATTGATTTGTTTGTATTGAATGTAAGAATAGTATTGTTTTAATTTTAATTTTTAAAATTAAAAATTCAATATTTTGTAAAAAAATTAAAATTAATAAATTAAAAAAAATTAATCGTACAAATTTATTAAAATTTTGATATATTTATTAAATATTATTTTTGATAAAAATATTGATAAAATTTTTTTCGTTAAATAAGTATAAATCAAATTTAAATTATAAATAATATATTTAATAATTTTTTACATGTTATTAATATTTATATTAAATTTTATCAATTTATTAATTTATTTTTTTATTAAAATTTTTATTTATTTATTTTTAATAAAAATTTTCACAATTTTCATTTATTAAATTTTATCTAAATTTTGTCCGTATTCTATAAACTGTTAACTTTGACTGAATTTTGAGTGTAATTTAAGAAAAAAAAAACACGACACGGATTTCACTTGTTCTGCTTTTAATAGCCAAGACTAAAGAGCCTCGATAAGCTAAAGCCGGTCGGTTTTTTTTTGCTTTTATATATGTCTATGTCAAACATGTCGCGTAATTTGCTTTGTTTTTGTCAAAAAGACAGGCTTATTTACCAGAATGTCTGCCAATTGATGGGTAACGTGGCATTTAATCTTTTAATTTTTCCAACCGATGACAGATTCAAAACATCGTCATTATGATCCGTTGAAAAAATTGCATTTTGCATGGCCATGGGTCTTAAATTCTTTATCATAACCAATGGATAGAGCTAGCCTTACATGTAATCAAGGGGACACATATCAATTTAACATGACGAGAATCTTTTTAGTCAATAACGAAATTAGACATGATAAGATCATTGTTCAATGAATTGTGTAAAACTTGAATTAATTATTAGGAATTTTGTCTAGATTATTTTTTTTTCCTTCCATTGAAAAGTCTATTATAGTAAATGTTTTTTTTTTTTTTTTTTCATATAATATCCGTTTGTAAATCTTGAATAAAAATGACATTGGATACAATAGACCAAACTCTTTAATACATAATTTTTTTATGAAATTACAATTACAAATAAAAAATACAATCTTAACCAATTGTTATGTTTATGTATATAAAAAAATTATAATAAAATAAATAAATAAACAAATTTTCAATACATACTGAACAAAATCCAATAAGAAATGAATTAATCTTACACGGTAGAACTTAAATTTGAAATGTAATTAAAGATTAGATTTTAATATAGAATTATACATTAGAGATTAGTTAAACTCGAGAGCAATAATGGGTTGGAGTTTCTTAGATTTTTTACCCCAAATAGTGCTAATAATTAATAGTACTCATGATAATTAAATGTGACAGATTTTTTTAATAAAAGAAGTTGCAATTAATTGATAAGAAAATGGGTTGTAAATATTATGATGTGAAATTCAAAATTATTAGATATCATTTTTTAAAAATGATAATATGAACTAATTGAAAATATGAGAAATGGAAGATAGAACCAAAGGCTATATTTGGATTAAAGAAAGAGAAAGAAAAGGAAAGGAAAATAAAGGAAAGTAATAAAAATAGAAAAATCATTATTTTATTTGGATAAACTTTTAATTTAAAGAAAATGAAAAGAGGTGAAAACTCAATACTTTTTGTTTCTCTTGTAATCCTCACTTTTTTAATACTTCAATTTGAGAAAAAAGTTAAGGAAAGAAAAATTGAAAAAATTTTATTTTTATGAAAAGATTATTATATCAATAGCTTTATTATGACATTAAATTTGATTATATAACTGACATTTTTTATAAAAATAATTTTTTGAGTATTTTATATTATATCATAGTTTATAAATATTTTATAATTTTTTACGTCTTAATAACAAAACAAGTCAAATTATTATCAGAATAAATTAAAATATTGAATTAAACACAAAATTAAGAGTAAATCAATAACTAACTAATATATATTAACGTATTAAATATGCTTAATTTTGTTTAAAAAGATTTGTTTATACAAATTATGTAGTATAAAGCTATATTTATATATTATATATTATTTTACAAAAAGATTGTTATAATAAAAAAATATTATAATGAATTATTTCTTTTTCTTTTCATTATTTATTCAAACAATAGTTGGTAAATTTTTTTTATTAATTTTAATTATCTAAATAAGGGACACATATATCAATTTTTTAAAAAAAATTTCATTTTTTTTATTTATATATATCTAAACTTAACGTAAAATTAGGTTGAATAGCTTTCCTAAAACTATTATTAATATTACATTATAATCAGAGGCAAAGTTAATAAAAGAGAGGTCAAACAATAATTAAAAAAAAAGGAAGGAATTAAAGTAATAATTAGATGAAACAGATCATTGTATAATAAAAAAGATAAAAAAATTTGAGGCGACCAAAACCCTTACCTACCCTCTAGCTTTGCCCCTTATTAAAATCTGATTTGATTTCCCATTAATCCAAACATAACCATGAAATGTCTTGATACACATGGTGGAAATAGTTTGATTTTTCTAACAAAAAAGCTGGTAAAAAAGAGGTTAAGTTTTGAAACTTGAGTTCAAACCAAAACAATTTGAAGATAGACTTTAAAATGTTAAAGCAAAGCATGCATGAAACTAGTTTAAAATAAAGTTGACAGAGATTAAGATAATGCAACTAATGTTCCACGCCATCTTGTTAAATCAAAACAACATTGATTCCTTTTACATTGATCTTCTCACTTAAATAAAAAATTTCTCTGACTAGTTTAGATTTGGAGACTTGCAGTACTAATTCTTCTCCAAGTTTTCATATCACTTTTTACTTTTTGCCTATATATCTTTTTAATTTGTCAACTGAAGTAGTTATGGAAATCTCCCACATCTCTTTCAATGGCGAAAATGGATGCTATTGTATTTTTATTTTCCTCAATTGCTCCACTTCGAGATTAATATAAGTAGAAAAAAGGAGATAAATCAATTTTTGTACTTGTCTGGGCTTAGTGTTAAATTATGTAGAATTTAATTACTATTCTAACGTTGATTATTTTTACGTAAAGTAAATATATGAATTAACTTTTATATTTTTGATAATAAATAATAATTTTATGTAAGAATATTTTGAATATGTAACTTATATGATAGGAGAGTACTGTCTACAATTTACAAGTCAATATAACATGTATAAAAAAAATTATATGTCATATGTTCATTTAATAATTAATTAATTTATTAATTTTCATAAATATGTTTTAGTGAAACACAAACTTTCTAATCTCGTGGAATTTAAGAAATAAAACAATTATTATTTTACATCTTCTAGAGAAGTAGGAGGTGTTGCTTTACAATGAAGAAAATCATAATTGTTTGTAATACTATATGTTTGTCAACAATCACATGAAATGATTAAAATTTCTCATAAAGTCCAAAATTTTCACAAGAAATGGATGGTATTGCAGTTATGTTTTCTGACCAAGACAATTCCACGTTCATGTAATAGTCAACTAACTTTTACCAAAAGTAATTCAAACACTTCTATCTAAAAGAAGTGCAATAAGATCCCTAGAAGGAAAATATTTTCTTTTTTTTTTTATGTAAGAAATTGGGTTTTGAATTTTATTTGGTAGGTTAGCTACTACAAATGATTTTTTGGTTAGAAATTGGGTTATTCTTCCTTGATTTGGAGACTGAGTTTTGGAGGGTTTAATCTCAGGTAGACTTGAAGCATTGAAAAATCTATGCTTAATATGATTTTTAAAATTCGTAAAAAAAAAAAGAATTGTAACATAATTTTTATGTAAAACATGAAATGAATATATGAATATATGAATTACTAAGTCAAATTTCATTTGACATATATTTTTTAATTTTTGAATATTTAACAGTTAAAATTTAATTTAGATCAGGCAGGAACAAAAATATGAGAAAAGTTGTAGCTTAAAACAGGGGATATTAAAGTGATAAAAGAAACATGATGCATCAATACCATAAGAGTTTCAGCTATTGGAGCTTATTTGGTTTGACATGGTATGTCGAATATAAAGCTAAGAGTAGATTAGATATGACAGACATAAACAAGTTGTCTCCGGGAAGTACACCAGAGGATAGACAGAAATATTTAGACGGTAGATACATATAACTACTACCATTGACTTCAAATGCAAGCAACTATTCAGCTTTTGTTTATGGATGCTGATGAAAGATGTCCGCAGATTCTATGACAATGTTTTAAGGCTCCAGGTCCACCATTTGACAAAGATCCAGTTAGGCTAAGATGATTTTCATGGCACCATGATAAGCTTGAAAGAATCAAGTCAGCTGACAAGAAAAGAAATACCTTGGAATTACCAGTAAATCCGTATAATAATTCAAAGCTCGCATTTTGCGAGTTTCATTTTGAGGCTTCAACCTGAGCTACTCCACATCCACCGGCCCGTAGTCAGATGCATTCTCAGAAGTATCTATGCAAGGGCTGTTCTTAAATTGCTCCATATGTTGAGGATCCACCAATGGAGAAGGAACTTTTGATGCCTGGTGAGTAGGGTTTTGTTTAACTTGTGAATTGTCTGATATGCAACCCATTGGCAAACTCATTAAACCCGCAGATTTGCGTTCACATGAGAACTTTGTGGAAGCAGGTGATTCAGGTGTCTCAGTATGTTTTCCCGACAACTCCGGAGGCCGATGGAAGAGTAAATGAGCAACAGTACGGTCTATCGGATTGGTCTCTGTTTCTGCGTCAGACATCCTGTACCATTACATTCAAGGAGAATAAGCTGAGACTTAAGCTTCCAATGCAATATATTTCCAACAGGCATAAAATGCTGCAATAAGGGTTAAAGGCGGATATTTTAAGTTTTTTATAAAAAAAAAAAAAACTGTTGATTCAGGGAAAGAACCTGAAAAGTTTAGAAGAAAGACTTTAAAATGATATCATATAAATATTAAGCAAGAAATGAAAACCAAAAGAAACCACATTAATGCTTTTGAGTTTTGAGTTTGTTTGAGATGATTCAATCATCGAAACTTATGAAATTTCAGCAGAGAAGCAGATAATCCCTAAACACAACTGAGTAAGCATGTACTTCTTTAACTTGCACACGAAATAGACACCCGGATGTTAATAACATGAAAAATAAAATAAAATTGAAGCAGCAGAAAGCACCTCTTTATAGCTTGTCATTTTAGCAGACACTAGGAACAGGAACAGGCCAAGAGAGGATAAGAAATTTAAAGTGAAAAGGATCAACGAATTCTCAAAAGGATAGAAAGCAGCAGATCAGAAATTCATCAACCAAGAAAAGCAAGTTATGCAAAAAAGAAAAAAAAAGTTGAATGCACTCCTTTTTCTATATTTTCTGTCTTGGCTAAAAATACATGTACTGATTTAAGCCTTAGTAAGTAAGAATTATCCTTTTTAATATTACAAATCACAGTTAACCCCTTGCTATTTAAAGTGTTAAAGTATCAGCAAATTGTTATAAAGCAAGAGAAGAGCAAGATCTTCAATTCATCAACCTAGAAAAACAAAAAGGAAAATGGAATCTTTAATTGAACACCCTTCCCTTTTATCTATATTTTTCATCTTGGCTCAAAATACATTGATGCCTTAGTAAGTCAGCATTCAGCCATTAATAGTGCAAACCTTAGGTAATCAAGTGCTATTTAATTTTAGTAAAACCTTGGGAGAGTTGTCATGACATAAATTAACCTTTCCAAGGATAATAAAAAATCAGTTTACTTTTGACATAAATACAAATGCAACAGCATAGAGTTTACTAACCTGTTATAGTTCTTATTTTCTTCTTTTGCAACTTTACTTTCATCCCTGCTACTTTTATTAGTGCTGCTTGTGTCACTAGCATAATGTCTCTGCATCACATTTTGAGCCAACCGGAACAAGCTATCTCTTATGCAAAGTCTAATTCTCACATCCAACTGCAAAAATTGATTTGTTGTCACTAATTCCTTATTAGCCAGCAAGGAAAGAACTTCACCAGTAAGTCAAGCATACCTTTGCAATTACATCTTGTAGCTGATAAAGTACTGTGTCCTTCGCTGCATAGTCATTAATTGCTATTGAGACTGTATTAGAATCATCTTGCTCTAGAGGTGAGTTTGGGTCAAAAGAGGCAAGAGTGCTAAGGTCTTCTACATCAGCTCCCTCAACATACTGAAATTGATTTTCTTGAGTAGATTTTTGAATGACAGAGTGATCAGTACAAGGAACTTGATGGGCAAACTGCTGTTGTTGTATCTGAATAGCAAGCAGTGCTTGCATTTGTTGGCGTCGTCTCAATTTTTCTATTTTTTCCTGAGGTGTCATCGTGCTCAGGGGTTTTGCAGCAGCCTCAACTGATCTGTTTACGTGATTTGCCTTCCCAGGTGAAACACCATAACAAGAAAGCAAGGGCTGCTGATTAAATTCGCCAGACTGGACATTGGACAAAACAGGTATTGCAGGATATTGGTTTGTGAGATTCCCATACGTGGAAGGGGCTACAAATGTATTGGAGATATGCTGGTACTGCAATGAGTCAGTTACTCGAAGCTGCCTCTGCTGAGTCACAACTGAAGATGGAAAAGATTTTACCATGGAGGTTGCCAAATTATTCTCATATTGAGCCAATGGTTTACCAGATGAAATCCAGGTACCATATAAATCTTGTACTAGTTTCGCCTCACCTATTTCTTCAGGTTTTTTCCTAAATTTCAGCCGCTTTTTCCGCCCATATGCCTGCACAGGGAAGTATTAAACTAAAAATAACACATTGACATCTTGAAGGAAATACCTAAATTTATAATGCCAGTAAATTAATGCAATAAGTTATATTGCCTCTTCATAGCATCCTCCAACACCCCTGCCCATTCCCTGGAAAAAAAGGAGGAAAGGAGAGAAAAGAAGAACGAAGTTTTCTCTTTTTTTTTTTCCTTTGGCTAAAGAAAGAAGTTATCATTTAGGAGAAAGCAATTACTCGAGCTTGAAGGAAAAATGAATATATGTGGAAGACATAATAGTCCTCTGAGGATGACATTTTAAGGTGAAATGTGCTATAACCCTTTTATAGATGAATAAGTAGAAGCTCTCTTATAGTTCAAGCAATCTCTATCATTCCAAACTAAGCTATTCCCTGATGGTTATTTGTCAAATCCATAAAATACCAAATAGATGGGCTTTTTAAGCTCAATAAATTATATATCAGACATTAGAAAATCTATATAATAGTACATTCTCAGCATTTATTAGCTATTCTGTAAATGCACAATGAATGAGACACTGTAGAACTTGCCATTCCAGGACCATGGAAAATAGTATTTTATTCCAAATCTTGAAGAGAAATACCACAAACCAAAGATAATTTGAATAGTTAAGCATAAAGAGTATGATAGGAAAACCTTATTATCCAATCCATTAGGGTTCATAACTTTTTCAGTAACCAGGTGAGACTTTGACACACCGGTTTTTCCTGCAGTTTCCACAATTGTCTGTGACAGAGGAAAGATAAATTATATTATTACTTCGGTTTGATTGACTATGTTGCAAGAATAAGTAACAAAGAATTGATCATACTGCATGTTGATATTTCACACCTGCTCCTGAATTATGGATTTACTTTTATCTCCGGGAAATTCCATGTTATGCAGACCATGAGATGTGGAACCATGCAGTTTTCCATAGCTAAGGGTAAATGACTGGTTATCTTGTTGCTCATGTTCTCCTTTGATTTGCAAATGCTCAGATATGCTCGTTAATGCTCCTATCACTAGGCTAGGAGAGTCCACAGTTGTAGGAACGGACTTTCCTGGGCCGTTTGTTACCTCTTTAGATGAGGACCATAACTCATCAGCACTACCAAGACTTATATTGGCAAATATTGGGTCATCATTGCTGCAAAATCATCACTTGTGAGAATATTGACTCAGATGGATGCCATAGTATATGATAAAAAGGAGAAACAAGGAAAAGAACATTATGATTGGAGTTCTCTTTTTTTCCTCAGTGGTATAGGACTCCACCCAGATTTTTCTTATACTAGTTTGGAACACTGCTACAAAATCAAGGGACACACATAAGAAGTGTATACTAAATTTGGATAACCGAAGTGATCAAACTGGTGCAGGAGTTTCAGGTTCTTTAGTTCCTGAGGGTACAAAGAATAGTTATAACTTAGAGCAAATGAAAGTATAAAATTTTCAAAGTCAAATATCCACGAAAATAAATGGTCGTTTATGTGAAGACACTGAAGGTTGTTCCATGGTGACAAAAGTTAACAACTTGTGGGTACTTACTAAGTTGAAGCAAATACGGCTTGCATGACTACACAAAGACCAATCTTCAGACTAGATTATCAAAACAATGCTTTCATAAGCTACAATTAAGGTAAGAATTGTGCTTTACCTAAAAATTCGATCAAGATCATCAAAGCTTCCAATGTTAGCCCAGCTGTAGTCAACAAAATCACCTTGTTCTTTATCATCATTGGGATTTTGAAAAAATTCAGGATCTTTACTAAGTTCAGTTGTCTCTGCTGTTAAGAGAAGGTGGATAATTATGGTTATAAAACGATAAAGAAAAAAAAAATGCTATTGGCTTTAGTCTGAATAACTAATATTCTCACCATTTTTTGAGCTACATTTAGTTACTTCAACCAAATTGTTAGAGACTTCGTTACCCATCAAATCTTGAGCAGTTTTTGCTGCATTATATAAAGATAACTCTGGCCACGAGCCCATGCCAAATCCTGAGGTGGCAATCCCTCCATTTGTATTGAACTTGGAACTGCCCTCCAACTTTCTTCCATGAAGATCAACTTTATCCCCAGGTGTCTTTTGCTCAGTAGACTTTATGGTTGCAGTTACTTGACTCCATTCCTTCTTACTATGACAGTTTTCACTTCCCTCTTGGCATGGTACTATATGGTCATCGGTCTCACCAGCCTCATCCCATATTATATTCGTTAACTGAAAATATATAACCAACCATATCACCATCCAAAAAGGTATCATTATATCTTTAAGCAATCAAACTAAAGGTATTTAAGTTAAAAAAAATATAAAACAATTGAAAAGCTAGAGCAAAGCTGCAGCTCGGTTGTCAGATGTATGGGTTCATAGGTGTGCCTGATTAAATTAATTGTTTTGCAGTTTGGTGCTCTCTAAAATCAATCACAGCCGATAAGGATAATTTCAACACAGTAAAAAGATAGAAATTATTTAGAACTCGTAAGATACCAGAAGGATAGGTTACAAATTTGCCAAATGTAAACTATGAACAAAAATCATCAAACACTCTCTCCACAACCCAGATCATTACTTTGTTAACTTGTGTCACAGCCTCATTCATTAATGTTCTCTCCTTTTGCTCAAGTGTCTCGAATTCACTCGGAATCCATTAAATCTTCCTTCACATTATTTGGTTCCAAAAATGAATTTGATCTCAACAATTTTTTTGTTGTTTCTATGCTGATTGGACCTAATATTGTTTAATATTTATTTTGAATCACAATTCAAAGCATCCTTCCCACAAATTTAAACTTAGATAACACTAGTACACTAGTACACTACTCTCCATAAACATACAGAACAAAAAATTGCAAAAACAAAACAAAATAATACCCTACTGTTATCTTACTTGGATGTCAAGCTAGAAGATTCAACCTTAAATCAACTGGTTATTCATCGAGCAAATAAAAGTCATGGTCGAGATTTGTTAAACCTTCAACCAGGAAAAGAAAAAGACATCTGATGCACAAAACAAAAAGGCATTTAACTAGCTGATTGAGAAGGCATAAGATGCCCTAATTATATCTTTCATGAACTCCAAATATTAACACACCAGATATAAAGGTTAGACATATAGGCTGGAAATAACTGATCCGCAGGGTACTTAAATATTCCATTGACAACGAGAGGTAGCCTGGCAATAGTGAAATATATAGTAGAGTAAATATGCTCTCTTTTGCTGATGAGATTTCAGGGCTTCTTGAAGGGCACGTGAACTAACCCATCCTAAATTCAAAACATTTTCTTTATTTTAGTTCAAAGTATTTGATCAAGAGCTGTGTCATATGTTTACCAACCATTGTTGTCAAGCTTATAATGCTACTATCCATGCAACTGCAGACAAGGTCACAGAAGCTAAACCAATGTGCAAATGGAAAGGAAATGAACTATAAGCCCTAGCTCTTCTGCTCTAAAATCCAGACCTAAAAAATCATTTTTTCCAGCTCTAGCTCAGTAAGTGATTTTAAGTAGGTTTCAGTCCCTGATTAAGCACAGTTTCTCTTGTATCCAGTGACTAATTCACAATTTGAATTATTTCAAGATAAAGTTTCCAATTCTACCAATTCCAAATCCTACTTAAATGCCATCTAACACAAAAACCATAAGTTTATTTCTCTACAACGTTATAGCAACCTCAAGTTTTCTCCCAATCTCTATTTCAATATTCGATCTTTATGAATTAGTTTGGTTCCTGAACTTTACAGTGAAACTTCGTCCATTCAACAACATACCCTGCCCCCACTGGCTTCTAGATTCCTTCCAATACTGATGATAATGTGTTTATTCAAGCCGTTCTTTTACTTCATCTAGTTTTCTGTTTCCAAGCTAACTTAATAAGAGGTACAGAACAGAGAATAATACTCGCCATAAACATAAACCATTTACTTCCTAGCAAAGTAGTTCAAGCCTCATTGATTCTCATCTTTCGCTCTTTCTAGTTCCTAAACAAGATAAATTCTGTATAATGAGCCATTTTAATACTGCATAAAGACCAATCCTCCATGTTCACCCCACAAAACATCCTTCAAAAAATTTCTAGACTAAAATTGTTCTCAGAATTCCTCAACTCCAGGACGGCTTATCACATTTATTCTATCCTAGGACACTTCTTTCTAGACATGGTGATTCATATATTCGTGTTGTGTAAAATACTAAATTTTGTGTATTTGTACCGTGTTTTGCACAAAGATTGCTACTCACATTTTTTTTCAACACAAAAATATGAAATACATTTTTTGATTTTGTTAAATCTATATATAATTATTGTTAAAATTTTAAATTATGTCACTTTCACGTTCTATTTTCATTTTGTGTTCATATCATATCACCATATCGTGATTTAAATTGGCGGTCTACTTCTTTCCTAAATCTCTAACATGAATTTCATTCCAATGTTTAAGTACTGAAACTCTTCTTTCACCTAAACGCCACACTGCTGTTTTGCTTCCAACTCAAGCAAGAAAAAAGATTGCATTTTGATTCAAGAAATTCCTAAGACCAATATTTTTGCATAATATTTTTGCTAATTCAATATGGAAAATGCTGACAAGTACCCTGAGTGCAATTGTTAAGAAAATTAACTACAGTTACTACAATTGACTATTCCGACACGATCTTAATCAATGATATTTCCTTAAATAGAAACCTTAACAAGTGCACTTTAATTTTCATGGTAAACAAAAACATCCATGAGAAAACAGAGACAGAACATAAAAACAGAGCAATCTAAGCAATTCCCTAAAAAAAAAGCCAAACACAATTTTTTAGTAAATTTATGCCAAGTAAAATAAATTTAATAGCAAATTAAAAAATGTAATTGAGTTCATATTTGATGTAACAACATTCCAAAAAAAAAAAATAAAAAGTCATTTACAGAGCAAAGAAAAAAAAAATTTTTTAAGAAAAAATTAGAACTAATTTACCTCTTCGTCGTTCCAATCAAACATCTCTAAAGAAACTGCAGCTAATCACGAATACAATTGCGAATCCCAATTCAAAAGAACGTGATAAAATTACTCCACACATCGCCAATTCAGCCAAAAAAATTTTAAAAAAATACAAAAAAAACTACAACAGGACTAAATAAAACATACCCAAAAAATAAAATTGAAATTAAAATTAATTTCTTATATTTTTCTTTTTTTTTTTATTAACAGAGGAGTGAGAAAATAAAGCAATGAGAGACGAAGAAGAGAGTTACAGTAGACAGAGAAAAAGAGAGAGAAAAGAAACTAGAAAATGGAAAGAGAAAAAAATGGGGAGGCGACCCAGTTGACGGCATGACGTGATGTCAGGTGGGAGATGGTTGGACGGAAAGATGACACGTGTGAACACGCCTATCTAAAGCTGTGGTTAGGAATGAGCCGATATTTTGCTGAGTCGTGATTGGGCGGCGTTGATTACGTTACTATTTCACCTGCATTTCAGTTTCATCTTTTTGGGTCAAATTGCATTAAGACCCTTTAATCTTTAAAATATTATCATATAACACCCTATAATTATTTGTGGTTTCAATTTATCAGCATCTATAGTTCTATACTATATTATTAAAGCTTTATTAATTTATTTAAAATTTTATTAAAATGGTAACAATTATTATAACAAAACTAAGAATATCTATATCTTTTTAAAGTTTTTAATGAACTTATTTTCTATTTAAAAAATTACAAAACTATCTACTTTTATATAGAAAGCCTACTTAACTTTTTTTCAAAACTTCTATTTTGAAAAAGAAAAAAATATATATTCAGGGTGTGTCATATTCTAATAAGGTATTTCACTTAACAATAGATAAAATTATATTTATGAAAAATTATAAATAACTTATTATTTTGAATTAATTTGGTGAGAGTATCCATTTTTATAAAAAAAATAAAATTATATTTTTGCTAACTTCAACTAATGTTTTCAAAAGAGATACCTTAACAGTGAATGCAACATCTTATGTTAGAGATTTTAAGTTTGAATCTTAAAATAAACGGATGAGATTTATTAAATGGTAGAATGATATTTTATTATATAGTTTAATATCATATAACTATTTAAATTTATTTAAAAACACTTTTAATAATTATTAACATCGAAATCTTAAACAATATTGAAACCAAATAAAATTTTAAAAGAATTTAAGAGAAAGGAAACTCGAACTCGAATCTTCAAAGTGAAAGAAACCTGAACCAACAGCTCACTTATTGAACCAAATAAGATGTTAAATGCAAATAAATCATAGGATGTTTTTAAGTTTTTACAACAACACTAAAAGTAACAGGGGTATAAGCAAAATTATTCCTTTTTTTTTTCTTGTCTGTTGCTTTTTCATACTTTATATTTTTGTTTGAACTTTTACCTTACTAGAAAGGTATACGGTTCATAAAAGACAAAAAAGAAAAGTATAGGTTTGTGGTTTGTGGTAATGGGCAATTTGTATGGTGCTTTTCATGATCGGTTGGATAAGGACTAAAGCTTGAATTCAAAGTCTTATATCATCTACGTTTGAGAGGAGATAAGCCACGTTTGAAGATTATAGAGCATATTAAAAAAAGTTTATACATATATTTAGATATTACCCAAGTTTAAAAAGTTTAAATTATCAAATTTTTTAGGTGTTTTACGTATATATGTCAAATTTTTATCTTATTTTTTAGCGATATAAGTTTTTTTCACATATGAATTATTTTAACAATTTTTTCCATTCATTTATGATTTCTAATTAACTTTTTGTATGAATAAATTTCATCAACGCCCCTTATTAGGTCAAGTAACCTCTCATTTTTTGTGCATTCGAATTGTCTCAATGCCTTTTTAAATTTGCTTGTGATTTCTAATCAACCTCTTGTGCAAATAAATCTCATCAATGCATCTTATCAAGTCAAGCAATCTATGTAACTCATGTGTCCAAATTATCTCAATATCTTTTAACCTTGAACACAATCACATATTCATATTATCTTACTGCTCTTTAAGGTTGTAGACAATCACAGATTGTCTCTATACATATCACCGTACTATCTTTCAAACCCAACCTTTAGCTCTAATATCAATTGAAAGAAAATAAGTTACACTTTGAAACTCATGGAAACATACTAAAAGGAGTTTATACATATATATTCCACATCACTTAAGTTTAAAATTTTAAATTATTAAGTTATTGAGTACTTTTTATATATTCCACATTTTTGTTTTATTTTTTAATGATACGAGATTCTCATGAACCACCTCAATAATCTAAATATTTAAATATAGCTAAATTTTCGTTATAATTATAGTGATATATAAGATTTTTTTTTAATTATTGTAAATCTAAAAGTTTCATTTTGACAAAATAATACGTGAATAGTTTTTTAATGGATAATTATAATTTCTTAATGTTAAAAAAACATAAGCATATAATTTAATTTTATATAAGTTATATCGTTGTCTAATGAGACATTGAATTTTCGTTATATTATATTAAACCTAAAATTAAGCATACCCACAATTAAAGTGAAACAAAAAATATTTTGAAAACAAAAATTTACTTTTTGAAGAAAATAATACATAAAAAGTTGATTTTTAAGTGAAAAGGCATGCATATTTAATTATATATTTATGATAATTTTATTTTTTATAAATATTTTTTATTGATTTAATATCATTTAACTCAACATCAAACTCAAGAATTTTATTATTGGTATAGGGTTTTATAACTATATGGATATTTTCTCTGTGTTGATTTTTTTATGTCACCCATATCCTATCATCCATGTTGTAAAAATTATATAGAAAATTTAGAATACTCCCTTTCTTTATATACCATAAATAAATAGCTTATAGTATTATTTAATTATTTAATTATACCAAAAAAATATATTACTTTTAGTGATTTGGATTTTTTTTTCTTATTTAGATTGCAATAACACATGTGGATTAATTTAAACATAGTACTAAATCAATTATAAAAAAAATAATTGATTAATTTAAAAGTAAATTAGAAAAAGTTATTGCATTTATATGAAATGAAAATTATAATTTTGTCAAATGAAATTAGTTTATATATCACTTCAAAAAGAAACATATAGAATTATTAAAATTATTACATCTTATGTTCCAATATTATTAATTCATAAAAAAAATGTAAAAACTTGCTTTGATTTCTTTTCTTAGAAATTAGCAAAAAGAAGGGCCCACTGGAAAATTGCGATTGTCCTGAAAGTGAAAAAAGCCTAAAATAAAAAAACCCACTCGACTCCACTGGGGATCGAACCCAGAATCTCTGGTTCCGTAGACCAGCGCCTTATCCATTGGGCCATGGAGTCCTTGCTGCCGAACAAGAGACTCAATTTATATAAATCTATTTATGTGGAATGGTAGAAATTAAATCCCTATTATTTTATAATATAATAATCATCATTGCCCTAAATAATTCACTATTTATATATAATTTTTTTACAATTACAAAGTAATAAAAATATTATTTTTCTTGCTTTTCACACGTTATTAAATTTTATATAAATCTTGTTCAATTCTGGACAATTTTATCATCATATATATATAATTAATTAATTGTTTATAACCATGTAGAGATATATCTTTTGAAAATTAGATAAGAAAGGTGAGAATTGAGAAGTATAAATATATATTTGTGGTGAAAATTGATTGAATTTAAATATTATAGCTATATATATATATATACCAACTTTTTTATATCCGTCAATCTCATGAAATAAAATGTCAATAAATTTATTGTAACATCCCAATTACATATCAGGATAATATGAAATTCTTTTAAAATACATGTGTAAAAGTTTAAATCCAAACATATAAGATACATTTTGTGAAACAAAACAATGAGATTTCATATTAAAACAAATTATATCTTACAGATTGAATGTGAGTCTCTACATCTGTCATGTTGCAAATCTCTTTCTTTAATTTTTTTTTTAATTCATCAAATAATTTCATAGGTTATCATCTAAAATTTTGAACAATTTTCAAACATCCTTCATAACACATTCATAACGAAATGTCAATATCCTAGTTTTAATAGTGTGGTTTAATTAAGTAGCATTCATGTTGAAGTTAATATAGCTCTAGGTTTGAAAATTTTGTAGTTTGCATGATTCAAAAGAATATATTAAAAGGGTTTAGAAGCATTAGATATGGAAGAAGGAAATGTTAGGATTTGCATAATTAAATTGCTTTCCTTTTTCTTTTTCTTTTTGACATTTTATCCAAGTCACCATCAGCTAATTAAATTTCTACCTAAGAATTGGCTGACATGTTAGCCGCTTCATGTTGGGAAAATAATTGGAATTGAAAGTTAGATTCAAGAATATTTATATGTGTAACATTGCCATTAGAACAAGCTTAGTACAATTGAAAAGTGGAAGGATGGAAAGAGGTGAGTGGAAAAGTAAAAGGAAAATGGAGTTTACTTGTGCTTGGTAAGAAAAAAAATCAAAGGAAAGAAAATATGAAAGATTATTATTTTTCACACTTATTAACAAAAACAAATCACTCCAAATTTTTCTTATAAAAAAAAAAGGAGAGAAAATGAGAGAAGTGTGAGTATGTATTACATATTTATATAATTGTTTATCAAATTTAGATTTTTTTTTCATCTTAATTTATAAATGGTTATAATGATAAAATCATATAACTTTTACTTTTTTCTTTCATTTTTTAATTCTACCAAACAATGGATGAAAATAAAATTTTATTTTTTCCCAACTTTTCTATCTTTCCAACCAAACACATAGTTAAAAAAAAAAAAAGATTTCCATCTTGCTACCTTTTTTTTTATCTTTTAATTTTCCATCTTCTATTTTTTTTCCACCCTATCAAGCAAAGCCTTAAGAATAAAGTCAGATTAAATGATTACCCTTTAATATACATTAGACTTTTTTTAATAACTTGCACTAACTATTAAAGATATAAAAATAAAACTTAGAACTTAACTTAATTAGTTTATAAAATAATTCTTAAAATGTAAAATTTAATAAATTTAAAATTTGAATTTTAATACTTAGGTGCCTCTATATATTTACAGGCTAACGATGGATGGATCGTAAGAGATAATTGAGAGAAAAATCTTTGAAAATAAAAAAATATTTTTTAATAATCATAAAATCAGATAATTGAGGGCTATAAATTTTGGTTATACCAACTACAAAATCATGATATAACAATCAATCAAATCTCAATAGAATTGATAACAATTTTTAATCAAAATATCTGATTCAAAGACCAATTAACTTTGACCGATTCAACTTAATTAAGGTTGAAATATCCAAAACTTCGTTAGTATGTAGCTGCTAATTAACAAGATAAGGGTTATAAATTGAAACAATAAGCAAGAGTTAATAACTCATAAATTGTATCTTTTTCTATTTTAATAACTAAAATATTAAAAATTTTGATAATATATTTTGTAAAAAATATGTTTGTGTAAAATTGAATGACTGATTATCTCAAAGCTTGACCTCCTAAGAAAGGATCTAATTACTATGTTATTATTTTATTTTAACATTTTTGTGTGTGTTGAATGAATGATTAAATTATAAGTATCTTCAACTATTTGATTTAGTAATTAAAACAACATTAAAAAAAATATCAAAATTAGGGTTAGAATCCTAATTTTCTCGTCTCTCTCTTAAAGTAAGATTTTGTCCTTGAATGACAAAAAAATAAAATTATAAATCGTCACGTAAATCTAAATATAAAAAATATTTCATAAATATATAAATATAAATATTTTATATAACATAAATATAGGAATTAGTAAATCTAAAATACATTATCTTATACAATATAAAATAAACAAAGAAAAGAGATAAAAAAAAAAATTTTCATTCAAGCACGGTAGGTCATTTTGTGTCTCATGTATTTTAACATTTCGTGATGGGAAACAAAGGGATGATGGGTACAAGTAACGAAGAAAGAAGTGTAAAGTCTTGAAAACTGATGAAAAAGCTGAAGCATTACCTGGGGGAATCCTATATTTATTATTTTATTTGTTCACACTTTGCATCCTTCCATGGCATCGACCTTCCCAAAATCATTCCAATTTCCAAGACACGCCGTATACTCCTGAAATTGAATGAAGAAACAAAGGAAATGAGATTTTGCTTTTGCTTTTCTGTCCTTTCAGTTTTTCTAACGTAGCTTGAAAAGCATGATAGACATGACCGACTTGGCGTTAATTTCAACATTGGGTATCATACCCATTTTGGTTGCTATAGATATCATAGATTTAAATTACAATAACGATTATATTTTTTATCATCTTGTGTTTGTTATAATTATGGATATAATAAAAATTTTCGTAATTATTATAATTATGATGATTATAAATTTTTTAAAATTTTATTTAATTTATTATAAAATATAATAATTTTAATTATTAATTATAAAATTTTTTATTTTATGATTTTTAATATAATTTATATTATATCATGCGTTTTATTTATTTTAAAAAATATTTATAGTAAAATATTTATATTTAAAAAATTATTTATATGATAATTAAAAAATTAACAAGAGATAAATAAAATATATAAAAAATAAATAATCATAACGAATAATATATTTAATTATTTAATTACCGTACTCATCAAATTATTATTGAATTATATTATGTATAAATTAAATAATAAGTGATTAGACATCCATAAATTAAATAAGAGCATTATTATTTATGAGTCAAGAGAATTATTTTTTATGAACTTACAGTAAGTCAAACTTGACAGCCTCCATGTTGTGGGTAATTTTCAATAATAATAACCTAAAGTTTACTTCATTTCTCTTGATTAAATTGCATAGACCTACATGATTTTTCATCCCTTCACCTTACATTCAATAATTTTTTTCTCTAAACTTTCATTCTCATTCTCATCCTCATCTCTCAATTCTCTTTTTATTTTGTGTGTGCTATCTACTTGCATCCGTCAACCTCAAGTCTCACTTTCATTTCTTGTTTCTCATTTTAAGTCTCAATAACTTTTACCTCATTCTACCAATGTATTATAGTCCAATTACTTGATTTTGATTGAAGTTAAATTTGAGAGAATTAATATTTTTGAAAGTTGAAGTTTCGTGAGTTTTTTTTTTATTTATAAATTGATGTTTATTTTTTTTTGTTTTTATTTTAAGTTTTTAAACAGAATCAAATGAATTTTTTTAAAAATTTTTGAATGAAAATAGGAATAGCAGCAATAACGATAATAACATATCATTATTATTGTTATTCACTGTTACATGATAATTCACGACCGCGATTTATCCGTTATAAATTATATTCAATTTTTTTTTTTTTTTTTTAATAACGGTGATGGATAATGGCAACCTTGTTTGCTCCTCACCACCCTTCCGCCGTTGAAGATGATCTAGCCCTTCAGAAGCCTTGTAAAGCTAATTTCATATCTTCTTGCTCACATGCATATGTACCAAACTCACTGTGATTAACAATATTATTTAATTTTGCTGAAAAAGGGGAATCTGATAAAGATTTAGTTCACTTAACACTTTTAAATTAATGAAAGATCAAAAGATAGCAATATATATATATATATATATATATATGCAAACATTTGTTTGATTTAATTCAAAAAATATTATATTATATCATTTATTATCTATATTTTATATGTATAAAAGTGTTAATTTCAAAAGTTAAGAGTAACTGATTAAAATATTTTTAATAAAATTTTAATTTTAAAATACTAAAAATATTCACTAAAATTCCTTAATATATATTTTTTTATAAATCACAACATATATATTTTTTAAACCAAATCACAACGTATATTTAAATCTTTAAATTATATTTATTTGGACCACTTATCAAGATATCAAAAAGGCCGAAACAGTTATTTTTTCTAGGCGTTAATTTCAAGGGTACTGTGAAGAACGTAGCCCTACCAATAAGAGTCTCAACTCAGGTAAGTTTCCTTCAAAAAATTCTTTGACAATCTCCAGATTAGAGGTAACTGGTTCAAAAAAAAATGGCCACCATTGATGTTCCTAACCAGGTTTCTTTTGTTGAAGATGCAGAAGCTCTCCGAAAGGCTTGTCAAGGTTTATTACAATGAAAAATTTCAAATAATCTTAGTCTTTTAATTGTTATGTACTGATCATTTTTTGTTCTTATAATCCATCCTTAGATTTAAAAAATAAATTAAATAAGTTTTTCTCCTTGTAACTTTTCTAGGATGGGGGACAGATGAGAAGACAATAATTTCAGTTCTGGGTCATAGAAATGCAGCTCAAATTAAGCAAATCAGGCTAGCTTATGAAAAGCTCTACCAGGAGGATCTCATCAAGCGTCTGGAATCAGAGCTTTCTGGTGACTTTGAGGTTAATGAAAGCATCATTAGCATTTCAGTTTCATCCTTAAATGTTATGTCATCAGTTTTTTGAGAATAAATAAGACTGATTATTGTGAATATTATAGAGAGCTGTGTATCGTTGGATATTGGATCCAGCAGATCGAGATGCTGTCTTAGCTAATGTGGCCATACGGAAAACTAGCCTTGATCACCATGTGATCATTGAAATTTCATGCACCAGATCCCCTGAAGAGCTCTTGGCTGTAAGGAGAGCCTATCAGGCTCGCTACAAGCATTCCCTGGAGGAAGATGTTGCTGCTCATACAAAGGGAGACATCCGAAAGGCATATCCTGATCTATATTATTTTTCCTTTTTTCTTCATTTTATGGTTCATGAAAACTTGGGGAACAAGTAATTGATGAAGGTTTTTGTTGCTGTTACAGCTCTTAGTTGCCTTGGTGTGTGCATTCAGATATGATGGAGAGGAGATAAATGCCAGAGTAGCAAATTCTGAGGCCAACATTCTTCATGATGCTATCAAAGACAGGACATTCAACCATGAAGAAGTTATCAGGATCCTGAGTACGAGGAGCAAGATGCAACTTCTGGCAACTTTCAATCGCTACAGAGATGATCAAGGCACTTCTATCACTAAGGTATAGTAAAACAAGCTACGTTCAAGTCAAATATATTCTCAATTAACCTTTTTCTTTCCTGTATCTCCAGAATTTGCTAGGTGATTCAGATGCTGCATTCCTGGTAGCACTGCGAACCGCAGTTCGATGCCTTAATGACCCGAAAAAGTACTTTGAAAAGGTTAAGTCTAATGATCCTAATACCAATTTGATAAGCTTTCTTCATCAACAGAATTGGTACATATATGGACTTATATTTGGCATTGTCTGCTATAGGTTTTGCGCAATTCGATCAAAAGGATCGGAGCTGATGAGGATGCTCTTACCAGGGTGATTGTTACAAGGGCTGAAAAGGACCTGAAAGAGATCAAAGACCTTTATCACAAAAGAAACAGTGTGCCTCTTGATCAAGCTGTTGCTAAGGAAACCTCAGGGGCTTACAAGGCCTTACTTCTTACTCTGTTGGGAAAGGAAGATTGAAATCTTTATTTGGCCATTTCCAGACTTCTAACAAGTGTTGTTGATTTGAGTCACTATTGTCTTGATCCAGGCTTAAGTTTCTATGGCGTAACAATAATTGTTTATGTTCATTTTGTCTGGTTTTAATGGGGAGGTTGTTATCCTAAGCAGTTGTCTGATGGCATATTCCTTTTCTCACTTCATTCGACATCAATAGGAATGAGTTTGATTAAGAACTTACAAGAGTTGAAAATCATCTACTCTTAGCAAGTCTTTTTATAAACGTTAAAACAGAAAAGCAAGCTCGATAAATGCTACGAAATCGATATGAAAAATACAAAAATAACAAAATTTAAAAACTACTATTATCAATGAAATTTGTCTCAGCAAAACAGAGAAAAAAAGTTCTCTTGGATTGCAATCCACTTAAATTTTCTTGTGAATGAAGGAAATGAGATGAACACTACTTATAAATTCAACTCTTACACAAGCAATGAAACAAAAAATCATAAGAAGATAATATCATTCATTAAATATGAATAAAAATAGTCATTTAATGGCATGTATAGCTAGAGTGGCTTATTCATTTCTTCTCTTGCTAGGGAGCCAAGTATGAAATCCTTGTAATGCCCTGTAAGAATCCCTTGAATTTTGTTAGGAGCGTAACCCTCTTTCACCAATGCCTCCCTTTGGGTTACAATCACTCGAGTCACTGCTCTTTTGGATTCCTCATCCCCATCAACACTGAGACCGGCATCCAAAATCTGAAAATTGGAAGAGTAGAACAAAAGCTAATTGGAAAACTAACAAGGAAATTAAAAAAAAAAATCCCACAATAATCTTACTCTTGTGAAATATGTTTCAGGGGTACACAGGCATTCTACAGTGTCTTTTAAAATTCCCTCAGCTTCAAGATCCTAAACAAAAAAAATATTTAAGCATGAAAGAGTCATATATATGCACATATTTTCCGTCGGTAATACCCTTTATTCCGTCAGAAATCTTGATTACCAACAAAATTTCCATCGTTAATAATCTTCCGTCGACAATGAAATATTCTGGCAATACTTTAATCAAACTCGGGATAAGTATTGGATACTGTTGTTTAATGAAAAATGAAGACTAGCAACATATAATATAGTATAATCAGAACTAGTATTAATTAATTTTTCATTTTGTTTCCATTGCAACATCTATATATTATGCGATATAAACAAGTGGAATTAACTACTTTCTTGCATGTTGGCTGTACCTCAGTGAGGCTCTTGTCACAGATTTTGTTGTAGTGTTCATAGACTGCCTTAAGATGTGGTTTGCTCCTTGTAGCAAGGATCATGATTGTGTCTTCGTCCTCAATAGGTTTCCTTTTATCAGCATTCTTGATTGCATTGGAAAGGATTTCAGCTTCAGATTTTACAACATCTTCATTTACCTTCGGCCCTTCATACCTGTAAGCACTTACAAGTGCCACCAAGAGCTGCTCAAGGAAAAAAAAATGGATTTTCATTAGTGAGGTCCAAAGTTAGACTTTATTATGGGGTTGGATGGCCCATAAAATTTGTCATAGGAGCCTAAAGATCAAGGGATTCACCTTACGCTCACAACCCTTAACATGGGTAGCAAGATGTTCCTCGACGGAGTGATGAAACAGGGAATGATAAGCCTTTCTTGCACCCAATAATTCATTTGATGATCTTGTACATGCTATCTCTACAATAACATCATAGTGTTTTTGGCCCTTTTTCATTGCCTTTTCAATCAAACGAGCATCTCTTTCCCAAGGATGCAAGAGTGAAAGCACCACAGCATCCTAATAACAACCATAAAATATATATATAAAAAAAAAAAAACCAGAAAAATCTGCTTTTTATACTTCAATCCCAAGTATAAAACTTTTTTTTTAGTTCTTTACTCTTTGTTATATCAATAAAATTGCTTTTACATTTCAATCCCATAAATCTCTCTTTTCCCTATTACTAGGTCATTCAGGTAGATTTTACTGTCTAAAAAGCTATAACTTTTTTATTTATTTCTTTTTTACATCTTATTTGAAGAAGAAAGAAGAGAAAACAAGAGGATTTAATTACTAATAATGAACTGATTTGATTCTTTTTTAAGCTAAATATAATACTAAAAATGTTGATGTACCTATGCATATAATATAGGTATAAAGTAACACACCCGAAATCGCTTGAATTCGAGTTTGAGATTTTTTATGATAGATTGATCCATTCGCTCGAATCCGTTTTGATCCTCAATGAACAACTTGGAACATCCTTTCCTGAAGGATTTCTTGTGTTCATGGTTTGAATTTGCCACTATAGAGATTAATGAATTCTCATCCACTCCAATCCCTGAAAAGGATCATAAAATAATAAATATTGATCATTTACAAATTTTCTAAACACAGATTTAACCATGGTTCTTGCTCTTTTCAAAAAAGTTTTTAATTTGAAGTTAGATAAATTGAAGAAACTTAAGAAAAGAAAATGGAGGAACCTGAGAAGGCTTTATTAAGAGCTTCAAGATGATCTGGATAAGCCATTGTTTGGGCCCTGGAAGTTTTGCAATCTGGCAAATATTAGTGTTACGACTAATATTGCAACGAAGGAGAAATATATTTATATCAACTTGGAGGGTTTTTTTTTTTGTCATTCTGATATATATTAAGGTTATTTTGGAAAAAAAAAAAGAGAAAAGTAAAAAACTGCAATAATAATGACCATAATGAACAATTTAATTAATGATGAAATTAGGAAACAAAATTATGGTTTTAAGTAACGCTTCAATAATTAATGAGAAATTTTTTGTGATATAGTCCATACATTCTTGGCATATACCATTTGACCCCACTTTTCATTTCAATTTTATTTTTTTAAACACTTAATATCTGATTTTGGAAATTATAGGGAGCTTATGAATTAAACAAAATTGAGGGTCCAACCCTCATATCATGCCAATTGAGGGTTTGTCCCCATTTATCTAACAAAAATAAATTGTTTTACTACTTTAGATCATTAAAAGATCTTCTTTGTTTATTTTGTATATATCATGATTTGAATTTTAAATTTATTAAATATCATAAAAATAATTACATAAATTAATTAAATTAAAATTTGAATTTATATAACTATTATTTTATAAGTGCTAGTTAAAAGGTTACCAAGTTGAGATCTATCATCTATGATAAATGGTTTTTTTCTTTCTTTAGTTCGGAAAAGAAGGAATTTGAGCTTAATTTTTTGAGTAAGTGATCTATCAAGTATCATATATTGTGGCATTAATGCATATGTTTAATTAATAAATTTAGATCATGTTTGATATATTAAATTATGATAAAATAATATTATAAATATGATTAAATTAAATAATATTATTTTATTTTATATTTGATACATATAATAATTAAAATGAGATAATTTATTTATTTATTAAAATTTTTTTAAATTTAAATTATTAATATAATTTTAAAAAATATAATTAAACATGTAAATTTAATTATTACATTAAAAATAATCTTATTTATCTAGAGAAAATTATATAATTTTATGTAAAAAAATATTATTTTTTTTATAATTTTTATTTCTCTTTTTAAATATAAATTAAATTTAATATGTGATAATTATCATTTTATTTTATTAATATTCTTACAAATATGATACTAAGAAATAAAACAAATTTGAGCATCAACTTCCCCGAGCTTGTAGAATAAGCGTGTTGTGAAACCAGCACTCAATTAATCTCTCTTTTTTTCTTGAGTCATTCTCAATGATGAGAGTGGGTCCATTTTTGCTTCTCCTTTACTGGTTGAGAATGGAGCCCTGTTTAATCACAGTCCAGCTAGCTAGGTCCCAGGAAGAAGCATTGACAGCTAAGACTTTCACGTATTGTCCTCTCAAATACTAAGTTTTTTTTTTTTTTTTTAAAGGAAAAATTGCATATTTTCTATATTTATATGTAAAAAGATTTGTGTATTTCAGACAGGAAATAAATTATTCTATAATATATATATTTATATATGCTACACAACTGAGGTACTGTAGAAAGGATATACCAAACAATTTCTAGACTTGGATCATACCATACCACTTGTATGGCATACCTGGTAGAAACAGGGAAAGTCTTATCCATTCTGGAAAAAGCAGTTGGATTAACCATTAATTATGAATTTAATATGAAAAAGAATGATTGGTGGAAATCAGCTGCCTCGTTTATTATCATGGTGCTTTGCACATTATTACAAAAGGAACGAGTCAGAGCATCCCTGGCATGTTGTGGTTTGTAGCTGCTTGAGTCACTTCACCACAATAAAGTTATTGATAAGACTGAGAAGAAAAGTATATTTGCATGTTATATTTAAAAGGTCTTTTATTCTATAAAATTTTTTTCATGCTTTTAGATAATTTTCATTGATACTCGAAGAAACCTTATGATTTAGTCACATGAAACATGCAACTCTATTCATAGAATAAATTATTAATTATTTATCAAAACTTAGGTGGAGTGGACCTTCATAATGTGATAGCAACTTAGCAACAATAAAGAAGAGAGGAACATATTTTATCTACAACGCTGGCTTGGCCCTTAGTTGTCTGTCCTTCTCTTGTTAGAACAGCTTTGAAGATCTTCTTTATATATATATTTTTCCAAGTCTCTTTCTGCTATCAAACTAATTTCTTTTGTAATCATGGAAGAAGGTGGGGAGGAATGTGGATTAATTTTATTAATTTCATTCATAAGGCATGTAAAATATTGTTTAAATTACGTCACAAGTATATATGTTTGTGTGTGGGCATATAATTTTTTTTTAACAAAATTTCACTTATTTTTCTGATATATCACATTGGTTAATTCATTTTTGCTTGGGGTCCTCAAGGACTGTTCTGTTGCATGCCAGAACAAATTTGCTTTCATACATATGAAAAATGAAAGTTTATCCAGTTTGATTCAACCAATGTCTATCTGTCAAAAAGAAATATCACGACAAATTTATATTTGCATCATGAAAATGATATCTTATCCATCTTTGTCTTTCCTTTGCTAAAAATAAATCTTATCTTGTTTAATTCAACAATGTGGACATTATCAAGCGTTTCATACATACCATATATCTTGATTTGATAATTTATATATTTATGTTATATAAAATATTTAAAATTAATGTATTTTAATCGTATTTTATATAAAAATTACGTTTCATAATTTTCATAAACACAAAAACATAAAAGATATTTTTTATTTTATTAAATTTATATATAATTTTATTAAAATTTTAGATCATATCACATTTTTTTTTGTAAGTTGAAATTTTATTTATCCAAAGCTAACAAAAATCTACTACAATACAACAACCCAAAACCGTGTCGATTTGTGTTTTTTTATATAATTTTTATATTATATTTTAAATTATCATATTTACGTAAATTATCTTAAAAAATATAAAATTAGAGAGAGACATCGACATACCAACACCAGAGAAAGATGTTCAGTAAATTATAAGACAAAAGGAGTTTTGGACAGTAACACCAGAAATTGAACATTTTGATCATTTTTTCCAGAATTATTAGCTTCATTTGATAATCACAACCCAAATTAAAGCAATAAAAATTGCGAAGAAAACAAAGCATGCAAAATTTTTGGTTGTTAAGCATGGTTTTGTTTGTTTCTTTCTTTGTTTAATTCGACGAAAGAGAAATTTGAACCACTAATCATTGAGTCATATGTTCAGATTTATTAAGCATAGTTTAAAAAAATATTATTTTTTTATGAGATATATGGGGAACTAAGTTCAATTTGCAACAGTAAATTCCTAAAAGAAAAAAATATAGATAATCAAAATTAAATTCGATCGATAATAAACTTTCTATGATAATTAACTCATGGATGTTAACAATTGTGTCGTTTGTTTGTAGAGTTTTAGGCTCTTAATTTTAATTATTATGATTTAAATCCTACTAATCTCAAATTAAAAAAAAAAAAAAACTGATTGTTCCAGAACTATTAAATGTTCCATTCAACTATGAGTTACAACTAACAAAAGTTGTTGCCTTGTAAAAGAAAAAAAAAAAACAAAAGTTGTTATCGATTGAAGCAAATATCAATACTCCATGGTACTAAACATAAATTGCAAAACTTCATGCAAGTTCACAAAAATATTTTTACTTTGAAAGAATTGAATCATCTTATATCAAGAAGATGATAATCTTTTATGTAATTCTATCCTTTTCTTCATATATAAATCAAATATAATATTAAATAATTATTATCCTATCTTATTAATAATCCTATGGGCTTAGTGAACAAGATGAAGAGTTTTAAGAAACTTTTTGCAAGTAAATAAAAAACACATAGCACTGAATCCAGTTTTAGGATTGGAGGAATGGGTTCACTTAAAGTAGTAGATGTCATTCCTTCCCCTGAAGAAGACTCGTAAGAAAATCAAGAAAGCTTTTCAAGGTTTCATCTATATCTCCATTCTTTTCATTTTATTTTCCTTTGGTCCATTGAGAATCTGAGATGATTTTATGGTCTTGTTATAACTTAAATTGTTGTTTTTAATGTTACTGGGAAATTGTTTATAGGATTGGGAACAGATGGGGAGGGGATACTTGAGATATTAGGACGCAGAGATGCAAGTCAAAGAAAGAAAATCAGAGAAACTTATTAGCAGCTTTATAATGAAAGTCTCATTGATGTTCCAAATTCTGAACTTTCTGGTGATTTCAAAGTATTTTCTCTTCTCTTTCCCTATTTTTATTTTCATGACAAGTCCCTTACTGTGCTTTCCATCATAGTTGTTTAGTTGATTGAATTAAGATCAATGTGAAATTCCCATAAAGTTTCAATGATTGTCTATTGAAATTTTTGCAGCAAACCCTTAAAGCAAATGTATGCACATCAGAATGAATGAATTCCCCTAAATTATATTCATATGATTAAAGTTTATGTTTTTCTTCTAGCTTGTATTTCCTTAAAGCAAATGTATGCATATCGGACTTGAATACAGGACAAGTCCTGTCTCAGAGTATGTTTCACATTAAGGCTCTCCTTGTTTTCTGATTCATTAAGGAAAGAAAATGACTGCAATAAAAGAATTTTCTTGGTTATTCAGCAATAAAAGTTTCGGGGGTGGCAAAATTAACAAGTCCAACCTTGATGACGCAATTACAGGTGATATATCTGGAGATTACAGAAACTTCTCGGTGACCCTACTTCTGATTCATTCTGTCATGTATACAGTATGAATTCGCGACCATGGATTATTTGTATTGATATTTTGATGTGATCTGTAATGGGAATTTTTTCAGAAAAAAAAGAAAAACCTTGTATTTCATTTAAATTCCATCCAAAACAATATCTACAGCTTTGACAATATGGGAGGCTAAATTCTCATTAGCAGCAATTATAACAGTACCAGTTTCTCGAACATCAATCAATGCTTTCTCGGGATCATGGATGTCTATAATGGCGGCAGCATTTTCAGATTTAGCATCATCTTCAGATTTAGCATCATCTGTGACTTGTTTTATGGTTCCACTAATGCCCATCTTGGACAACTCAGTCAGAAGCACTTTTACATCTGGTGAACCCCAGTGCACTAATGGTCTTTGTTGCTTGGAGTTGGCTGGCTGGAACCCAGAAAGTAACCGATGTTTGCCATGATCCATGAAAAGCTCTCCCTCCAGCCTTGTGATTGTTTCCTGTTTGAATGTTTTCCAGCGGAACTTGGAAGCCAAATCTGTTGCAATATCTATATCTGTGCTCTCCTTTGAGCTTGGAATACGTAATGTTTCATTTTCAGAGAAGAGAAAGATCATGTTTGCTTCAGAAATTTGGATCTTGCAACTCAAATCCTTGGGAAACTGTCTTAAGCAGGAGCACAAAGTGATATTAAAAAAATAAAATCTTATACATCGAGAGGAAAACAAACATCAGCAGAAGTAGAATAGATCACCAGAACTAATTTTGGCTGCAATATCTTTAGCAACGGTTGAACTTTCTGCAAACTGCAGGAAAAAGAGAGAAACATAAATGCAACAGTAGATAAACAATTTGAAGTAGCAGTAATAAGACAAAATCCATGTCATCAGACATCAGGGCAAGCTTCATACTTCGGTCATTTACAACTCGAAATATTGTAAACTCCAAGATAGTTTTAGACAATATTGCATAGATTCAAAGAATTTTAATTCACTTAAAATAAGAGAATAGTGCCCACTACAATGCCTTTTTGCAAAGTCAAACCCTCAATTGAACATAAAATTTGACTTCTCTACCCAAAAGCGGTATGCAATACAGATGCTTTAAACTGCTTTCCTCTAAAGTTCTTCATGCAATCTATTTGCATGTGGGTGTCTTTTTGAGAGGGTGAGAGAGAGTCTCAAAACATACCTTAATCCAGACAGAAAGGAGCATTGAAGAACCTTCATTGCCATTGGCTTGAAAGGCAAGAGAGCTATGTCAGCATCCACACCACTCTGTAAAATTCACATAAAGTTATTCCATTGCTAAAAAGCATTCATAATTAGATCATATTCAGTTTAGTATATGGCCATAAACCAATAATAAGATGCTTGGATAAAGCATAGATGCAAAGAAGCACCTCAAGGACAAGTAAAGAGTTCGGATCTGAGCACCAATGCCGAAGCAAATGAACAACTGGACCGAGCCGCAAACTCCAGTTAGGACAGAATACAACACAAGGTTCCTGCCAATTGGTTCTATGTACATATTGTTAGCATTTCATAGTAAATATATGATACATGATTACCGTAGAAGTCCTCAACCATACCAAACTGATTTCTAAGTTCTAAAGCCATTTTAATGCTTTATCAATAAGTTTCATTTTTCTTCCCTCATAAACCTTTCCTTCAGAATGGTATCTAATTGACACTACTAGAATCTGGAGTGGGCAACAAAAGATGCATTGCCTTTTGGTAAAAGATATGACAACAATATTGTCTCACAACTCATGAATGTAAAGACAAATAAACATGAACCTTTTATTTTAACTTTTTGATGAATGACAAGAAACGTGATATCTAAGCCAGCGTTGTAGCACTTTGGGCAAAATTGTTCACCATATCACTTATGAAACATTATAATAAGCTAAGTAATATACTACACCAGTGTTGAGTTAAAACATGGAGCAATTTGCAAATTTTCTTCTACTATATGAACTTCAAAAGCATTTTAGAAAGCATTTTAGAATGCTAAATAGGCAAAGCACTGAGTTACCATCCACCACTGCCTAGATTTCTCTACTTAAAATCAGTAAATTTTAAATAATTTAACAAATTAATATTTATCTGCTTCCAAATTTTGATTCCTTTCTTTCTCTCACAAAAAGTTTGAATTCTGTTTAAATCATTACTTAAGGAGTTGTAACAGGAAAAATTAAAATAGGTTAATAGAACAAAGAGGAAAGTGCTCAATCAAAAATAAGGGAGCAGAAGGTAGAAATACATATTACACCAACTAAAATTTTTTTTTCAAAGGCACATGAAAAATGAACAGAAAAGAGCTTGCCACAGTTAACATTCTCCATTTATAGGGGTAAAGGAAAGAGCAGGAGCAAAAGAAACAAAAGGGCATATCTTACAATAATTCTGGTGAATGAACTGCAGGAAAAACATGAATTTTCCTCTCTTTTATGAGCTTGACATGTGCAAATAATGGCTCACCAGAAAAAAGCTGTCAAACCAACAAAAACAGAAATCAAAAAGGTCTTATATTTATATTGAGACAATAAGCCAATGAAGATGTACCTTCTCTTGCCGCTGCTTGCAAACCCACTCTGGTATTATGTTGGTAAACGCCAATAATTCTTCTGCTACAGAAGATATAATGTATATGGGAACCTGCACCACAGGTATATAGCATATGACTGTTAGCAAAGACATATGACTTGGTGCAAATATACAAGTTAAAAAATCTTTAAATTTTTCTCCAATTAGAGAACTGCTCAATCAGAAAACTTAAGCAATAAGGTTGTGGCCTTACAATAGATTTAGTCTCTAAAATGCCTTTCTACTTAAGTCTCTGCATTTATATGTCTTCTGATGCCTGTGTGGAAATGAGTAGCTACACTCACGAACCCAATAGAAAGAAAAAGAAATGCAATACCTTTAGAGATGAAGACTCCAACAAAAGTGACATTTGCTCCAAAAGGCACAGAACAACTCCAAGTCGATCAATCGGAACAAGAACAGATCCACCTACTCTAACAGAATCAAGGGCACAGGCACATATAAAAACTAGCTTCTCTATTTCCTCCGCGCTTTCATCATCCTTAAGCAAGGATGCAGCCATCTCTTCCAAATTGCTGACATCATCCCTACAATGATGCATAGAATTTCAGTTCTCTACCATACTAGCAATCTAAAAAACATATATAGTATTTGCTAAAAGAAAAAGGCATCCCAGCAAAGGTTAACTTAATTTATCATTAACTAGAAGCAGAATTACCTCCCACTTGATGAAGTAACAGGATCAAAGTAAGTATCATCATTCTCCATATTTTTATCTAGGGATGAGAAATCTGAATATATTATCAAATCATTCCCGCGAAGACCAAGAAAATCAAAATCCATTGCATGCATAGAAACAAAGATAGAGCTTGAAATATAAGCTATATTTTTTTTCGGACCATTTATTGTCCAATTACAGGTCCCTATTTCCAAGCCAGAGCTGAAAGCTTTTACGATCAAAGTTCCATTGTAGCAAGCTTCTTCTGCATATTTTAGTGTCTGTACCTTCCTCATGCAATCCTTAACATCAACTGCACTGAAAAGCACCCTCCATTAATTTCTTATTTATCGACTTCTACATTCAATAAGCTATAAAGGGGAAAATCTGGAAAGAAACACGTTTAATAGATGCAATATCAGTTGGTTGTCACAAAAAATTAAAGGCTTAGTTAGCATTCTAAAAGCAGTTTTAGTTACAAATTCACCAACCGTATTTGTTATGAAAAGGATCTCAATTCTACCATGACCAATCAGAATTGATGGCTGAAGACTAACATAATACTTGTATAAGCCTTGCAATCAAAAGGTGTGCCAAATTAATCTAGAGATAAACACAAACATATGACCTAAGGAATGATAATTACCTGTACAAAGGCATCCAAGCTCCTAACTCCTCACAATCTTTGCCTAATGCTATTTTCCTCAGTTCGGATGGAAGAACTTCAAGCTCTTCCCACCTCATCCATTGAGGGAAACATGAATCTTCAGGTCCATAAAATTGCCTTAATTCCATATGCATTGAAACAAGATCCTCCATTAAAAGCTGTCCTATTCTCGCTGATGCTTCAGTCACGTATATCTAACAAGGTTAAAAGGAAGACCACAGAAACAAATTTCAGCTAAGGCTAACAAACACCAACACTTAATAGTCTTGTTTTTTAAAATGAAACAATTCCCAAACTGTAGTTACCTTTGCAGAAAAGTCCCTGGTTCGAGTAAGAAATGGCAAGCCAAGCATGCCCATAGGACTTGAGATCAAAACAACATCTATAAAGGAAGCATCCCATAGGTGCAAATTTTTTACAGTTTTATACCAAGGTTCTGCATGCACTAAATCATTTGCATCAAGAGTTTTTTCAATCTTCTGCTTTTTCCTAATAACTGAGTCTGTATCCAAAGATTCATGGGCCTGATGAGCAACTGGAACAGGAGAGAAAAGAGCAAGAGATGAAAGGTCCAAGGGGCAATCAAGTAAGATCCTAAACCCAGATACATTGAGCATATGACATGGTGAGAAATGGAAACCACCACCTTTACTAAGGCATGTCTGCAAAAGCACAAACTCAATGAATTCCCCTAAACCAGAATTCAACGAACACAAACACACCAATAATGAAGTTTAAACACATTCATTTAACTAAAAATGCTGAACTTTAAGTACCATTTCCTTGTTACTTTAAACAAATAAAAAGTGCCCTTGAATACAACACCAAATAATAATGTTGAAGAATTAAAAAAAAAAAAATTGTTTGAGAACAAAATGAATGATTCTACTAAGCAACAGAGAAGGAAAGCGAGAGACTTACAAACTTCATTGTGGAAATGGGTACTATCAGCTATGCTAAATTCACCTGCAAAACAAAAGAAAAAAGTAAACTTGGATGCCTTAAATTGAATTTTCTTTTACTTTTTTATTTGTTTTCATGTAATTTTATTTTCTTCATTATTACTCAATAAACTTCAAATAAACATTGGACCAAAAACGCAAGTGAAAAAAATAATAATTTATCAACCTAACCGGCGGAAGAGAAGCAGCCAACTGATCGCCGCCGGCGAAAGAGTTGGTGGCGTAAAAAAAAAAAAAAGGTCGCAGCCAAAACCTACGGAGTAAACTAAAAGGACAGACAAAATGGGTTATGCGACTTTGTCACTAGACTCGTCTCCGGTGTTGAAGGGTCGGGTCTGATCGGGCGGACCGAATTTGTAGTTGATATGAATAATTTATATGTTTATTTGATATATTGCGGATTTCAAAATTATTTTTAAATTGATTTAAATGAAAAAATAAATTTTAAATTCACTCATTAAATTTTATTTATATAATAAAAAATTAATAAAAAACTTTTTAAAGAAAATAAAATATAAAAAATATATATATACTTATATAATTATAATATTTTAATTATTTAAAATTTATTCAGACCAAATTAGATTGGATTTTAATTTTAATTTTTTTTATTCAAATTTGATCTAAAATTTAAATAAACCTAAAAATTATATTTAAACTCATTAATGGATTTTAATTTTTTGATCAGATCTTTTTAAAACTTAATCAAATTTTTAAATTTGAACGGATAATCCAACCCTTAAATCAATTTTTTCATGTTACTCTTCTCCTTTTTGTTATCTTGGAGTTCAATTTTTTATTTAAATAATTTTCAATATTTTAACATATCCACTTTTTTCATATCTTAATTTTAAATAAAAATATATTCACATTTTGTAGAATAATGATAAATTTAATAATTTTGATAATTTTCCACAAAATAAAACCAAAATAAAAAAATAAATATATTAAAATAATTTTTTATAAATTATGCAATTTGTTTCATGTAAGTGTAATTATATACTCTCTTCGTCCAAATTATTAGTTTGAGTTTGATTTTAGTTTTACAATATCAAAAATTAAAAAATATGAAAAATAATTTTAAAATATAAAAGTTAAAAACTTTAAATATTAAAAAATATATAATTTAAAAAAATAAAAAAAGAAAAAGAAAGAAATGCATATATTTATATTAATCTCTATTTATAAATGGAATTTTCGTTAAGTTGTGTTTAATCTAATTGCTACTTTGATTTTGATTATTTTTACTAAAAAAGTAAAGACATGAATCATTATATATCTTGTGTTTTGTTCAAAAAAAAATTTTTTTTTTTTACATTTGTTTTATTATGGCTTTCTAAAAATAGGGTTTCAATCCTAATAATTTTTATCTAAAAAAAAAAAATATAGTAAAGTAAATGATACAAATTCCAGAACTAAATCCTATGTTGGAATTGCATAAATATACATAGACTCTAAAAATTGACATACTAAGGCCTCGTTTGGATGTATGTTACATTTATATAGTCTTTACAGGCCGAGGCTAAAAAATCCTACTTGTCAGAACCTCTTTTGATGTTATATTCTGATCGCTTAGTCAATTTGTTTATCGTTTGTTAGTGCTCACTGATTATCAAGTTGATGATCAATTTAATTAGTCCAACACTTAATTATTATTAGGTAAGTTAATTGATCATGATAATATATAAATTAATTATTAATTGATCACATCAGTACTAATTCATCTTATATAAATATAAATATACATGAAAGTCAAAGCTTTTGTTAAAAAAAAAAAACTCCTGTTTTATTTCTTGATACGTATATAATTATAAATAAACGTCATATATCATTTAATAAATATATTTTATTGTATTTAATTGGATACATTTTTAATTTTAAGAAATCAATATACTTAATTTGATTTGATTCATTTTTAATGTAAAAAAAATAAATTTATTTCATTTAAATTATTGCATTTATTCATTTTTAAATATTTATTACTTTTACCTTATATAAATAAATTTAATTCAATGTGTAATCAAAGTTAATTGTTATTTATCTTAAATCACTTTCAATTAATTTTTATTTTTAATTTTTCATACCAACTTTAACATTATAAATAAATAAGAATACGTTTTTGTCTATAGGAGATAATAATATTGTATGTTTGTTTTATAATTATGTTATGTTCATTTTCTCTCTTTTTTTTTTTTTTATTTGTTCCATTTGTTTTTTTGTTTCTATTTGTTTTATTTCTCTTTGTTTCAAAGTGTGATTTCTTTTGTTATTTTTCAATATTAAAATTCATTTTTAGCAAAAAAAAAAAAACCCTAATTCGGTTTTAGTTTTTGAAACAATAATATTAGTATAATATACAAATACGTTGATATGCCTTAAAAATTAATTTAAACATTTCATATATAATATAGAATGACTTGCTTTATTTTATCTTTATATTTAATTTTTAGTTTACATTTTAATGAAGTAATTTATAATTTTTACGTGCAAATGTATATCTATGTATATGATATGTGATTAGTATTGAATACAAAGTTTTACTAACTTTTCTAATATTAGTAACAAATTGTTGCTAAAAATATATCCGGTCTCAAATACCACAAGGTTTACATTTTAATGAAGTAATTTATAATTTTTACGTGCAAATGTATATCTGTGTTTATGATATGTGATTAATATTGAATACAAAATTTTACTAACTTTTTTAATTAGTAACAAATTGTTGCTAAAAATATATCCGGTCTCAAATACCATAAGGAAGGATCATTGCTATGAAGAAAGTAAGATATGGTACACAAGGAATGTCCAAACAAATATGAATGGCTTCTACTAATTAGCTTGCATGTGATTAACAATTTTTAAGTTCTAATTATTCCAACATCAAATAAAATTCAATTATCTTATACATATTAAGGAAACAAAATTTTGAATCATGTTTAAAAAAAAAGGTGCAAACAAAATAGAAAATAAAAGGGGAAGCCGCAAGGTTAAAAGTCATGGTTATCACCTTCGTCTAATGGTATTAATATGCAGTGTAAGCTATTTAAGTTAAATCCTTAAAAAAACCTATTTATGTAAAGGGCCAACATATGTCAATGATTTTAGGTGAAAATTGAATTTTCAAATTTCAAATTTTCATTATTTTAATTATAATTATATTGGATTTTAAAGAAAGATATTCGACCTTACAATTTTTTCTAACTTTTCAACTAAATAAAATGCTAACATCTATGATGTAATGGCTAGATATATATAATGTTTAGGTGCTAAAAATAGTGGTGTAAATTAGAAAATGCCTTTATTTATAATTGAAATTGGAAAAAAAAATAAACTCTTTCTTTGTAGAAAAAAATTAAAGAAAAGAGAATGAATTGTCTAATTAATCTAATTAAAAATTAAATTTAATTAAGAGTGATTTAAGGAAATCTAAATAGTAACTTATTAAAGGTAATTTGATATGTTAATTGGTTATTTAGAAGTAAATAATTGTAATTAATTTAGTCAAAATATTTATTTAAGATATTTTGATATTTGTAAACTTTGGCTTCTATATATCTTTTATATATAAATGTATAAAAGCCAAAGCCTTTGGCTAAAAAGGTAAATGTCCAATATGAATGGTTTATATTATTGACAAGTGAAAGGTCTTAAAAAATGTTATGTGTCCTCTAATAAATATATTTTGTATTATTTGATACATTTTTAATTTTAAAAAATAATTTAAAAAATTAAATTAACTATATTTATTTTTTATTATTTACCTTAAATCAGTCTCATAAATTTATATGAAAAGTATTAAAATTTTGATTGCCATTATTAATAAATAAATAATTTTATTTCTTTCTTTCATTATAAATATTCAACTCTTCAATTATATTTATTAAAAATTATACATTTTCCAAAATTTTAAAATATAACCTATTGGCTCCACCTTTTAAGCTATATATGTATATATGTTTAATATATTGATTTTAAAATGATTAAGAGATGATAAAATCAATTAAAATTAATTTTTGTATATCAAATCAAATTAATTTTATTATCATTATTAGACTAATTTTAAAATCTATCTTTTTATTTCTAACAAGCACATTGAATACACATTATACTTGATTATTCTAATTGTTAAGCATAAATCTTATCTTACATAAATATATAAAAATCAAAACTTATTTTTAAAAAAAGGTAATTGTCCTATGTAGGCAATCTAATTTTTTTGATATGTGAAATGTTTTGGACAAGTGTCACGTATTCTCTAATTAATAAATTTGATTTGATTTGGTTTCAATTAAAATTTCAATTCCATTTAATTTAATTTCAAATCAAAATGTATTTTATTATTAATTCTCTACCATAAAATCATGCTCAAATCTTATTAGTAATATATTTGAAAAAAGGAACAATACAAATGTGATTAACTCTCATTTATTTAAAAAATAATATTAGGAGAAAGTTTTACTGTCACTTAATTGATCATTTCTAAGCATAAATTACTCTAAATTTGATATTGCTATTACCTTAATTTGATTCTTATTAATGACATATATAATCTTTAGTCAATTAACCATTAAAAAATTTTAAATTATTATCCGTAATTATTTTCAACCTCTTATATATATAAGCATGGTATTTTGGAATTATATAATGCATTAGAGCAAAGTTTTTTTTTTTTTTGTTACATTAGAAAAGCAAAACCCTAGTACAAGTAAACGGAAAAGGGAGAGACTGAGTTCATAATCAGGCTCTTGATATCCTCTTAAGCGCCTTTAACAATTAGGCTAAAGACTTGAGGACAATTAGGGCAAAGTTTTATTTTTGTATACTCTCCATAATTTTTTCTTAGGAGTGTGTCTACTTAGAAAGTTTTTTATTTTCTTTTGTGTTTGATATATACAGATTTATTATTTTGTCTAGTTGTAAAAAATTTGCAAAGTGACTTAACTGCTTTTAGGTTTTGTATTTTTGTAATCTTTTTGGATATAAAGTTTTTTATTGGTGGAACAATTATTCTTTTTAAGAAATCTATTTTTTGAAAGAGTTTCACTTTTTAATATGATTTTATATAATTTTATATTTAAAAAATTATTTAGCTTAAATTAATTATATTTATTCCCTTTTATATATTCAATATTCTTACCTTTTGCTTTTATTTTGACCACCATAAATAAAAATCTACTAAATGATCTAAAAATTAGAATGTGGGTTTGAAGATATACACTTCACTATTTCTTCCTGATTTCATCTTTCCTTTTTTTTTTTTTTTAATTACTCCTTTTATTTGTTTAGTAAGCTTTCATTCAGTTTTATATTTAGATTCAATTTATCCTTTTTTCCATTTAATTATGCTAGATATTTGCTATGAACTTGTCCAACAAATTTATTTTATTAGATTGTATATTCAAAATTTGTATTTTATTTTATTAGATATTACTTGGATGTATGTATATGCAAAATTTGTATTTTATTAAGAATATCATTTGTGTATATAATTATATATATAATGCTTCGTATGAGTAATAAATTAGCATAAATATAAAATTTATATTTTTTATTAAAAATACTATATATTTATATGTATAATTATATACATAAAAAAAAATCTGTGTATCACAAAGATCACGAATTAATTATAAAAAATAAGATTAAGACACATGTGTCTTATCTTAAATTTTTTACTCATTTTTATTTACTTCTTTACTCTTTTTTTTTTTTTTTTTCTCTACCGTAATAAAAAATAATGTTAATCAAGTACGACTTGATCCAAATCATGCACTAACTGCTATCGTTAACTTTTTTAAGTTAATTTCTACAAGAAAAATATTATACAATCTTAAATCAAATTAAAATGAAATCCACATTTCATATTGCTAAATCTAATCAAATTTAAAATTTACTAATAAAATTTTAAAAGAGGTGTTTCGTGTATAAAATTATGATAGGATATGATAAGATAATATTATAAATAAAATTAGATTAAGTAATATCATTATATCTTGTATTTCATGTGTGCAATAATTAGAATAAGATAATTTATTTATTAATCAAAATTATTTTTTTTCAAAGTTTATATAATTTAAATTATTAATGTAATTTTTAAGAGTATAATAAGATATGTAAGTTTAATTCTATGAATTAAAAATAATTCTCTTTACTTTAAGAGGATTAAATTAATCATCCTATAGAAAGAGGATAATTAATTTTTTTTGTAATTTTGCTATTTTATTTAGATACAAACATAATATAATATAAGATAATTATGATATATTTTGTAAATAAAATTATGATAGGATAAAATAAGATGATATTATGAATATGATCGATTAAATAATATCATCATATCTTATGTTTGATGTGTACAAGTATTAGAATATGAGAATTTATTTGTTGGTCAAAATTATTTTTCTTCAAAATTTATATAATTTCAATTATTAATGTAATTTTTAATGGTATAATAAGACATATAAATTCAATCTAATAGATTAAAAATAATCCTCTTTATTTTAAAAGAATTGAATCATTTTATACTAAAAAGATGATTAATTTTTCTTGTAATCTAATATTTTTTTTAGATACAAACTAAATTAATATAAAATAATTATGATCTTATCTTATCTATCATCTTATGTTTCAAATATCACCTAAATGTATTGTATGAAAAAATATTTGTTTAGGTTTAATTATTTTATTCCTATATGAAAAAAAAAAAAAGAAAAAGAAAATTTGGACCCTTGCAACTTATCTATGATTCTGAGATTTTCTTCTTTCTTTTTCGAGTTACTAGAAAAATCTGCTTTAATGTAGGTAGAAGAAACAGATAGATGGATATTTTCTTTTTCTATAAAATCTTCTCGTCCACATACATTAATTGCTTCTAAATTCGGTTTTTTTTTTTTAATGGGCCGTAGACTTTTGCTTCCTTATGAAGATAGATTCTGATAATTATTAAGAGAGAAGCACGAAAATTATTTCTTGAAAGAAACGGCTCTACAAAAAGTAAACTAATTAATTTGCTGGGGAAGTTTAGACCTACTAATTTTATACATGGTACGACTTGTTATAAAAAAAAATAAAAACAAAAAAGATATGGTTTAAAATTAATAAAAATTATTTTGATAAAAATAAAAAATATATTTCATATTTAACATATTTAATATAAATTATATTATAATAATTTTTTATATTTTATACATATTTAATATAAATAGACAGGGCATGAATACAGAAATTATTATATCTAATTTTTAAGTATGGTCCCAATATCTTTTCTCCCAAGAAACTGTTAAAGTCAAGACTGAAAATAAGTTTATAAGCTGTTGAGCTACCAGTCAACACTCGATTAACAAGGTTGAATGTATGGTTTCTAAAGCCTTTGACTGTTTGTAAACTTGAGCTTTGATTTATGAGCTTTTTATATGGTTCCTCGTAAGGGGATCCTGACAATATATATCTGGTTTTATTAGTATATATTGCTACCAACTTCTGATTAGTCTCAACTTTGTTTTCTCAGAAAAAAAAAAATGAAAAGGAGTATATAAAAATTATCTTCATAGTTAGATTGTAAGGTCCTCACTTTCCCCCATCCCTCCATTTTTTTTTTCTTGTAAACCTGTGGTTGGTTTCTGTCATTTTTTTTAGGTTGCTGATGCCAATCTCATTAAAGAGTTGGTTCATCTAACATCATTGTTTCTCTGGACTCTGATACAAAAGTTTGAAAGTGACCATTTTTTAAGCTTAATAGACGAGTTTTCTGCTAACCTGTATCTAACTGGTTATTCTGTCAAGTATAATGATTAATATGAACATCGATACGGTCTGCCGGAATCCGGAGAAGCCTATGTTACAGATCACTCCCACATCCAATTGCATCTTTCTAGAACAGTTGGACAATGGTGTTCAACGCAATGCAGCAGATGATATTTCCAATGAACATGTATGGTCTAGAAGTTTATTTGCTGGTGCAGACAAAAAGGATCCAATTCCATACATGCCAGGGAAGAATCAAACTTGTAAGAAGATTCCAGTAAAAGAAACTACTTGCATCAAAATTTCCAAGGTAATTATTTGGAAGATCTTCCCTCTTTTATTTTTCCCTGTCAATAGTTCTGATAATTTAGCTGTGGATGTAAGATTAATTTTCTTTTATTCATAGTTATATAGAAATCTTCAAATTTGCCTACAACACCATGGTATTTAGCGTTGTCATACTATTATTTCTTTTGGTACAAATGGTGCCGTACTCTAGGGATGAGGAAAAGATTGCAAGTATTAGGATTCGAAACTTTGATATGTTGGATACTTCCTCTTAAAAGTGATTTTATGAATCGATTGATTCAAGCTCTAGGTTCACTATTTTAGAGATGCTTAAAAGGACATCCGTAGATAACAGCAACATTTTTGGTACTTATGCATAACTTTTTGGTTGGTTCATTTTTGGACATTCCTTTTCTTTAAGGTCTTTGTATTTTAGCCAATTGTAGCAAAGTTAGGTTTGGATTCTCATATTCTATGTTTTGAAATGTAGCATGTGAATGGGCAGAAGATGATCAATGACTTTGTAAAAGAGCAAAAGATTAGTCAGGGAAGTTATGGAAAAGTGGTATGCATTAATGGTTTTTGACATGGGTTTTGACGCTTTTTGAATCAGCAGTGATAATCACTTTGCCAACTCGGTACATGCAGGTATTGTATCGAAACAAAAATGATGGAACCCCATATGCTATCAAGGTAGCTGGCTTTTTCTTTCTTCAATCTACTCATAAGATATTGATCTGATGTGGCCAGGTTCCAGCACCATGGCTTTGCAATATGGTGTGGGGATCAGTTGCTTTAGGTGACACAAAAGAGTTTGTGTTTTATTTGCCAGCCTTTCAAGGCTTGATGTGGTAAATTGAATTTCGTTTTCGATAACTTGAACATGCTGATGTCAAAAATAGATTGCCTTTTGTTAGGTAATTCTCTTATAATTAGTTCCATAAAATGTTGATATCAGTAATTTATTGTTAATTGTTATTGCAGAAAACATGCAAGTCTAGATTGCGCAAGGTGCGCATGACACAGTCAGAAACAGCAATGACCAATGTTCTCAGAGAGGTAAGATGCCTTTTTACATGCAAAAACAAGGTAGGAACACAATTACCTGCTCAGCAAAGTGCAATTTACTACTGATATGATTCGATATTGGTTAAGTTGAAGATTCTGTATCCCATTGAAGTAAATATTGGCTAACTGAACCCTTCTGAATTTGAATCATGATATAACTGACCTCCTGAATCTGTCAAGCTGTTCTGGAATGAACTGTTTTCTTCTGCAATATTCATTGGTGGCTTCATTTTGAACTTGCTCCTTATGGAAGTAATCCTTTTACAGGTTTCAATAATGAAGATGTTGGATCATCCAAATATAGTCAACCTTGTTGAAGTAATAGATGACCAAAGTTGTGATTATCTCTATATGGGTATCGACATCGGTTTCATTCCAGATTTTACTGAAAAGAACTGAAAAAAAGTGCATAGTGCAGCATAGTTGGGATTCTTAGTTGGATGTTTTTCATTCTTGATATATATATATATATATATATATATATATATATATATAAATGCACATTTGTAAATTTGCAGTTCTTGAGTATGTGGAAGGCAATGGTATAAGAAACCTTTCTGAAATACAAGGACACATTGATGAGACAACTGCAAGGAGATACTTCAAAGATATAATTGCTGGTCTCACGTACTTGCATAGTCATGTAAGTTTTTTTTTTTTTTTTTAATCTTTTTTCTTGATCAACCAGGCAATATAATTTTAAAACATTTCCATAAATGAAAAAGGAAAAAAGTACTAAAATTTAATGCCAGTGGTGACTTATATTTTTAAAAACATGGTCTCAGAGATGCACTCTCACCATATATGACAACCTGGTTATCTGTCTTAGGTTCTTGTCATTAGAACTTTCAGGTACTTTTATATGTTCAAGTTCTGTCAAAAGGTAAGTTATAAACAATGCCAATGTATTGATTATATATTGATTATATAATATTTAACTTTAAATGTCTTCTATTACAACTATATGACTTCAGCTGTCTTCAACTAAAATCTACTTTCATTGCTCGTGACAGAATATTGTCCATGGTGATATAAAGCCTGAAAATCTTTTGCTCACAAAAAGTGGAAGGGTGAAAATTGGTGATTTTAGTGTGAGCCAGGCTTTTGAGGTAAGTTAGATGCTCATTTTGAGATTGGAAGATATTGATCACACCCCCTTAAAGTACAACTAATACAGCCCTTCACGACTGAAAGTGATTAATTCAGAATTGAAAGCTATAATATAATCCTCAGATAATCTTATAAGTTCATATTATGAACAGAAAAGCCATTTTTACACACCAAGAACATTGTTCAATCAGCATACACTGTGAAATGATTTTGTTTGTATCTACAAAGAGATTTATTCATCTAAACAAGCTATCATTTTTGTAGGATGACAATGATGAGCTCTGGAGATGCCCTGGAACTCCTGCTTTTACTCCACCCGAGTGTTGCTCGAGTACGTACATTCATTCAGTTCATGTTGTTATCAATATACATTTTAGTGAAAGACGTGTGCCTGGCAAAAAACTCAAAAGCATCATTTTTATGACATTGTTGCTATCTTTAGTATAAAAACCATACCTGGCAATGGATGACAGATACAGTTTATCATGGAAAAGCAGCAGATGTATGGGCTATAGGTGTCACCCTCTATTACATGGTGGTAGGCTGCTATCCTTTTCTTGCTGATTGCCTACCTGAGACTTATAACAAGGTAAATATCTTTCTCCACTATGTTCCTGCAAATTTATCTTGCAGTAATTCCTTCCTTTTGGCCATTGCTGCAGATTGTAAACTGTACTTTATTGCTCCCAGAGGAACTAGATACCGGGCTCAAGGATTTGCTCCAAGGCCTTCTATGCAAAGGTCATCTTTATTTCTATATGTTCTTCTTTGAAATGTCCCAAAAATAGGACAATTTAAAATTTCACTGATCGAATTTTTTGACTTGAAAAGCTTCTCCCTTTGTTTCTGATCCGCAGACCCTACTCTACGAATAAGCTTGGACATTGTTGCCGAGCATCCGTGGGTGGTCAAAGAGGGTGCCATAGCCCTTCCAAAGTGCTCCTGCAGCTGCAAGCTTGGTATCGGAGATCTTGCACCCTAAAGGCCCCAAGAAAAATGATTTGATACTTCTTATAGATAGTTACATGTTATTAGCCAATTACATGGAAATGGTATTTAATGTGTTTGATTGCAGAAATCATTTGCAGTGGAACCAAAAAATAATTCAAAACAATAAATTACAGATTTCTTTCATACTACAAGTCTACAACATCCAACGAATCAAAAAAATTCGTTTTACATAAACTACAAATGGCTAACAAATTCCAAGTACTATCTATAACATGAGAATCAGTATTCTTAGGGTATCCTTGATGATGTTGATGGCTCAACACCTTGTGGTGAATCAAAGATGGAAGCCAGGATTCGACGAATGTTTAAAGAACAATCAGGTTTGAAGCTGAAGGATCTCATGTTGTTGTTGGAGAAAATATGAGATGACTTAGAAAGGATGAAATAAACCAGTGCTTGAAGAATCAAGAAAATGAGCATCTTCAACAAAGAATCTGCCGGGGACATCTCTATTCCTTCAACAATTAAAGAAGATAACAAGATTTTGTAGAGTTGGAAGATGGAATTTCAGGAAAATATGAAGAAACAATGGTTACCATAATTGATTGAGAAACAAGCCTAAATAGAACTAATATATATTGCTAGTTACCTATTATAAATCCAAGACGGTCAAATCCCAATACACTTTGATATGTTCATTCATTCATACATTCGCTGGTTTAATATGGAGGTATTCTTTCTTTGGTTCAAGCCCTAAGAGAATTTATTTTTTCTTGGTTATCTTGAGTTTAAATTTGTTGAGAAATTATGAGTAGATAAATTCATTAGACTGACATAAATAAATTTGTTTGGATCGATTTTAAAATATATATATATATATTATATTAAACGAAGTTTAGAATTTTTCATCGTTCAACTAAAAAATTGAATCAGATTATATTTAGATGATATTTTTAAAGTTTTATTAAGATTTGGTCGGACCTATTTATTAAAACACATTTAATTTATGATTATTAAAAAATATTTTGATATTAAAAATTTAAAAATTTTAAATATTATTTTAAATTCAAATTAAACAAAAAATTTATAAAAAATAATTTTTTGGATGGGTGAACTAGATTTGAGTTTGAAAAATCTTATTTTAAAGGCTCATTGACAGAACTAGTTCAATAACAAAATTTTATATGCAGAATTCTTCCATTTAATTATATACATTGTCTATTTTAAAATTCTTTTATGAAAGGAAAATCTACAAAAGTTGTTAGCAAATTATAATATACTTTAACTAAGAGTGAGAAGACTAATTCTTAAATTTTATTTTTGTTAATTTTTGAACAAAAATAACAAAATTTGAATATTTCATTAAATATTCAGTTAATGCAAATGTCAAGCTTTGTTATTATATTTTTAATTTCAATTTTTAAAATAATAATAAAATTAAATTACAATATTAATAAACTTTAATATTAACATCACATTACAGTATCAAATATGACATTAATGTCAAGCAATACAACAATCAAAATCTTGTATTTGACTTTGTATTACATCGTGTTACTCTAAAGCCTCCATATATTTATTTTCTATTTTTTAAAATATGGTTTATATAAAATCAAATTGGTTGAAGTGCTAGCATATGTCACTTTCAAATAGAAAATCTCCGAGGTTAGCTAAATCAAACAATTTGTTAACATCAAATTGTGAACAATGGTACCCGACCATCTTGATTGCATTACTACAGTATAGAGGTGAGAAAAAAAATAAATAAAAAAATAATTTGAAATTATAGTTTTTGGTTTATTTTGTAATATATTTTTATTTGAATCAAATTAAATTTAAATATTAAATGTATATATTAGATTTAAATCAGATTTTAGATTAAAAAATTAAAAATAAAAAAATGAATTGAATTGAATTGAATCAAATTATATTATATATTTTAAATTTTTATAAAATAAAATTAATTATTTTATATCTAAATCTATTTAAATATATTAAAAATTATATTTAAATAATATATAAATGATAAATTTTAAAAATCGATTAATTTAATCAAATTGATAAAATTTAATTTTATCAAATTATCTAAAAATTAGATTTAAATTTAAATTAAACTTTAAAAATTCCTAATTTTATATTTTATTTAAAAAAATCAAATCAAATTCAACGTATAGCTTGTTTTGTTTTAAGTAAACGGACAATCTATTTATCTGATACAATATTTTATTAGAAAAAATTATTTTTCTTGTTTTTTTTAATTTTTAAAAATGGTCATTTCATAATCCAACTCAGCATTGGGACAACTTAGTATGATTGGTCTAAGTGCAAGGTGTATGCTTTGATGTCAGCATGTGAGTAGAGAAGAGATCCAAATCTCCAATCTTTGGCGCTTGTTCAGGTTTTTAGGACACGTAATTTGCGGGGCCAACTTTAGCGGCCTTTCCTCCAGGATTACCCCTTTCTTTCTTTCTTGTCTGAAATGATTCAATTATTATAGTGGGGCTTAAAAAGTGTGATTGAATTGAATCTTCCAATGCAATTGCAACTTGGGTTTGGTCTGGTTGTTACCGTTATTTCGTCAGCTAAGACTTCTGGATGGCCTGATAAAATTTTCCATCTTGGTAAGTTTTGTTGATTGATTTGAGCCGTTGAGCTTGGATTTTCATCTGGGTATTGCTCTTCTTGATTTTTTTTTTCCATCTATGAATTATTTGTCAGTTTTTTATTTTATGACTTTGATTTTTGGTTGCATATTTGAACTGGGTTTTGGTTCATTTGGCTGTTTTTTTGGTTTTTAATTCAAGTTTTTTTTTTTTTTTTTTGTGGGTAACTTATGAATAGGAAATGGACCGGAAACAAAGTGGGTAACAATGGGGGGAATCCTTCAATATATATTTAAATGTTTGATTTGCTGGTAAATTTACCATTTTTGGGCTCTTTCAGTTAAGCCTCATGAGTATCCACTAAGCACCATTTATTGTTTTCTTATATATAAAATAATTCTGTTTTATTTTGTTTTCCTTTTCTTTCCTTTATTGGTTGCTAGCTGTGAGTTATCTTTTAAAAATATGATCTTTGACAAGTACTAGGATCCGTCAATGGTTTATGCTTTTCTTGATTTATGAAAGTATGCATCCAGTGTAATTTTATTCTGATGCTAAACCAATATGTTGCCATGATTAGTTGGAAGTGGAGATCTTTAGTTTGTTTGTTAAAAAACCTATCTTTTACAATGCATCTTGTTGGCCTTCCAATGGTGGTTGCATAGCACATATTTAGCAAGCATAGGATTCAAGTAAAATAGTAGTTATAGGCCAATGTTTCTTTTGAGATTTTGGTTCAAATCTAGCAGTGTCAGAGGTGATAATGTTTGTTTTGGTATAAAGAAAACCGAAAGAAGGAATAAAAATTTTTCAGTCTCTCTCGTGTCATGTTTTGTATAAATGAGATGAATTTCAATCATTGGTTTGCAATTTGTTCTCTTGAAGATTGGCTGATGGGTCAAATTGTCCACAGGTTTCAAAAAATACGGTATACTAATTCCCTTCTTCATCATATGTTAAGCATACAGAAACTTCTGTTTTGATCAGAAGCATACAGAAATTTTAGGTGCATTTATAACAAAATACTTAATTCTAGCACTAGAAATTTGGTAGCACGTACTACAATGACAAAGCGATCATGTTGATGATGCTTCATTTCTAACCACTGTAGATTGTAATCTTCGACGTGTTTGATAAGTGCATGATCTATTATGTATTTAGAACAGTGTTTAGTGCATCTTCTTGGTATTGTTTATTGGTTCATCGCTCTTCACCTCTCTCTATCTTGAACTTCTTGAATTAGCTTGTGACTCCATCAGGATGAATTCTGAAGTACATGGCTGCCTTTTAACTTTTCTGCTGGAGAAGCTCGTGGTTATCCTTGATTCAGATAGATTGTACTTCTAATTTCTAATACTACTATTGCTTATCGGCAGGGAAATGAATTTTATAATATTAGAAAGTGAGGGAATTGCAGAAGAGGTTATGAAACTTCTGCGGATGAGGAGTTAAGAGAGAAGGTCCAATGCATCCCCCATCTTCCGCTGCATGGTTGCCACTATAGTATATCTAACAAATAGTGTGTTCTGGCATTAACATTCAAAGCTAGAATTATGGCACCTGGCAGTGGTATCTGTAAAGATGTGATAGAGTCTCACATTGCATTTGCGGATTATGATATGGCTACTTCAAGTCTGGACTTAAGAGGTTCCCCTTTAAGAAAAGCTGCAACTGGTTTAGGTGGAAATATGGGAGCAACATCAACAAATGATGTGCAAGAACTACTTGAGTGTCCTGTTTGCATAAATTTGATGTATCCTCCAATTTACCAGGTAGTTTCACATTACATGCCAAAAATAAAAATTCCGAAAGTACATGGAAATGCATTCTCCTTGATATTTTATACTTGTTTCATACTTGTTTTATACTTGTTTTACCAGGTAGGCATTGGGATTTGACATTGTATGTCATTCAAAGTGAAACAACATATATTTTTGTAAATCAATCATGATTGAAGAAATTGACATCATGTATAATTTATAAACCACAAAGCTGGACACTTTTCCCAAAGCTTTTAAGCAGAAGAAATTGGGATTATCATCTCACATTCTGGAATTAACTGAAAAGATGCCAATATTTTAAACTGAATTTGGGTGTGCATATTGTGATTATGCTACTCTTAAATTAATTTTGGATGCCTGGCAGCCGATAGAGGTATATGGATAGTGCCATTATACTTAGCATGCATGAGTAAAAGTGTGTTTAGAAGTTTTACATTTGCATCTTCTCGATTGCACTAATGCATCACAATCATAATATAAACTTTTTATTTCAACAATATTCTAGTGACAGTTTTTCATATATTCTATGTTAGTGTCCCAATGGCCACACTGTATGTTCAATTTGCAAGGCTAGAGTTCGCAACTCTTGCCCAACATGCCGCAATGAGCTTGGAAATATAAGGTGTTTGGCTTTGGAGAAAGTAGCGGAGTCACTAGAACTTCCTTGCAGATATCAGATTCTGGGTTGTCATGATATTTTCCCATACTACAGCAAGCTCAAGCATGAAAAAAAGTGTAGATATCGCCCATATAATTGCCCATATGCTGGAGCTGAATGCTCTGTCACTGGTGATATTCCATTTCTTGTCATGCATCTCAAGAATGATCACAAGGTTGACATGCATGATGGTTGTATTTTCAACCACAGATATGTCAAATCCAATCCCCATGAAGTAGAAAATGCCACGTGGATGCTAACTGTGAGATCTCTCACCCCTCTCGCTCCCTCCTTCACATCCGCTCTCCTCTCTGTGACTTACACATACTTGCGACAAGTTCACAAACTTTCATACATCATCTCAAACAGATCTTTGTCTGATCCGAATTCTATACTAAAATGATTAAATAGTAACAGATGTTCCTCTGGTTAATCATTTTGTACTTTCTGCATGGTAACTGAATTAATTCTTCAATGTCATACGGACGTCAGAAATGTTACTTAAATACTAACCAAACTGAAAATGCTTAAAATGCTAAACTAATTGATGATAGTCCTATATCTGCTGCAGGTTTTCAACTGCTTTGGTCGACAATTTTGCTTGCACTTTGAGGCTTTTCACATAGGAATGGCACCAGTTTATATGGCCTTCCTGCGGTTCATGGGTGATGAAGATGAGGCAAGACAATTTAGTTATAGTCTGGAAGTTGGTGGCAATGGCAGAAAGTTGATTTGGCAAGGAGTTCCTAGAAGTATTCGTGATAGTCATCGGAAAGTTCGAGATAGTCAAGATGGACTTATCATTCAAAGAAACCTGGCACTCTTCTTCTCAGGTGGTGATAGACAGGAGCTGAAGCTGAAAGTGGCTGGCCGCATTTGGAAAGAACAATGAGATAAGTCCAGAAATCTATGATATTGTGGTTAAAATTTGCATCTCAAATAATATACATTAAAAAAATAAAAAAGGTTGCCAGGTTCATGCATTTTTCTGTAAATTTTGTAGATAATGATATCACATTGTGAGGGAAAGTATGATTTGCACTGGAGATTATTACTTTTTTTTTTAATGATTTTTCAGCATCATACAAATTTGCAGAAATTGACAGGCATAGGCTGCTCTGTTGATTGCCCCTGGCTTATCAAGCTAAACAGCAATAAGCAATCCTTGCCCTGTTTGTGTAGTTTCTACTATTTGTTTTCAGCTTTTATTGAAGTTATTATAAAGAAAAAATAAACAAAAGAAAATCCAAAAATATACAAATCAGTTAAGATTTTATGTCTAAAAATGAATTTCATCAAAGTCATAATTGCTAAGTATTTCAAATTCAGTACTAAACAATCATAACAAAACCATGAATTCAAAAATAATCATGCAGGTAATATTTACATATACCTTGTCACAAATTTTTTACTAAATCTAAAATCCAAATACCTTTTTTAAGAAAAGATACCAAACAGGACCTCTAAATTTTTTAGTGCTTACATTGTTCAAGTTCTTGGCAATTCCCCATTTTTCCTTCACCAGCCTTTACCTGAAACTCCTTGCAGGATTTCTCCTGAAGCCCTATTTTCTTCTGAAACCCCAATATTCTAACTCTACTGATTTTCTCATTTCTGGCATTCATAAAGAATTCCCTTGTAATCTTCATGCAAAGCTGAGGGTTCTTGGCTGCCAAAGCTTCATACTTATCTGAAAAAACTACAGCCTCCGTGTTCCTGCAGATGAAGTTGAGGGCAATTTCCTTCAATCCCTTGTTTGAACAAACTTCTGAGGTCTCTAAAACATCAAGAACACTTGATGCATTCAATGAATTCAGCATATAACATTGGCAGAACTCCTGCAAGTATGGAATCTCATATTTTTCAGCAGCAATGAACAATTGGTAGACATGCTTCTCCAACTTTTCCAAGGGCAAGCTACCACTGTAAAGGAACTCCAGCAGAGATTCAAGCTCTTCAGAATTTAGTTCAGGAAGAGTGATGGTATCGCATGGTGGAACCTTGAAGCCATCTGAGTATAGCATGTTCTTAAAGATCTCAGATCTTGTTGCCTACAACAAACAATATTAAAGTGTATGCTAATGTTTACAATACATAATCCAAAATAAAAACTGAAAAAGAAATCAGAGATGGAGGGGAGGAGTTACTAATAAGACCCTGTGTGCTTGTATGCAAGGGCCATTATCACCGGGCTTGAGCTGTGCATCTGTATGAATTTCTTCTTTGAATGCACCAAATAGTCCACTTAAGAAACTTATTCTCTTATCTTTCAAATCAGCCATCCATTTCGCTTGATTTGCATGTGGCTGAGGCTATAAAAAAAAAAAAAAAACCTTAAAATAAAGTTTTTCCATCATTGATCTTCTGTCAGATCTACCGCTTGCATTTGATTCTTGCAATGTAGCATGTAGCAGATATTTTTACATTTAATAAATCTAACTTGTTACATAATAATCTTTTAATGAAATAATAACAATCAATTAATATATATGTATAACATGACTAGCATAATTGCTCATAGATCAAGAAATGTACGAAGGATATTAAGCCAAAAAAATGAAAAAAAAAAAAAAGAAGAAATAAGAAGTTACCTTGTTCACTGCAGCAGTCACACTTGTGCTTGTTCTGGGAAAGCAAGAAGAGAATATATCATACAAATATGTGAAGCTGCCATTGGTAAATGAACTAAATAGTGATGATAACGATGAAGTTTCTTTTGATGGCATTATGAGGAAGGTTGATCGTCCTGCACTCTGTTGTTTTTGTAATGTAAATGATGACGGTGATGATGTATTTGGTTTTTAAATGGAGGTTTTATTTTTGTTCTTGTCTTTCTCTAAAAAAATTTTCTAAGGAAAATTCAATCTTTGAATTTTATTGAAATTCAACTCCAATTAGCTCAGAATCTTTTGAACTCTACTTACAAGAAAAAGAAAGATAAATACTAGTTTAATACTATTTATCATCAAACCTAAAAGATATAAACTCAATGGAACATAATCTTAAAATTAAATCTATCCTAAGTGATAAAGCCTCAAAATATCCACATTGAAATTAAGAGATAAAAATCAATTAAATAAATATTTGAAGAGATAAAAATAAGAAAATATAAAAAAAATACAAATCAATTAATAAATATTTGAAGAAAAATTTTCGTTGGGACAGCTTCAAATAAAAAAATAAAAATACACATTAATTAAATAAATATTTGAAATCGAAAAAAATAAGACAAATGAAACCATTTTTGGATTATATAATCACCTAGTAAAAGCATTTGGAAAAGACTTGAAAATTAGTACTATACATTATTAATGAGTATCTCAACTCTTTGGATCAACTAGCATTGGAGTTAATACTTAGAAGTATCTAGTTCGAAAAAAGTTAGGTGCATAATATCTTCAGCCAGCCAGATAAAGCATTGGATAGAATAGATTAAAATTTTAAAAAAAATTAAAGATAAAATAGATATGAAATAAAAGTTGAAGGAGAAAAATCAGCCTTTTGCATTAATTAATGAGCTCAAACAAGCCACCTTAATGAAATTGTCATTTATGGTAACAAATCAAAATTTTATTGCTTTCCAGTTTTGTATATGTAAAATATATTCTATAGTCTATACATTCTTGGTGATTACTTTCACCAGATATAAGCATGGTCTGATCAAAATCCATTAATTCTTTTGGTTTTGGCATCCGTTAAAAATGCCCTTGTAATCTGCATTCCAAGATGAGGGTTCTTCGGTGCAAAAGCTTCATACTTAGCTGAGAAAACTATATCCTCTATGTTTCTAACAATGAAGTTCAATGCAGTTTCCTTTAATGTCTTGTTTGAACAAACATCTGATATCTCTAAAATTTCAAGAACATTGCAGGTGTTCAATGAACTCAACATAAATTGCTCGCAGAAATCTTGCAAGTATGGAATCTCATACTTATCAGCTGCAGCAAACAATGAGTAAACATGATTTTCCAGCTTGTCTAAGGGCAAGTTTCCACTGTAAAGAAACTCAAGGAGGGACTCAAGTTCTTCAGTATTCAACTCTGGCAGTGTAATAGTATCACTTGGTGGAGCCTTGCAGCCATCTGAGTCTAGCATGTTCCTGAATATCTCTGATCTTGCTGCCTATAAATTCGGTAAATATATAATTGTTTAGTTAATTTACAGAAAAAAAAAACCATGGAAATAAAGATCGTAGAGAGGGAGGCCTGGGAAGGAATTACTAGTAAAGCTCTGTGTGCTGGTATGCAAGGGCCATTGTCGCCAGGCTTGAGCTGAATGTCAGTGTGAATTTGATCTCTGAATGCCACAACAAGTCCACTTAAGAAGCTTATTTTCTTATTCAAGTCATCTTCTATATCCTTCATGCTTGTTATCCATTTGGTAAGATTTGCAAGTGGCTGTGGCTAACACAAGGAAAAAACACATACTTTAGACTATATTAATTCCGGGTTGTCAAAATTGAGCATATATTAGCGTTTTTTTTTCTTCTAAATAAAACCACAGCCTAGGAATAGTGGAAAGGGTAGCTGTAATTTGAATTTCAGATCTATCAGATGTGAATGGCTGCATGAACCGAGCTCCAGGTTCACATATATTAGCTTTTAGAGGACAAACAAAACTCTAATGCTAGTCAGGAATATATATCGCTAGGCATCGTATTCCATAATGAAACAATTCAAATGTCAGAATTCTAACAACAATCACAGAATCATAAATTTCTAAACATACATAAATGGATTCATACAAACAGAAAATGTAACAAGAAAACATGTAGGGATCGCTGTTTCGAAATTGATTGACTGCATGAACCAGGCCACCAAAGAAATTAACAAGAAAACATGAAAGCAGAGCTTGCCTTACAGGAATTTGGCGAAGATGCAACAGGAATATTACTGGCTTTATCAGTTCCTTTACTATGATCATTTGCAAGCTTGTTCATCAATGTGATTACATTTCTCACTCCTTCATAGCATGCTACACATATTGTATTCCTTGGAGGCCTTAGAATAAATGGCATTGAACTACAGATAGAGCAATCCATTTGCCTTTCTGTCTATCACAAAATTTTTTTGCAGAGCAAAAGAGTTGGAGAAGAAGGGGACAGATAGGAAAGAGGGAGAAGGAGAAGCAATTTCTTATTTTGAACTCAAATTAAATAAAATTTCATTTCCCTGGACTGATAATGATGGAAGTTTGTTAAACCTTATTTTATTCATGTTAATCATTCTCGTCAAGCAACTACCAAATGATGGCCTCCATGTTTTAATTCAAATCAAATGACCAACCCACCCTTCCAAAGGTCACAGGAACAGGATGATTAAATCATATTCACAAATGGAAATCTACGTTTGGGATATGGCTTTTAGCTCAACAATTGATTTGTTTTATTTGAATCAGCTTTGCTATCTGATCTGAAATTAACATAGTTGTTACCCTTATCACTCTACAACTTCATCTAATTTATCCCATATCTCTTATGTTTGAACTATTATAAAGGTAATTGATCATTTTGAAATATTAGTTTTATTTAAATGGATAATAAAGAGACAAAAAATATTGGGTAATTTGCAATTCTTCCTGGACATGATCATAAGAACTTGTACATACCAAGTAACCAACAGTGGAATGAGTTAAAATTAAGTAAGAATTCATATTTGATGCATTTATAATATATAATTATTATATGATAATTCATGTAAAATACGAACGTATCATATTTTTTCAGTTTTTTTTGAATTCATACTTTTTGTCAATATTTTAATCTATGTTATTTTATATTTTTTTGTATTATTTTTTATCATATTATCGTATCATATTTAAAATTATTAAATTTAATAATTATTATACTTTGTTCGAGTCTCACCTAACAAAATTAAAGCGAGAAAAATAAGATGAAAATAAATCAATTAAATAGATATCCTAACTAGTCTAGAGGAACATAATTAAGTATTTGATGGAATAAAAAGGATAATTAGAGCATTAAAGGTATTGGGGTAGAAGAGTCAATGAATGAATATTGAAAAAGGAGGTAAAAGTGTGTTGTTATCAATCAAGGAAAGATGGTAGGTTGGTTGGAAATGTGTTTTGAGTGAGTTTGAAAGAAGCCCTTCAAAAGGGCTTAAACAAAGGGGGGTTTTGATTAGAAAAAGAAACCAGAAAGTTAAGAAGAAGAAAAAGACTTTCCAACTTCACAACAGCAAGGATGTGCAAGGATAGGCTAGCAGCACCTCCCCCTTTAACCACTTTCTTGACATTCAGAACTTCCAAAGTATAAGTATTCTAGGCCAGCCTGGCCAGCTGCTGTAAATATAACACTTCTATCTCCTGGTTCCATCTTGGGAGTATATCATCTATGTGGGATTAACCAATCAGAATTCAGCATTATGTATGTGGGACTCATAAAAAAATTATGTAAAGCTCACATTTTTAAGTGGTGGACTCTTGCATAATTTTTTACTTTAATTGACTAATTATAGTATTGTAAGTGACATGGATCCCATCTTGGAAGCCAATGTCATTATTAACAATGCCATTTCATGTCTTGCATGCTGTTTCAGAGAATCCGAATTGGTTTATGTATTTACCCTTAAAAAATAACATATAACAAGTTTGGAGTTCAAATTCCAAACAACCCATTTTCTTATTTATGTAAAAAAAGAAATTGCAACTTAAGGACCAAATGAATGAGCTAAACAAACATTTTCAATTTTTATTCTCCAAAAATATCCTTTGGTTTTGCATTTAAATTCACTTTCTTTTTAGCTTTTAGAGGTAAAATACATATGGAAAATTAACAACTAAATGAATACATTTGGTTTAAGTTTCAAGTTCCGTTTTGTCCGGAGAAAAAACCCCTCATCAGGTCAAACTCAAAGAAACTGCTCAGTGGCCCATTTGGAGGCCTAAATATTGAGAACAATTATATGTTTGATTGATTGTTTTCAAAGGCCACCCCACAATTCAAAACATACAAATTTTAAGTGATATAAAACTGATACAAACACACATCAGAAGTATGTTCTACATATAGATAGCATTGATTTTTTGCTAAGCCAAGAGTAATTTATTCAGAAGTCTCAAAAAGACACAAAAGTTCAAACATCATACCAGCAATAGCTAGTGATCACACTCACAGTACAAAGTAACGCAGCTGCAAAAGACAAGTAAAATCGAAAAAACACCCCTAAAACAGAACTGATATTACAAAAGAACATCCTCGTATTAACACAGCAGCATAGAAAGTCCATAAACAGTATGGTAAGCACAGGTCTAGCACCAAACCATAAACATCTGCATTCCATTCCACTCCAAGGTCTGGACATTTGAATACATTTTTGACAATCTTTAAAAGCCTCATGGCACCATGACTTATAGGAACTAGTGACAGAGAGCAAAGCAGTGATCCACTCCCTCAGCACATGAGAAAGTCTGTTGTTAACCTCTGTCAACTGCAAAATACAAAAAATGAGAATAATAATAACCAAAGCACCAAAACCTGTAATGAATGATAATATTTTGTGTATGTCATCGTGGTTACATATGAACATGTTATTAAAGGAACTAAACATATTTACCAGAACCAAATATTTAATATTAAATGATCTGTACTAACCCATCTTTTTCATTGCGCAGCATACCTGAAAGGAAATTAGTTTATATTCTTGTGAATATAAACTTGAGATTCACTTGAGAGAAGGGAGCATCTAAATTATAATTCTGCATTTATCCAATTATAATAAAAATTATTTATGGGATCCAAGATTTTTGAGTTCCAGCTCCATCTAAAATTCTCCACCTTGGCAATGAAAAATGAAAGACATTAAGCTGAGTAAGAATCTAAGACGACAAACCTGTAGCGGTGTGCCTGGTTTGAAATCGACAAGCAATTGTATTAATCACTGATCTGAAAATGCAAGAAAAGTGTCTTTAATTAAAACATTCACTGTATTTCACATACAAATTAAAAGACGCTTCTAGAGTTGTTTATGAGATTTTACCTCATCAAGGTGGATGGAAGGAATATGAGCTATCTTGAACCACTCCTCCCCTTTCCTATTTTGAAGCTTCGGATTCAGCAGAGAACAGTCTGTAATACTTAGAGAAGACAAGCAGGAAGGAAGCCTATGTTCTGGCAATGAATCAAGCTTGTTACAGCAATTTATTTCAAGCGCTTGAAGAGAGGTGAGTTTATGAAGTCCCTCCCTGTCCAGGGAGGTAAGATTCGAAAGCCTGCTGATGCGCAGAGAGTTAAGATTTATCGGCAGCAACCCCTCCTCCGGAAATGACTCCAATCTTTGGCATCCACCTTCAATCTCAAAATGACTAAGAGAATGAAGTTTATCTAACTTCCACCCATTTTGGGGAGTGATTTTGTCACAAAAAGAGATGCAAAGTATAACTAGGCCGGATGGCAAGCCCTCCACAGGAAGCGACACCAGTGCTGGACATTTGCTTATATACAGTGATTGAAGAGATTTGAAGCTTTGCATCCGTTGCAGCGACTTGAGACTCCCGCAGTTGAAGAAAACCAGTGATGTCAGGTTTGGAGCTTGAAATTCCTCTTCAAGAAAGGACCTAAGCTTAGGACAATCTTTGATTTCCAAGGCATCAAGTGAAGTAAGTTCAGTCTGCAATTCCTTCTTAATTGAGAGACATTCAAGATTTCTGCAGTCCCACAGACTAAGAGCTTTAAGTTTTGGGAAGTAATTTAACGGGAAAATTTCGAGAGAATCACAACTACTCCCTAAACATAAATCTTCTAGGAGCACATCTTGGTTCATCACTTTGTTAGGCTGGGGAAATTCTAAGCTCTTGCAGTTGTGAATGTAGAGTGTTTTCAATGAAGGGGACAGAGGAAAGATCTTGAGGGGAATACAATCAATGATATATAAATGTTGAAGAGAAGACCTCTCTAATATTTCTTTAGGTAGCATATCCGAAGCATATCTCTCAATTCTGAGGCTGTGCGAGTCTGTCGGCAGTTCTATTGATTGTTCCATGCCAACGCTTGAAACATTTAAGCTCAAGGAGGAAGAAAACTGCTGATTTCCTTCACTTGATGAAGGTTTTGTCTGATCATCATCTTGCACTTGCTGCATTATCTTTGGAGAGAACTCTTTACTTCTCTTCTGCACCTTGTCGCAGTTCTCTAACTTCAATACACAATGTTCGGGAGTCCATGGAAGTAAAGCTGCAAGCTGTTGACATTCAGAGATCTCCAGTTGTATCAAAGAGGGAAGGGCCTTTGGTAAATCCCCTTCCAATTTTGGACAGTTTATTATATAAAACACTTGCAGACAGGGAAATTCCTCACCATCCACTTCAAGTGGTGTCCACCGTTCCCATTGTGACATAGCCTCAAATTTCAAAGTCTGAAGAGATTGAAAAGGTTTCCGAAAAGGTAAACCCAGCCCATAAAATTCAGGGCCAATGCTTCTTACTCCTCTAATCCTTTGAAATGTAAGATGTTCAAGAAAAGGCAGCTGCCCAAGTGGTGGCAATGACGAGCAATTGTTGTTGTCACTGACATATAGAAAAGTTATTTTGGAGAGGGAAGAAATTTCCAACCACTTCGGGAACTCTTGACCACCATAAGATCCAATCGAAGGTTTTTCCAACTCTTCAGACAGCTCTAGATCCTCCTGCACTGTTCTCTCCTCTGCTGAATTTTCCTTAGTTCCAATCCGTTCCAACTGTTGTTCATTGCCTGAAATCTGAGTCATAGTTGAAAAGGACTGCGGTTTTTCAAAAGTTCCAGACAGCTCTAGATCCTCCTGCACTGCTCTCTCTCCTGCTGGATTTTCCTTGGTTCCAATCCGTTCCAACTGTAGTTCATTGCCTGAAATCTGAGTCATACTTGAAGAGGACTGTGGTTTTTCAAACTTTCCAGACAGCTCTTGATCCTCCGGCTCTGCTTTCTCCTCTGCTGGAGTTTCCATAGTTCCAATCCGTTCCAACTGTATTTCATTGCCTGGAATCTGAGTCATACTTGAAGAGGACTGTGATGCAACTTCACCGTCACTTTTTGATAGTATCTTATCTTGAGTTTCCTCCTTGTAACAGGTGTCTAAATCCAGTACACAATGTTCAGAACTCCGTGGAAGTGAAGCCACAAGATTTTCACAATTAGCGATCGCCAGTTTTCTTAAAGTTGGGAGGCTCTTTGGTAAACCCCCTTTCAATATTCGACAGTTTACAATATAAAACTCTTCCAAGCAGGGAAATTCTTTGCCTTCCGCTTCAGGTAGTATCCACTCTTGCCATTGTAACATTTCCCCGAATTTTAAAGTCTTAAGAGACTGAAAAGGTTTAGAATCAGATACATCTACCCCAAAGAATTCAAGGCCAATACACCTTATTCCACTAAAGCCTTCAATAATGAGATGTTCAAGCGACGACAACTGCCCAAGTGGAGGCAATGAATTACAATTATAACAATCACCAAGATGTAAAGAAGTTATCTTCAAGATTGAAGAATCCCCCAACCACATTGGAAACCGTCTACCACCATAAAATCGAATTGAAAGCTTTTTCAACTCCAAAGAAGGTTCTAGATTCTCAAGCACTTCTTCCTGATTTGTTGCTGAAACTTCATTCTTATGGCTCCAATCCAACTCTAGTTCGTCAAGATATCGCATATTTTTCAAATTGGCAGCGTATGCATCGGAAGCAGAAGATACATTTTGCAACATTGAAACAGACAGAGACCCATGAAGATAACGAAGTGCCCCCAGTTCCTTAATGCTTGACCCATCATAGCCCACAACAAAATTAGACAAACTTCTAAGGTACATTAATCTGTCCATTTCTTTTGGCATCTGCTTCAACCCAGCTCCCTTAATGTGAAGCGTTCGCAAGTGAACCAGCTTTACTATGCCTTGTGGTAACATACGAAGAGAAGAGCAGTTCGTCAATATCAATGTTTGTAGACAGTACAGAGTACATAATGATTCAGGCAAACTTTTTAACGTACTGTCAGAGACATCTAGGTAACGTAGACATTTCAAGTTTCCTATTGAAGCTGGCAATTCAGCATATTGAAAATGAGGTATTGATAGGACTCGTAATCTTACTGTTCTTGCAAAAATAAGCTGCAATGCTTCAGGACTTAATTCACAAGATTCATGACCTGAAGGACAATTAATCAGATAGATGGTTCTTAACCTCTTTTCAAGGATGAAAGATAATTTTTTATCCTTCTCATGTTGGCTTGTTAGCAGTGATAGATGCCGAGTCCTTCCAGGTATTGCAGGTTCTGTTATTTTATTGGATAATCTGGAATCCAATCTGAAACAGACTCCTTCGGATACAAACTCAGCTAAATCATGCATCAGATCATGCATTTTAAAGCGTGAGCTGTCACCCCGTGTAAAGAATGACCTCTGCAGTAAACCGTTAAAGCATTCAGCACCAACCTCCTTTTCCTCTGATTGCACGGTAGACGGTTGTAGAAAGCCTTCCGCCATCCACAAGAGAACCAGTTCTTCCATGTCAAACTCATAATCTTTGGGAAACAACGAGCAATAAGCAAAACATCGCTTTAATTGTGCAGGGAGGTGATAATAGCTCAGCCATAGAATTGGTGAAATTGAATCACCAGTTTTGGTTCTAAATGACTCGAACTTCAGCTTTTCCAGGTTCTCTAGGACAAAGAGCCATTCTCTAGAGGTCTTTTTGAAACGCAAGAGCCCCCCAATTGCTCTCACGGACAAAGGTAAACCATGGCATTTCTCCACAATATTCCTTCCAATATACTTCAGATTTTCCACGTCACTTCTATCCCTCCCCGCAAATGCAGAGCTTTCCAATATGGACCAGCAATCCTCCACTGTCAATGCATGTACATAATAAGGAGTGGAACAGCCCATAACAGATGCAACATTAACACTGCGTGCGGTAACAATAATCTTGCTTCCCCTTGCCCCAGATTTAAGCGAACTTAGTAGGGCGTCCCATTTACTAAAATCCTCGTTCCAAACATCATCCAAGACAAGTATAAATTTCTTCCCAGCTAAGCTAGCACTCAATTTTTCTTGAAGCTCATCTAATCCGTATCCCTTAAAACTGCAAAAAGTGACAGCCGCAAGAATTTTCCCGGTGATTATGTGAACGTCAAAATCGATTCCAACACCTATCCATACTTTTGGTTCGAAATGCATACGCACTTTTTCATCGTTGTATACGAGCCGCGCAAGGGTGGTCTTGCCCAACCCTCCCTCGCCAACTAAGGCAATCGCAGCAAGATTTTCATGCCCTGATAGTAGCAAGCGGACAACGTCACTCCTGTCTTCTTCTCTTCCATAGATTGCGGTTTCATCTAGCAAAGATGTACTAACAGGCAAGCTGTCTAACTCTGACAAACGCATTTCATTATGCGTTTCTAGTCGACGGAAACCAAATTGATATTTTTTCACAGCAAGGGCATAAACAACTTCCACAGTTTTCCTAATCGATTTCATTCGCCTCGCATTTCGTTTGGTAGAAGTAAGGAGGGACCCTCGTGCCCAGGATTTGAAGTTCTGAGATTCAGCTTCTAGGTTGCGTCTTGTGGCTTCATATAAGATCTCATCCACCACATCCTCTGCATCGTAAACAGCATCTTCCAGCTCCTGAAGCCAAATCTTCACGATCCTCAGTTGAAGTTGCTGCTTCTCTGCGTCAATAATCACATCGCTAACCATCTTCAGTGCTGATTCCAACCTCTTCAAGAATGAAACAGACTTTTCTTTTGTGAAGCTGGGTGAGTCTAGAACAGAGCGAAGCTTTCCTAACAGCGCCGCAATGGAACAAGACAAACCAGTCATGTTAAAAGCAAGCAGAAGGTGAGGCAACGGCAAGAAAGGGATTGGTTTTGTTTGATCTAATGAGATTTCAGAGGTGGATCAGCGCCCAAGAAACTTATTTCTGCAGCGATGAGTCTTCCTTGAGTTTAGACTTTTCGATTTGGTTGCGTAAATTATTGAGCTAGGGAGAAATTTCAATTAGGGGTAATGGAAATGACGAGTTAGTGGTATGGCAGAAAAATATTGTTATTAATGCGTCGAGTGTATAGGTATTTTTGTTAGTATTTATACTTTGGCACACTTAATGTAATTTAGTCTAACCGAATCAATATATTAAAAAACTTGAATTTGAATCAAAATTTATTATTCGAAATTCAAGTGAAACTTAATCAAATTTTAATTTTTAAGTTTAAGTTCAATTCGAAATAAAAATTAAATTATTCAAATTTATTGGAATAAATTTATTTATATAATAAAAAATTAACTCGTTTTTCATACTCAATTTTAATTTGATTATTTATATTTGAATTTGAATTGATATATATATATATAAATAAATAATAATTTTTAATTAAAATAATAAAAATATATAATAAAATATAAAAAATTAATTAGCGTTGATGTATTATTTGAATTAAGATTAAAATATTTATATTCGATTTATCAAACGAGTGGAATTATTTGAATTCGATTTGATAATAATCGAATCAATATATATATATATATATATATAAACATAAAAAATAACTAAAGATAATTGAATATGCAATTTCAAAATATAAAGAAAAAATAAAACCAATTATCAGTTTAATAAAAGTTTCTTAAGAAAAGGTTTATATTATATTTTTAAGAAAAGCAAAAATTAACTAGGAGGGATCAATTTAGTACAATGAAAAAATTTTATATTTTTTAATAATTAATTACAATAAAAATAAATGATGAAATTAAACTTTTTCTTAATTAATCATTTTCATCTCTTGAATTTATGAAAATTAATTGTTAAAAATAAGTGTAAAACTTTTGAACTTTATATCGATATAAATTGATTACTTCTCAAAATTAATATATCTTCATTAATTTATTATTTATTGTTATATAAATTTTTTTAAAATTCACAAACTGAAATCATATCACTTAATTCGTTTTATAATGTGTGATTGAGTAACCATGCATATTATAATAGTTTTACAAATTAATAATTTTAATGTAAGTTAAAGATAAAAATTTATAAAATTTTAGTAAGATTTTATATATTTTATAATAAAATAAAATAAAATAATTAAATTAATAAATATATTTATTGATAGGTAAATTAATTTTTATAATATAAATTATGTAAAATAATATTTGAATTAGAAAATAAAATCAATATATTAATTTTATGTTTGATGCTTAGGATTACTGATAAGATGTGATGATAATCATTCTATATCATTTTTTTATTTGTATCTAAAGAAAATGATAAGAACTGTAAGGAGGATTAATATCCTTTAGCATAGGATTATTTAACCTCTCCAAGTGGATAGGATTATTTTATTTCTATAAAATTAAACTTATATGTCTAATTATACCCTTAAAATTTATATAAAAAATTTAAATTGTATAAATTTTGAAGGAATACTTTTGATAAATAAATAAATTATCTTATCATAATCTTTGTATGCATTAAACACAAAATAAGATGATATTATTTAATTTAATCTTATTTATAATATTATCTTATCATATTTTATTATAATCTTATGTACTAAATATAACCTGTATTCATAATAAAAGTAAACATTTTTTATTTATAAAATATTAAAAAAAACATAGATTATTTTTGAAACTATTACAATAAATATTAGTTTTAAAATATAAAAATTTATAATAATATAATTAAAATTTTAGAAAAAAAATAAAATTTTAATTCATATATTAAGTGGGTGATATTCACTATTATTAATTTTATATATCATTTTATTTTGATAATAAAAGTTTTTCATCATTTTTTATAGACTTTTTGGATGGGAATTAGATTACATTCCAAGTTAATAATCTGATTATTCTTGATGATCTAAGATTACCATCACCTAAAATCATCTATAATTATCAAATATAATGATTTAATTACTATATAAATCATCATAATTTTTAGAATAATTACCCAATCAAACAGGACCTTAAAGAATTATATTAAACTAATAGACTACGAAAAGGTTGCCAACTCAACCTTAGTTGGGAGCAAACCAGTCAACGCCACGATCGGAAAGAACTAATCAGAAAAGTTATTCTCAACTCTTAAAGTCTTACTACAATCAAGTTTTTCATTGTCATTCGATTTTTACTTGTTCAATCCTTCTAGCTGAAAAAAAAAAAAAAAGGAATGGTTTCGGAGGCTGTGGTATTAGCCGTGGGAGGGGCATTTCTTTCGTCCTTTCTTAATGTAGTGTTTGATAAGGTGGCAACTGTCCTGGAGAAGCCGCTAATCAACATCTTCCCGGGAACGAAGCTGAGAGATGATCTCTTGCAGAAAATGGAAATATTACTGCTAACGGTGGATAAAGTGCTTGGTGATGCAGAGGAGAAGCAAATCATGAACCCTTCTGTCAAAAAGTGGCTGGACAAGCTCAAAGACGCTGCTTACGATGCTGAGGATCTACTGGATGCCATTGGAATTGAAGATCAAGTTCAGGAAAAGCAGGTAAAAGACTTCAATACTCGCCTTGAAAACATTGTTTCAAAACTGGAACTCATTGCTGCGGAGAAAGATATCCTTAGTTTGAAAGCAGGCCAACGATGGAAATCATTTCCAAGATTACCCACTACTTCCTTGGTCGATGAATCTGAAGTATGCTTCAGAAATGACGATGAAAAGCACCTTCTTGATGTTTTGTTGTCTGATGGCGTGAAGAGGAAGGGGATACCTGTGATTGCAATTGTAGGAATGGGTGGGATTGGAAAAACCACCCTTGCTCAGTTTTTGTATAATGATGTGATGGTGAAGAATCATTTTAACTTGAGAGCTTGGGTGTATGTCTCGGAAGAATTTGATGTTTTTAAGGTTACCAAAACCATTTATGAGTCCGCCACTTTGTCGCATTCTGCTATTAAAGACTTAAACGTGCTTCAAGTCAAGCTCGAGAGGACATTGATGGGCAGAAAATTTCTACTTGTGTTGGACAATGTTTGGAATGAGAGTTTTAGAGAATGGGATCTGCTGCGTAGACCCTTGCAAGTTGGTGCCCCTGGAAGTAAGATCATTGTGACTACAAGGAGCCAAAGTGTTTCATCGACCATACATGATGTACTTGTTCATGATTTGCAGATGTTATCTAAAGAAGATTGCTGGTCATTATTTGCAAAGCATGCGTTTGGAGATAACGATCCGGATGAAGATTCCACCCTGAAAGGAATTGGTGAGGAAATTGTGAAAAAATGTAAAGGCTTGCCTTTAGCAATTAAAACACTTGGGAGTCTGCTGCATTCCGAAGTTGAGGCTGAGGAATGGAACAATTTATTGAGTAGTAGAATATGGGATCTGCCGGATTATAAGAGTGACATTCTACCTGCCTTAAGGTTGAGTTACCACTATCTTCCTTCTCAACTAAAACGCTGCTTTGCATATTGTTCCATATTTCCCAAGGGCCACAAATTTGAAAAAGGGGATTTGGTTCGAATGTGGATAGCCGAAGGCTTAGTGCAGCAGCCAAACAGTGGAAGAAGAATGGAGGAAGTTGGTGAGCAGTACTTTCATGAACTGTTATCAAGGTCAATTTTTCAACAAAATCATGATCAATCACGTTTCATAATGCATGACCTTGTCAATGATTTAGCTCAACATATAGCAGGCGACTTTAGTTTCAAGTTTGAGCATGATAGCCCTCCCCAAAACCCTGCAAGGGTTCGCCATTTGTCATGCATATTAAAGCCAAGTGACACGCCTGATAAATTTGTGGCCTTCTATGAAAAAAATAAGGTTTTGCGGACCTTCCTTCCACTCAGATCACCAAGTGAAGGTAAGACTCGTTTTGATTCTGGAGTCTTCAAGAAATTGTTTCCATCGCCCAGTTGCCTGCGTGTATTGTCATTGTCATCTTACAATATAACTGAGTTCCCTGCTGATTCAGTTGGCAACTTAAGACAGCTACGCTACTTGGACCTGTCTGGTGCTGCCATTCCACATTTACCAGAAAGTGTAGGCTGTTTGTATAACTTGGAGACACTGAAGTTGTCAGGTTGTCCTCGTCTCACTTTTTTGCCAGCAAACTTCAGCAACCTTACCAAATTGGAGTATCTTGGTATCGAGGGAACCCCTATCCTGCAGATGCCTCCAAATTTCGGTAATTTGAAACGTCTTCAGCTGTTGACTAAGTTTGTTGTAGGCAACAATAATATGTCAACTATAAGTGAGGTAAAGGATCTTTCTCTTCTACGTGGCACCCTTTCTATTTTGCGGTTGCAGAATGTCTCTCAGACAGCTGATGCAGAAAAGGCCAATTTAAAGGATAAGAAGTACCTCTGTGAGTTGATTTTTGAATGGGATGCTGATCCTTGTAATGGCAATCTACAGAATGCAGCAAATGATCCTCAAAACGGATACATAGAGAATGCAGCGAATGTACTTGACAAGCTACAGCCTGGCGAGAATTTGGAGAGGCTCAAAATAAAAAATTTCTTCGGTATGAGGTTACCAAAATGGTTAGGGAATGCTTCGTTGTCCAAAATTAAAAGCCTAACTCTTGACAATTGCCAAAATTGCAACTCACTGCCACCACTTGGGCAACTACCCTCTCTCAAAGAACTCACCGTACACGACCTGGCTGGAGTAAAAACTGTGGGCCAAGAATTCTACGGTGATAGTGTCGTGGCCTTTAAATCTCTGGAAACTTTAATGTTCGGTAGGATGGAAAATTGGGAGGAATGGTTACCTTTCACAAATGAACAAGGATTCCCGTCCCTCCACAAACTCCTTATGACCGAATGTAGGAAACTGACTGGGATCCCCATCCAACTTCCCTCTTCAAATTTGCATATCGACGAGTGTGACAAACTTAGATTTCAAGGTATGACAAACCAGTAATATAATCAAATCTCCGGCAATTAGTAATAGCCAGCTGTGGAGATTTAAAGGATTTGGCGGAACAGACTTGTTTTGAACCGGTTGAAGGTTAGCGTACATAAACCTTTTTTTTTTTTTAACAGTTTATTTGCTTGTATGTCTTTATACATTGTGATATCGGATGTCCCATATGAGATTGATGAATCACTTCTTGTTTACATAGGTTATCGGCAGTGGCAAAGGGTCATTGAACCCAAGTTTAATTTGGAGATAAAGCGGACGGAAAAAATACTTCAATGGAGAATCTGGAAGCGGTCGAGTAGTGAAATTATTTGGCATGAATACCTGGCTTTGAACATTTCTCATAGTCCTTTGCGCTCTCACCAACCAGTATGAGATTCATAGAGTAGTAAAATTACTTGTGTTTTCTACCCGTCTAATGATGTGGATTTTAACATCAGAATCGTCTAGTGAAATTATTGTCAATGTTTGTTTTGTAAAAATAATGCTAATTTGTTTCACATCTAGCCTCAAGTCAAGATCAAATTATTATTTTATAAACAAGATTAATATTTTTAAAAGAGGAAGATAATTTTTAAAAAATTAATACATTTTTTGTTGAGTAATTAATTTTTATCAAATAAATATAAAAAATACATAAATCATTTTTTACGAAATAAATAGAATTTAAATATTTAGATACATAATTTTATCTTCACAAATAAAATTCACTAGATTTTAACATACCCACTACATGGATGGAAGGAAATGATAAATTAAAAAGTAAAATTTATGCTTTGAAAAAAAAAAAAAAAAGAAATTACTTCATGGGTGGACAATTTTTTTTAAAAAGAAACGCATGTAAAACATAGTTTATTTCTTTTAAAAAATGTAAAGACATAAATATTCTAACTTTATTTTGTTCGTATACAATTCGTGGGAGGGAGCATTTTAGCTCTAATTTTTTTAGAGTTTACATTTTATATTTTGTTAGTATATAAATATTATTTATTATCAATAAATTACATAATAATATTTCATAAAATTTAATTTTAAAAATTTTAAAAAAATAACTATACATAATTTTAAAAATATATTTAAAATTATTTTTTATGAGATGTTATTATAAAATTCACTAACAATATATAACGTTTATACACAAACAATGCATTAAATTTAAATCCATTTTTTATTATAAATTTATAATTATTTAATCATAAAAATAAATTATGTGAAATTTACTAAATTTTACATAATATTTGAATGGATTTTACACAATGTCAACCATAATTAATTAATTCCAATGCAATATTTGAAAAGAATAAGCTTCCTAGCTCATAAAAGATTTCTCATAGAAGACAAAGGTTGACATGCAAGTATACATTTTGATGACTAAATTGTTGAGCTTGAAACAATAAACATAATAACACAAAAGTGATATGTCGCAATAAACTTACAGTAATAGATAACAATCAATAATCAACAATACAAAAAAAAATAAAGTACACCAAGATTTATATAGAAAACCCTTTAGCGTAGAGGAAAAAAAATCACGAACCACAAAAAAAATTTTCACTATCAAATAATAGATATACAAAGTTCTTCTCTAGCTAAAACTAGAGCTAATCAACAATTAGAGAGACAAATGAAGAAATTTTACCAAATAAGTGACTCAACAAATCAACAAATACACCATGAATTTTTTTTCTAAAGAGCTTCAAACCTGATCTTCACCATTCAAAATATAGAACTCTGAATCATAAACTTACTGAAAAAATTTTAGCTCAATCAAACCATGGATCAATTTTTGTTCAACCAACTCTCCCTTCTCCATTTTCTTTCTATTTTTCTAGCTTTTTTTTCCTCTTTCTTTTCTTGGTTTGTGATGCCACCTTGTTTTTCTTATTAAAACAGCCCCTACCTCTTTTTATTTAGTAGCTAGAGCTCTATGTAAAAAGAAAGACCAAAGCCTATGGACTTTGATTGGTCCAAAACCAATTACGTGGGGTTAGACCCCATTTTCTTAACAATCTCTCCCTTTAGCCTCATTAGAGAAAATTCATCACCATAGTAGTTTCATTTAGAATTTACCTTGGCCAAAGAATCTATTTCCACCAAGTTACTGAAAAGCTCAAGCTTCTCCCTAAGAAGTGTCTTAGTCAACATATTTGCTACATTTTCAGCAGTGAGGACTTTTTTCAACAGCATCTGTTATTCTTTAATTACTGAATATAACTAGTGATATCTAACATCAATATGCTTCGTTCTAGCATGGTACATGATATTTTTTCTCAAATCTAAAGCACTATAGATATCACAGAACACCACATACTCTTTCTGATTCAACCCCAGTTCAAGAAGAAAATATTTCACCCAAAGTATTTCTTTACCTGCTTTAGTTGTTGCAATATACTAAGCCTCTGTAGTTGACAAAGCAATACACTTTTGCAACTTAGACTGTCAAGACATAGTTCCTCATGCAAAAGTGAACAAATACCCTAAAGTAAATTTTTTACCATCAAGATCACCTATCATGTCAGCATCAATAAACCATTTTAGAACTGGTTGTGAAACTTCATAACTCAAGCACATTTTTAAAGTGCTCCTCAAATATCTAAAAATCTATTTCACTGCTTCTGAGTGAACTTTTTTCAAATTAGAAAAAATCTATTCACTACACCAATTGTATGAGCAATGTCAGGCCATGTATAAACCATACGATACATTAAAGAATCGACTGCAAAATAATATAGAATACTAGACATAGCTAGTTGCTCTTCTTTAGTCACCAGACAAGATTTTTTATTCAAATGAAAATGGTTGGTAAGTGGACTGCTAACTGATTTAGCATATTACATGTTGAATCTACTAAGCACTTATTCAACATACTTTTCTTGTGATAATCCATAGCTTTTCTAGCTCTCTTATCCTGGATAATGTTTATACCGAAAATCTATTTTGCTGGACCTAAATTCTTCATGTCAAAGACTTAGACAATTGTTCTTTCAACCTACGAACCATACCGGCATCTTGTCCTATACTAAATATATCATCAACATATAATAAGAGAATAATGAAGTTATCATCAAAAAATTTGTTGACATACATACAAGGATCCATTACAGTTCTTTTATAACTGTGGCTTACCATAAAAGAATCATACTTTTTGTACCATTGTTGCGAAGCTTATTTCAAGCCATACAAGCTTTTATTCAGTTTACAAACTAAATGCTATTTCCTTTTCACTTCAAAACCCTTAGGCTGATTCATGTAAATGTCTTTTTACAAGTCATCATGTAAGAATATAGTTTTGACATCAAATTGCTCAAGCTCAAGATTCAAACTAGTTGCTAATCCCAATATCACTCGAATGAAACTTATTTTCACAACTGGAGAGAATATCTCATCAAAATCCATGCTTGGTTTTTGTACCACCAATTGAGCTTTGTACCTCACCAGCTTGTTACCATCATTTTTCAATTTGAACACTTATTTATTCTTCAACGGTCTCTTTCCTTTTAAAAGTTTAACAAGATCATATGTACCATTTTTTTGTAATGACTTTATCTTTTCTTTCATTGCTTTTAACTAGTGCTCTCTATCCGAAATAACCTACATATCTTGAAAGCTCCCTGGCTCTCCTTCACTGATAACTAAAACAAAATCTAAACTTGGATACCTAGTAGATTGCTTATGCTCTCTAGTAGATCTCTTAGGCTGAGACTTTATACCACATGATGTCAAAGTTAGCTTCACCTACTCAACATTTTCAAGTAAAAAAGATTGCTCCCTCTACTCAAAATTGATTGTATTTGGCTCATAACTAACTATAGCTAGCTTATTCATATCCTCAAGTTTTATTTTTTGCTCATTTTCATTATCTGTGGCTCTTTCTTGTGAAATCTCTATCGATATTGAAACATCACACTCAATAGTAACTTATGCAATCTTTTCATTTTTTCTCAAGGTCTGTTATGATTTTTTTTTCATAGATGTCTCTGCTTTTGACTGTCTTTTTTTTCACTGGATTTCACACCTTGTAATCAAATTTTTCATCATCATATCCTACAAACACACACCATATGGCTTTACTGTCAAGCTTTGATATCTATTCTTTTGGCACATGTATGAATGTTTTTTACCCAAAAACTTTTAAGTAAGAGTATGAAACATCTTTTTCTATCCACACTCTTTTTGGAATGTCAAAACCCAAAAGAATTGATGGTGATCTGTTAAGCAAATAACAAGCTATGTTGACTACTTCACCCCAAACTAACTTTGGTAATTTTGTCATTCTCAACATACATATGACTTTTTCTACAATGATGTGGTTTATCTTTTCAGCTACACCATTATACTGTGGTGTTTCAGATTCTATTATCTCATGTCTAATCTCATGTTTTGAACAGTACTTTTCAAAGTCTTTAGATGTGTATTTTTCACAATTATTAGTTTGAATACACTTCAAGGGCAGCCTTGTCATCTTTTCTACCATGACATGAAATTTTTGAAATTATTGCAATACTTGGCTTTTGTTTTCAATATATACATCCATGTCTTATGTGAAGTATCATCAATAAAAGTAACAAGAAACTTGGTATCACCTAATGACTCAACCTTAATGGGACCATTTAGGTCAAAATAAATCAATTCCACTCTATTTTTTTTCTCTAAGAACTTTTAAGAAAAAAAAATCTATAATGCTTACCAAGCAAACAAGGATCATATGTGAAAAAATAAGAAACTTACTATCACCTAATGACTCAATCTTAATGGGACCACATAATTCAGAATAAATCAATTCCATTCTATTTTTTTCTCTGAGAACTTTTAAGAAAAAAACTCTATAATACTTGCCAAACAAACAAGGATCACATGAATCATGGATTTAACTATATGTCTTTATTTTTTTTTTTTCAATGTGAAATTATTTTTCATATTTTATTTTGAAAATTTCTAACACAAATAACTTAAATATAACAGTAACTAGTATTTATACCCGTGTTTCACTTCGGGATAAATGAAAATTTTTTAATGATGGATTATTAATTAGTAAATTAAAGAAACAGTTAGTTAAATTAAAGAATAGTAACATAAATAAAAATGCATATAGAGCATGACTATTAGTACAGTTTCGTAGCTTAAGAAATATTAAAATAATATAAAAAGATGATGCTGAACTTGAAGGAAAATTATTTAACTGTGCCATTAATATTTTATATAGTGAATAAAATAATATTTTAATTCAAAAGTATTAGCAAATACATTAACTAAAACGGACAATATGAAATTTTACATGATAAAATCTAATGAAAATTCAATCATACTTTTTTATAAAGCCCATATGTCAAACTACATTCAAATAATAAAAATTCTAAATTTTATTTTAAAGGCTCATTTATTTTTAATTATCTAATTATATAAATATTTTTATTTTATTTTATAGTTTATAACTAAAAAATAATTCTAATCCAACAAATAAAATAAAATCTAATCTAATATATATATATATATATATATTACATAACAACATATATAAATAAGTTTGTCACATAGGCACCTATATGGACAACTTTTTTAAATGATACATAGAATAGTTTTTTAAATGAATAAGATAATTTTTTTAATTATAAATTAAATAATTTAAAATTTATTCAAATACCAAAATTATTCAAATTATAATTGAAAATTAATCAATTTAGAGATATATATATATTCTAAAATTAAAAATATGAAATATGGATTTTATTTTTTAATAAATAATTTTAGTTGTTTACCAAATAACTTTATTTAAAAAATTATTTAATTATCAAAATCTTTCAAACATGTTTAAAAATTATAAAGATTAAGTTTATCAAAATCTTTCAACAATCTTTTTTATCATGATTTAAAATTTTTTATTTAAAATTTTTTTTTTTAATTTACATAAAATATTAAAAATTCAAACAATTTTATGTAAGATTTTAAAATTTCAAAAAAATTTCATCTTAAATTTTTAAATAATAAGATTATCAAAATGATTATATCCATTTGAACTCTAATTATCAAATTTATATTTCAAATAAATGCAAAAAATTTAATATTATCTTTATCACTTATTATATCCATTTTAAATTTTAAAAAATTAATTTAAAAATTATCTATTTAATCCTAATTACCACTAAAACATTCTTCTACAAATTTAAGACTACAAATATAATGTGTTATATATCAATTTTTTTTATTTTTTTGGTAACTTTTTTCTAAGGTATATTCTATTACTATTGTAATTTATTTTTTATTTATAAATTTTTTAATATATATTTTATTATTATTACAATTTCATTCTTATGAGAAATATTTTTTTTCAATTTATTTTTTCTTTTTTCATATTTTTTCTAACATTTTTCATATTCTGTATGATAATTTAGTCAAGATTACTAAAATAAAATTATGTTAATACTCTTTTATTATTTAATTTATCATTCAATAATATATATTTTTATTTTTTTAAAAAAGCATAATTTATTTTTATTTAATATAATTTAACAGGTATATAAATATTACTATAAATAAAACCATCCAAAGGAAAGACATAATTTTTCATTACCTTTTTCCCAAACTCACACAAAGTCATTTGGCAAACATTTAAATTTTATTAGGTGTCAAACAAAAAGTCCTACAGGGACTCTTTTAATATATTGGTAAGTATCCAGCTTGTAACTCGTTTAGCTCGTTCAACAAATACCCAATTGGCCTTTTCGTTAACTTTTTCCTAAATCCATACAAACTAATTAATTATTTTAAAGCCATTTGTCAAACATTTAAATTTTATTAGGTGTCAAACAAAGAGTCCTCCTTTAATATATAAGTATAGATTATAAAATATTAATTTATATAAAAGTAAAATTGTGCATTTCGTTATTTTAAAAAATTATAATATTTCGTATACAATTTTCCAAAACTTTATTTTTTTATACTCAAACATGTTTTTTAATTACTTTTTTATTAAAAAAACGAATATGGTAAATAGCATATACTTTTGAGGCACATACTGTTTTGGTCTTTATACTTCAAAATGAAAAAAAAAATACACTTGTTTAAAAATTAATATATTTTATCAAATATTATAATTTGAAATAAATAAATTTCAAAATTTTATTTTTGATTAAGATTTTTTAATATTTTTTTATAATATAAACTAGTTTTAATATATTTTATCAAATTTTATCTTTAAAATAAATAAATTTTAAAATATTCTATTTTTAATAAGTTTTTGTTTTTTTTTTAATTTTTATATTTTTTCTTGTTCTATAATTTAAACAAAATAAATTTCAAAATTTTCTCCTTAATAATTTTTTATTTTTTAAAATATAGTTTTAATATATTTTATCAATTTGATATTCAAAATAAATAAATTTTAAATTTTTTAAGAAGTTTTTGTTTTTTAAATTATTAGATATAATAAACTTTTATATTATATATAGTTTTATAATTTAAAACAAATAAATTTAAAATTTTTCTATTTTAATAATTTTTTTAAAAAATTGAATATAATATATTTTAAAATAAATAAATAAATTTTAAATAAAATTTAAGATTTGATTTAATAATAGTAATGAGTTTAAAAGTATAAAGAACAAAGTGGTACGCTATCCAAAATTTAGTGACCAAAAGAATGCTGTTTGTTCTCAATTTTAAAATGTCGTTTTCACTTTTTATTTTAAATTATTTTGTTTGAATAAAAAATGAGGTGTCAATTTGAAAATACAATGGACATAATAAACTTTTTAAATAAAAGCAAAGGAATATAAAATACTGCCATTAGCATACGATAGAAGAAAATGAAATTAATAAATTGATTGCATCGTAATTGTCGTGGGAACTACGATGGCCGTCGTTTAAACTTAAAACAATTTAAATCTTGTCGAAATTGAGTTATGGTACATATTTAATTGTTTAATTCGACAACGGGTCGGTCAATTTAAAAATACAATCGCCGGAATCAGTTATTTCTTAATAAAGCTAAGAAAAATATCAAATACGTCCACTAAGGACAGAAGATAATACAATTGATAACGTAGTTGCCGTTGGGAACAAGTAAACAATTTGAATTTGTCCAATTTGGGTATGGCTAACGTGGATGGATTGGGCAAGACTTTACACGCAAACGCTTAAAGAAAGAATCAGGCATTTATCATAAGATGTCTCCATGCCTAAATAATTCTTGATTCGTGTTATGAGACAAAGTAATATTACATTAGTGTGGTATAGATTTTAGGTCGTAAAATAAGTAAACACATTGAGGAAGTACTTGGTTCATTAATTTTTAAATTCTGAAAAAGAAAATGATTTAGAGAGAGAATGATATTGAATGAGAATATATGATTCTTAAGTTTTTGTTAACTTAATAAATATAAAATTTTTATCTTTGGTTCATAAATATAAGACTATTTAATAAAGTTTCTTATTATATTATTTTTAATAATATATGAATAACATATGATATTTGTAATATTGAAATATTATTATTTTAATAAAAATTACATTTTTTATCTTAAGAACGTTGTTTTTATTAAATTTTAAAAAATATTTTTTCATATTTTTAATAAAAATTACTTTTTTATATTAGAAGTATCGTCTTGTGTTGAATTTTGAAAAATATTTTCTTTTCATATTTGCAACAAAAACTACATTTTTTTTTATTTTAGAAGTGCCATTTTTGTTAAATTTAAAAAAACAACTTTTATATTTTCAATAAAAACTATATTTTTTATGTTGAAAAAGACTATTTTTTATAATCAATTACATTTTATATGTTAAAAACGTAATGCTTATGAAATTATAAAAAAATTCAAAATTCATATTTTTTAACAATTAATTTATTTTTTATAATCAATTACATTATATATGTTAAAAACGTAATGCTTCTGAAATTATAAAAAATTTCAAAATTCATATTTTTTTAACAATTAATTATGTTTTTTTATAATTTTTTTATTAATTTTTCATAATATATTATTACGTTTCTAACATAACAATATTGTGTAAATGAAAAAAAAAAAATAGCTTTGCGTGTCAGAATGGATTTTAATTTATCATGTAATTACATTAATTTTTAGAGATAAAATAGATTATAAAAATTATTATTGAAGGTAAAAATAAGATAAATTTTACATTTCATCAAGAATCATAAAAAGGAGAGGTCGATTTTTTATTCAGGACTATTATTTTCATTTTTTGATACTGTTAAGAATCTTAAAAAATTTTATAAATCAAATTCTGTGAGTCAAATTAAAAAATCAAATTATCAAAAATAAGATTCCAACCAATAATTTAACTTTTTTTTTTAACCAAACGTCCTTTAAAAAGATTTCATTCTAACCATTTTAAAATTTCATATTCGTCTTTAGTTTTTTTTTTTTTTTTGGTCATCTTTAATTTACATGTATCTTTTCCTTTAAGGAGGAGAAGGTTTCTTTTTTAATATTTCAGAATTATATATATTTATTTAACACTTTATTTTTTTTATGTTCTAAAATTATTTTTTTATTTTTCTATTTTGAAATCATTAAACTTCAAATTTTTGAAGATAATTAACATTTTTAATATTTTTTGAAATTTTGTGAAAGTTAAAGAGGGATTACTAATTTTTGTTGTCACTTCATCACGAATCTGGCAAATTGCCTAGCTGGATCTATCATAATGGATTGCCCTTAGATGTCGGAACAAATTTGGGCTTCTAAGGATGAATTTGACAAATGTTTAGGTCTTATTTTAAAATGGATTAAGCCTTCGGGATGGATAAATAGAACATTAAGAGAAATTTGATAAAAATACAAAAAAAATGCAAAATAACAATAGATTGGGAAAAAAGAGAAAATTAGAAATCAAAGTTAAAACTCAAGCTTTGTTATCTTTAATATTAAGGATATAATGATGCTAAAATTAAAAATATAATCAATACTTAATATCAATAAAAAAATTAAAATAAAGTGAGAAACAAATTAAAATTAAAATAATAATAAACATATCTATATATTTGATGGCAAACAGATTGGTGCGGATGGATTTGGATCCGTTTGCTTTTTTATTTGAATCATTTAGGTTAAGGTTTATTTCATATTTAAACCGATTTAGGTATGAATACTTTCAAATTCATATCCTTTGAGTTCGTATAATTTTAGGTTTTAATCATCTTGAATGCGAGTTAATTTGAATTCAATTCGGTTTAAGTTAGATGAGTCTAAACAAATTCAAATAATTTTAAAATTTTATGAGATGTAAACCTTTTTTTATAATTTTGAACATAATTATTAATTCCACTTTTACATAATTAAATAAAAATATAACAAAAAAAATACTAAAGTTAAAATTTTAAAATTAATAAATATTTATATAAATATACATTATATAATAATTTTGTATTCGAATATTAAGTTCAAATAAAATCTAAACAAATATATAAGTTCAATATATGGAAGTAAATGTCTAAAACCATTGGACTAAATAAAAAGATATTTCAAAGACCCAACAAGTTACAAATAAACCTACTAAACATTTATGTAAATTATTTTTTATTTTTAATTCTTATCCCAATAACCCATTGGATGATTGGGCACTTAGCTTTAGTTAATTAGTCCAACAAATTTTTATTTTTATTTTTTTATTTTATTAGCTTTTTTAGTTATTACATTATAATTTTTAACAACTATTTTAAATTTTTTTGAAATTTTCTTACATTTATTTTGTTTTTCAATTTGGACAAAAATTAAATACCAACATAATTACATTAATTTTAATCATAAACATTAAAATAGTGTCAATTAATTGGTTTAACCTTAATAATTAATACTATAAATTTAAAAAAACTGTAAAAATTAATTGATATAGTATTGATTCAATTTTAATTTTTGATTATTTTGGCTTTAACAGTAGGTGTAATTATATTCAGCAATTACCAAATGTCCAATTATAATGTTGAATAGGAGACATTATTAAAAAAACATCAATTATCAATGAAAAAAAAAAAGGTAACTTCCATCCAAGTCCGTTAGTTTTAATCATAGTTCAATATAAGTCCATTAGTTTGAAAAATAGACAATTTGCTCCACACTTTTCAATTTCACAAGAGAATTAAGTCATTCTGTTAGTCATTTGTAAATTATTCTGTTAAAAACTCAATTAAAGATTATTTTGTCCTTGAAAAGTCAATATTATATAAAGTAATATTTTATAATATTAAATTATTTTTATTTTTTATCAAAATATATCAAATTTATTAATAAGAAAAAAAATTTTTAGATGTAACATATAAAAACAAAACTTAGAATTATAAGTATGTTAATATGTAAATATATATGTATAACAAAATGAATATATTAAGCATACAATATTTGGCATGTAACAATTAAAAAAAAAAAGAATATGTAGGATATAATATGAAAAAAAAAAGGTTTAGTTGAAAAAATAGAAAAGGATCACAATTTGATATTTGTTAATTTGGTTTTAGTTATTATAATAATCGTATATATTTCAAATTTAAATTTACATATTTATGAAAATATAGTGATAACAAAATTATTCATTTTAAATTAAATATTATTTATAATAAGTAAATCCAGATTTAAGAATTATAATATTTAAATACAAATAAATTTTTTTACTATATATCCAATAAATATATTGAATAAAGAATCATATATATAAATACAATTAATTTAAGTTTAAGGGTTAATTTTGTAATTGCATAAATTTTATTAAAAGAGTTAAGAAGTTTGAGATGGGTTATCTTTTCTTTAAACTAATGAACTTGTATTGAATTATGTTTAAAATGAAAACATTTAGTATCATTTGCAAAATCACCATAACAATTTAATCATCGAGGTGATCTTATTACTAAGGTGATTTTATCACTTATGATCTTGAATTAGTTTGTTTGGTTAAAAATCACTAATTCTTTATAATTAAAGAATACTATATTTGATATTACTAACAATCAAATATTATTTTTGTTTGAAAATATCAAAATAATCATGCACATTATAATAGCTATAGAAGTTAATAATTTCAATGCTATTTAAAGATAATAATTTATGTATAAAATATTAGTAATATTTTATTTACTTCATAATAAATATAATTGAATTATTAAATTAAATATATATTTATTAATAGTAAATTAGTTTTTATAGTATAATTATGTAAAAAATATTTGAACTAGAAAATAAAACTAACATATTAAAATCAAAACATTATATTATAAATAAATTTAAAAAATTTAAAAAAATCACACAAAATATTTTTAAACTTGTTGCAATGAATATTAGTTCAATATAAAAATTATAACATAAAATAATTAATATTAATTTTAAAAAGAAACAAGTTTTTAATTTACATATTAAATGAGTAATATTGATTATTATTAATTTTACATATCACTTAATCATGGTGATAAAAGTTTGTCATCCTTCTAAATGAGAATTAGATCATCTTTCCAAGGTAGGGATCTAATCACTCTCAATAATATAAGATTACTGCTATGCAAAATCATTAAATGGTTATCAAATACGGTAATCTAATCACTAAGTATAAATCACCATGATTTTTTGAGTGATCATCTCATACTAAACACTACCCTAGATAAAATTTATCAAAAAACTCTTTTTTTTTTTTTTTAAAGATAAGGTTTTATTAAGCAATTAAAATGTTAGAAAACTACCAAAAAACTAGAATAAAAAGGAACATACTTGCATGATAGCTTTATCATACAAAGAATTCATACGTTTGATGTCAAGAATCGAACTCTGATCACTAAAATTAAAGTTTTGTACTCTATCAATAAATCATATGATTGTTGTTATATATATTTGATATTATTATCTTAAAAATACATATATCACTCTCAGATATTACAAAAGATGTAGGAATACAATTAATAGTCTTCGAGTGCGTCTTCTTTCTACTCCAATTAAGATTTGTTCGCTTCTTCTTCTCGCTGATTTTTCAATTGCTTGATATTGATGAAATTCACTCATCACGAAACTCATATTCTGTATCACACTGACCATCATTAAAACGCTTTCCATCCTTAGTTGCCAACATAAAGGATTGAAAGAACATAAGGGATTGAATGAAGAATGAACCTCTAAATTAAATTTATCCATACCATCATTCATAGTCAATTGTAAGCCACCACCAACACTACCCAACTCTCCGACACTTCCTTATTTATGATCAAATAACCTTCGCCTTGAACAAGGATTGCGTTTGTACTTCCCATAATTCGAATCTTTGTTACAAGATATGTATTCACAAAAAATATTTAAATGAATAATTGATTAATTAATTAGCACAATCTTATAATTTATTTTGTTTTTGGTTGTATATGAATAATAATATTAACATTATTACATTAAATATCCCATTAAAATGTAAATTAAAAAAAATCATATACTCCAATTTACACTACCACAATAATGTTGATATAATCATATACACCAATTGGTCAAATTTCACAAAGTTAAATGGTAAACATTATTAAAAAGAATATTAATTTGATCATTTTGACATTAACATAAACATAATAATATTGGATATACACCAATTGATTTTAAGAAACGAAGGATATCTTTTACTTTATTATATTTTGTTTGGATGTTGTATTGTTTAATTTAGTTATTTAACTTTTTTTTCATCTTTATGTTTCATTTTTAAAAATAATATGTTTTAATTTATAAATAATGTTTTTATTTTTAAGTAAATTTAATATTTTAATATATTTAAAACACTAAGAAAAGTATAATTTAAAGTTAATTTTTAATAATGATATTAATGTTTTCCTCAAAATATTAGATTCAAGCAAATGTTAAAAGTATAATATAATTTTTTATATTTGAATTATTATTGAATTAAAAATTAAAATTTAAATGTTTAATAAGTAAAATAATAATATATTATAAATTATTATTTTTATAATAAAATCAAATGTTAAACTGACGATATTATTTTTTTATTGATAATTATTATATTTTTATTTTTTATTAATTGTTTTATATTTAATGTGTTTAAATTTTAATTCATAATTGAATTTAAAGATTAACATTAATTTTGTTCATAATACATTATTGATATAATTATTTAATAATAATAAATAATAAAATTTTAAAAATTTTTAATTTTTAATTAAAAAATGTTTATAATTTATTTATTTGTTTATATATTTTTTAAATAAAATCATAAAATTATAGTTTTGAGTTTTTCGAGTTATAATTTAGATTTTTTTCAAGTTTTAGATCAAATTGATTTCAAGTTTGGATGACTACAAATTTGAGTCATGACTAATTCTAGTTGTTTTGATTTTAGACTTTTGCAAATTTAGATTTTTTTGGGTTTGAATTTTTTTAGATTTTGATCTTTTGACTTTTTTCAATCTTGATTGGTTTGGATTTGATCATGGGTCAACTTCGATTGATTTTCAAGTTCGAATCAATTTTACTCGATCTAGTTTGATACTTGTAGATATTTAATTTTATTTAAATTATTTCAGATTTGATCAGTTTTTAAATTTGATCTAAACATTTTGATTCAGACCAAATTTTGCATTCAATTGGATTAAGTTCGATTAAGTTTGTTTCGGATTAATCATTTTTGGATTTCTTGTATGAGCTCAAACATAATTTCATTTCCTTATTAGGTCTGTTTTGAGTTTAAGATCTAAGCCCCAATTGAAAAGCCCACATCTGATAGTGAAGGCCCATAATCCATTTTAAGGCCCAATTTTATTTTTACAAAATAAATGAGAATTAAAAAAAAAAAAGAAAAGGACAAATTTGAAGCTGGCCTGTAGCCTGCGATCCTTCTACTAGAAGGCGGTAAGCCGCCCAATTCACGCCACAATAAGCCAAGTTTTCAGTTTGCTTTTCAGATGCAGCAATTTTGGTGCTACAATTCTATGAAACATTGAATTCCTATGTTCGTTCTACAAATTCAAAGATAAAAAACTGGAGGAGGCACTTGATAGAAGGATGCAATACACAGCAAAAGACTCTACACCAAAAAATCCGAGAAGAAAAAAAAAAAGGAAAAAGAAAGGAGCAAAATCTCAATCCCTATTCTGCCTACAACCGAAACCTGTCACCTTTACACTTTCGGCCACCATCCACCACCAGCTTTCACGATACCGAAAACCCCTTTCATCGCCCACCACCACCTGCACCATTCCCTCATCAACACCCTTAAACCCAGCTGAACCACCACTTCCACCTACCAAAACCGCACCATCACCCACACAGTTACCATACTGAAATCCCACAACCCTTTCCATACTCAGCACAGCCGTTCCTCTAACACCAACTAAAAGCCCTGCCTCTAACCCACAACACCCGAAAACCAACCCCATTGCCATCAACCCAAAAAAAGGAACCACATCTCCTAGATTAGGGGAGAAGCAGCGCCAAGCAACACAGTCTAGCAAAAAAAAAAAAAGACGTCAGATTTTTTTTTTTAAAAAAAAGAGGAAACAAGCCAGGATTGACGACTAAGAAGAGAAAAGAGAGGATAAGGAAGAGAAAGGGGGAGAAGGTCATCTCGGCTGGAACCGACGAGGAGGTAGAACCGAAAAAAGAAGAGAGGAAGAAGAAAGAGCCTTCGGCGTTCGGCAGGAGAAGAAAAAAAGGAGAACAGGAAAGGGAAGAGAAGAGAAAAAGAAGGAGAAAAAAAAAAAGAGAGAGTGAAGGGGGGAGAATCAACGTTTGGGAAAGGTTAAAAAGAAGAAAAGAGAGAAGAAAGAAAGAAGGAAAGAGGAGAAGAAGAAAGAAGTGAAAGATAATAATAATAAAAAAAAAGGAGTTGACTGAGTCAAAATCGACCCGAACGGCAGGCCCGACTCGGATTACGCCAGCCCGGCCTAGACCTAAAAAGTTCGACCCGATCTGTTTTGAACGCCCAACCCGGTTTCTGTTGGTTTTTCAAGTTATAATTCAGTTTTTTATGAGTTTCAAATCAAATTCACCTCAAATATTTTTAACAATAACTACAAATTCAAGTCATAATGAATTCGACTTTAGATTTTTTCAGATTTAGATATTTTTAAATTTAAATTTTTTTAAATTTTAAACTTTTGATTTTTTAAATTCAAATTGATTTGAATTTGATCGATCAATTGAGATGAATTTTTAAATTTGTATCGATTTTGCAAAATCTAATCTATTACTAAATATTAAAACATTGAATCATTTTTACAAAGCATAATATAAATTAGTCAGGCTAGCATACTAAATGTTATTGTTAAATTTGTTATTCAACTTTGAAAATATTTTAATAACGAGGGAATATTAACAAGAAGAAGAATATTAGCGAAAACCAAAGCATACTTCAAAGAACATCTGCATGCATTACATAAAAAAATCAAGAAGCCATCTAGAGCAAACTTTATGACAATCCCTCCAACAATCACACTAGTAAAAGCATGCACCAAATTGTTTGTTTCACATTTTACACAAGGAACTGTCATCCAATACAATCACCACCAGCTAGACTTGTTATCAAGTTGATACATATAACCCCTCATACAAATTATTTCCACGAAAACCTATTGTTTTGTTGCTTCTGAATGGTATGTTCAACTACTTTTTTAACAGCACCAAACTCAACATTTTGCAGATGGCCAAAAAAAGAAACACACAGTTTTGAAGATGACATTTGTAGGCGCTAGTAACACAGAGGAAAGCAGCAAGCAATCCACTCCGACAGAAGGACTTTTTTCTAAACTGTTGTCATCTGCAAAATAATATATAAATAATAAAAAATGATATGATAATTAATGAATGAGATAAAAAAATAATTGTCCATAAAAATAAGTGATGTAAAAGAATTCAAACTATAACTTAATTTAATTATCTTATTTAGTTTTTTATATAGTCGAATTCAGAATATAAAATATAAAATTTAATGTGTTGTTATTGTCATATGCATAAATCATACATGAAAATGCTAATAGCCAAATTAACCACCAAACTTATATGAAATGATTATATTTTGTAGGAATGAACAAGAGGACCAAAAACCGATTTTGATACATAAAGTTTGCCTTGATTTGATTTTGGTTCAAGTACTAAATGTTTTCATTCAATTCGGCTCAATTTTGGATTCACGAAATCAAAAGCCAAAATTATGTTTAATCGAGTCAAATTGTAATTTGTTGTTATTTTATATTACTTTTTAATTTTCATTAAATAAAAAATATTTATTTTATTTTTAGATATGTACAAATAAATTAAAAAGCATGAGGAATTTGATTCGAGTCCATCCGAACCTATGGAATAGACCAAATACTGTACAATAATCAAATTTCCTTTTCGTAAATCAAACCAAACCGAAGTCACCTTGATATTTTGTGCATTTTCCATTTTGATCTCATATTAACCTATTATAACCAGACCTGCTAAGTTGTTTACCAGAAGCAAACATTGAATGCTGACTAATCTATTTTCAATCATCTTTTTCATTTCAGAGCTGGATCAGGGAAAAAAAAGAGACAATAAACCCTAAAATGTGGAAAAGTGGAAGCAATTATGGTGTAGGACATCTGTAGTTTCTTCATATTTTCTTTCTCCACCATCTTAATTATGGTTTAACTAGGATGAGAGCCCTTGCTCCACTACAGGAATTGTTAGAGAATCTAATATATATATATATATATATATATATATATATAATCCAATGCCAAATACATAGTATTTAACATTAGAGAGGTAGATAAAAGTAAGTAATATTAAGAGTTTAAACGTAGAGGGCTAATTAAGTTCAACGATTGAGGTAAAATCTATACATTTAAAGGGATGGTTTAAGAAGACACTAATGATCTTGATTCATAGTCAAGGCTTGTAGGCATTCAAAAGGTTTATTTTCATGAGACTGTGTTTCCTTTTTTTTTTGTTTGGACCTTCTGGTTGATACTTGGTTTTGTACTGTTTGAGAGTGTTGTTCTCTCATCTGATCCATCTTTAATCAATCTCATTTTGAATTAACGAAAAAAAAAAAATCCCAACTTAAAAACCCATATAATACCTTGCCAACTAACTTCTAATCATTCAATGTTTACAACTTAACTTAAACCTCTATTGGCAAGATTTTTGGGGTGGAAAATATGCAATTTCATGTTTTTCACCAAATGAGTCAAGTGACAATGATATCCAATGAGGTTTAAGATGAATATGATAATGATATCTAATGTGACGAACTGAATAAAAAAAATCGATCCGAACTTATAATATATATTTACTATTTAAATTTAATTTGAATTGAATAAAAAATGATTTGAACTGAACAGAACATTACAATTTCAAATCGATTTTCAGATTTTTTAATTTTTTCTCACCCCTACAATGTGCTCTTATATAATTTGCATGTTTGATGTTATTTATTTAAGTGATGAAATTTTTTAATCTTAAATCCCAACTACTTAGATAAGCTCTTTTTGGGGACCAAAGGGAATATTGTAACCTTTAGAAATGAAGGTTTGCATTTAGAATCATGGCAATATAGTAAAGAAATCCTAGTTGAATATTCCAAGAGATTGTGAATTCTCACATGTATTGTTGTTAGATCGAAGCTCAAAAGGTCTTTGACAATGGATTCTTTGATTTCCATCGAGTTCATAATCGGGAGCGACTATTTGGACGTCTATCTTTTCATTTGCATGTCTGCATTGTCAGAGTAGCATGTGCAAAGATTTAGTCAAGGCAAGAAAGAAATTCGTAGGATTTAAGAGTCATATGTCATAATAAGGGTACATGCTATATGTTTGTTTCAGCTGCCTTGTCTCTGATATATCCAAGTCTAAACATATCTTTGTTGCAGAGCAAGAGGCCATATATAATACATCTTAAAGAGCAATAAAAGAAATGATGTAATGAGAGGTTTTTTTTTTTTTTTTTTTTTACATATTTTTTAAGGAAAATTGTAAATAAAGGCTTAACACTTTATTAACACTTTGCATTGGAAACATAGAACCTGTGTTTAGATGAATTTTTGGAAACAATTTCAAAGCCTAGCATGATTAGATCTCAAAGTAAGCAATTATTTCAAAAACACAGTGATACCTTGTTACGTAACATACTGACCATCAATTGAAAATTCATTTTATTAAGCACATTGTTAATCTATTAATTATTCTCAATATTTAATTGTACTACACTGGTTGGTTATCTGCATCGGCATCACATTTATACATGCCAATCTATCATGTAGTCCAATCTGGATTTGTTGTATATAAACTATTTCATGTTTAGCTTCCCCACTGAAAAAACCTCCTCAACAGGTTGCTTCTTTTGTCTCAGCTACTTCCACTGTCATCATCGCAGACGCAAACTCCACTTCCTTTTCAAACTGGCGGTAAGCTCAACATTCTAATAGTAGGAGACAACCTCTAATAGTCTCTAATTTTCAAGCTTAAGCCAGCCACTCTCGTTGACTTTAGAAAAATTTTTTCTCTTATTTAGAATTTCAAAAAAAAAAATTACGCACTCATAATTTTTTAAAAAGTTCATGGGATGAATTTTTATTTATTCATAAATTTGTTATTGTTATTGAAAATTATAACAAATAACCCATTATACAAAAATTTACAATTACTCTAAAATTTTATATTTTATTTTTGTCTTTACCATTTTTTATTTTTTTATAAAAGAAAATAAAATTGTATATCTAAAAATTTAAAATTATATATACATGAAAATAAAACTCAAATAAATTAAATAGTTAAATAAATAAACAAATAAATTATAAAAGTAATTAAAAATTTTACGAAAAAAAATAGTTAAAAATAAATATAAAAAATTAGACTACAATAAATTTTAAAGCACGTGAGTATTGGTCAAAGTGCTTGCCTACTGTTTATTGAAACCGGTTACGGTTTTAGCTTTTTATCAGATTGGATTTGGATCCTCGAGCCAAGTCAAACCTCTTTTACTTTCCTGCTTCTTCACTGCCCTTCTTGTCTTTCTTTTCTATTTCAATAGAGCAAAACTAACAGTTCCCCTTCAAAGCTAGCAACTTCATATTCCAATCCTCTGACCAGTGCCCTTGTCGGGCTTGCAAGCAACAAAATTTCTTTCTTTTCCTTCCGAAATTCCTTCCGAAATCCCCTATCTCTTCTCTTCAAGTCTTCTTCGCTTCACTACTGTCCAACACATGTCTTTCCACTCATCCCTATTATTCAATCGGCAAACAATTATCAATTTCAACAGTGTTGCCGCTGCTGTTGCTGCCTTACAGTTCACTCTATATCTTCTCTGTGTGTTATATGGCCACCAGATTGCTCAGCTTCCTCCGAGTTATATTTTTAATGGAAACAATGTATGAACTTTTTGTGGTTCCTCGTTGTTTATTTTATAAGCAATTAATTTCAATCCAGGATGAAGTCTGTGATCAAAAGTTTTAGTTCCAAGGAGGAATTCTCATCCTAATAACCTGATGTATGTCAATCCAAATCAACTTGAAAGTTTTCCTTTTTTTTTGTTTTTTCTTTGTTTTGCACTTTCCACCTTTTTAAGTTCTGATGATGAGGTTATTAAGAATTATGAAAGGTGAACTTAGACATGTCAATCACTTTATTTTTTCCTTTAATCAAAATGCATTAACTCATTTACATTTTTGTTGAGGATCCATTAAAAAAAGGGGCCAGAGGGAACATGAAAAAGGAAAAGGATGCCATTATTTTTAATTCATGTTAAGGCCAATGCAAGAGGCTACTTTGTTGACGAGAAACTGACATTACAAGTAAACTGATAGAAGATCAACAAGGGTAATCAAGATCTCTTTGATACATAATATAGTATGAATCTGTTTTAGGCTTTGGCGACGTTCTCTTGTTTGCTGCCACTCTTTTGATAATAATGGTAAGCTGCTGCACCAGACAGCACCGCCAGTGTCAAGGCTTGTGCGTGCATCCTATCAAATCAAACAAATTTGAAGATCAGTAATTGACACAAAAAATTGCTGATAAATATGCAAATTGAGCTAATCAGTTTGGTTAGGCATTTAGACTTGAAAAAAAATATGGTACCTGGCATGAATAAGCCTCAGACTTGGCTTAAGATGAGTTCTTGCACGAGTATTATAAGCCAGTGATGCCCCAATTGCTGATGCCCACAATGCTCCTGTAAAACCCAATATTGCACCATATCAGAAAAATGAAACACGAAAAAAAAAAAGAAGAGTGAAAGAAAAAGACTTAAACTGACCAATGCTGGTCAGCTTGTGCTCTGAGACCCATGACCGAATTGCCTCCATCTTCTCCATTCTGAGTATCCCTTTTCACTTGTTATAATCTGGAGTGATATATGGTTCGAAAACTAGACTGAGATTTGGAAGCAAAGGGAGGGCAGGCAATTTATAGATGTAAGTGAGATGATGTTGAGATATATGCCTTTTTTTTGTGTGTTTGGTGGTGGCCCCTGGATTTTGAGTTTCACTTTTTCTTGGAACATTGGATAAGGTTAAACTAGAGGCTTTCACTTGGCTGGACTCCCAATTCTTTGACATGTGCCTCCCTTGATGCTGTGGGCCATTTTCATTACAACCTGATAGAAATCTACGAGCTGAGAGATTTGCCGACTTTGGTCAATCTCACTAGGTGGTGGGTATGATCCAATGGGGTTAGCTGCATGGCTAGCACAAGGGTCAAATGCCATTCTATTAGTTAAATTTCTGATAAAAGAGCAGCCCATTGGATTGGTTTCTGAGCTCAAAGCTACACATTTTTCTTGTTGGAATTAGTAAAGACTTTATCAAAGCTGTACATTTTTCTTTGATTAATTCTCATGTTATTACAAAAGCATGGAATCTGCAGAGATATACACGTGCATGCACGATCGACACACAAGAAAATGCTGAAAGGCATTGGAAAAGAATATCTGCTGACCAAGCCAAACACGCCGTTGTTTTAAGCATTGGGATGTAGGTGTTGCTTAAATATTTAACTCTTTCAAAAGTTCAGCTTACCACCGTAAGGATTAAAAATGTAATTGATCGAGTTTTAATCGATATAATATTAAGTTTGAGTTTGAATTTGAGTTCGATTTAAAATTTAAGATTCAAAATTCGATTTGAACTTGATCGAGTTTTATTTTTATAGCTCAAGTTCTATTCAAAATAAAAATTAAGCAATTTGAGCTCGTTTTATTAAACTCGATTAAAATGTAAAAATAAATTTGATTCTTATATTCGACAAAAATTTGATTATTTATACTTGAGTTTGAGCTTAAGCTGAAAATATTTTATTAATTAAAATAATAAATATATATTTAAATATAAAAATTTAATTAGGTTCGTGGATTACTTGAATTAAATATAAGAATGCTCGAATTCGATTCGATCTATGAATTGAACTATTCGAGCTTGAATTCGACTTGATAATAATCGAGTCGAATTTAAATTTTATTTATATCGAACTCAAATAACTTGCAAGTATTAATGTATTATTTATATTCCTAATCAAGATACAATGCAATTGTGTTTAGTAAAATTGAATCGAACACTGTCAAATTTTTTTTCTAAATGTTTTATTTTTTACTTAAAACACTAATTAGGTTTGTAGGCTAAGTTGTTTAATGAATGAGATAAGATATTATGCGTTTTTACAGATAATATCACTTACAAAATTTTTTTTAAAATTAATCAATTAAAATTTCAAAATTTGTCAAAATATAATATAATGAGAAGTTTATGATAACATTTTATATATATTTTTATTATGATTATATATATAATTGTAAAACTATAACAAAAAGAATTATATGTGAAAATCTTCTCACTTTCATAATTAATGCTAAACGATGAGTTATTGGTCAAACTTGAATTTAAATTTAATTTTTATTAAAAAAATACGAAATAATTTTTAATGTTTTGAAAAATCTTTTTGTTTCTAATAGAGGAATGAGAAATGAAGAAGGATATGTCTATGATAAAGTCTTTCTCAAGGAGAATGGATTAGAACTTACATTACTATCTTCTTATTAGTCAATGTACAAGAAGATAAAATGATCAATGAAATTTATCTTTTTAAATATTCCTTTTTACTTTCATTAATAACAGTAAAGATGAGAATATATTTAATCTTTAAAGAATTATTTAATATATCAACAATGAAATTTAAAGCGAAATTATATATCTTATTAAAGTATAGTTAAAAAAATTGATAAATTAATATAATAAATAATTAGACAGGCGATAATATTTTAATCTCGATTCATAGATATTTTGAGATTTAACGATAAGATGATACAAAATGAATACAATATGTAAATATGATATGAAGATAATACAATTTAACATTTTAGTAATATCTATATATAAGTTTAACATAATTAATAAAATATATTTTATATTTTCATATCAACACGAATTATAACATATAATTTTTAAATAAATAAAATATAAATATATAAATTTTAATATTTTACATGAGTTGAGTTTAATTTTAAATTCAATTTATCCAAAATTTTAAAACCAATTCTCAAACCCAACAAAATGAACCCATGAGACTAGTTTTTTTAGCCCATTTATTGAATCCTTGGCTGCCCCAAATATTTTGACGGTTACCAACAATTCCATCCATCATTTTCATGGCCCACTAAGCATATAATAAAATGGAGACAGAATCTTCCCGCCAACCCAAAACCAGCCTCATCACTGCCCTCTACAAGGGAAACCCGAAGCTGAAGAATTCTCAGAAAAAACAACAGAAAAATGGAAGATACGAAATCAAGAAGAAACACAAGCAAAAGGAAACCCCTCACTGATCTCAGCAATACAATCCCATCATCTCTGCCTTCTTCACAATCCTCTTCTTCTTCTTTAATCAAACCCCAAGCCAAAACTTCACTCATTTTGCCTCTTGAATCCCTTCTCAACAACCCCAGTAGTAATCTTAATTCTAACTCCAAGTCTACTGCAACTGAATCCACCATCACCGATAATGTTAACAGTGACAAGAAGAAGGAAAAAAGTCAAAATAACAAGGCAAAACCTAGCTCCATGCTGTCCCCGTCGCTAAAAACGCCTTCTGTTTCGGGTAATTTTGATGGGTTCTCGGATTTTTTTCCGGGTTTTATTTGGATTCCTCAATAGTGTTTTAGTTTAGAGTTCTGGGTTGTCTAGGACTTTTAGTTTTTGAATTTGCGTTTTTTGGTTTCTGGCGAATGTTAATTTGTTTTTTTTTAATATTAATGAATTGATTAACATTTTGCAACAAAAGAGTTTTGTGGGTTTTCATCAAATTGTTTTGGTGAATTTTATTTTTTATGATTTTTTCTGCAATAGAGCTTTGTGGGTTTTAACTTTGGTGCTCAGTTTAATTTATATAGAATTTCTTCTACAATAATTCGATGAATTTGAACTAATTTTGATTTTATTAATTTAGTTTCTAGTAGTTTTTGCTGAATGATTCCTTTCCTTCATTTTCAATGCAAGCTACATAGCATTGATTTAATATAATTATCTAGATTCTAGACAGTAATTGTGTGAATTTGACTAAGCTTTTCAGCTATGGAACTACTAATATTTTGAGAAGTATAGTTGAAATACACCCTAGGGTGTGGAAATTATGTGAAGTTGGTGATCTATGTTCCCTCCACCAATTTTTTGACCCTGGTTTTCTGGAGTGGTAGTGTATTTTGGTCTAATGGATTGTACTTTATGGTTTTGATTTTAGGTATTGGTGATTGTGTGGATTTTGAGCCTTGTACAGTTTACAACAGGAGACATACAGCTGGAAAAAGGAACAGTAAAGGGAAGGAAATTGCAGGGCGTTTGAGTTGCTTTTTTGAAACGAGGATGCCAGACTTAAGGTAGTTTCTTTTGATCAGTTTGTGCATTTATTGTTGGTTTGGTACTTGGTCCTTGGATAACTATTAGGCGATGACTCTAGAAGGAAAAAGATACTTCAAATGTGTTAGCTTAATTAAAAGAGTAAATGTATTGATTATCAATGTCGTGGTATGGTAGTAACTGATGCAGTTAAATGGTATTTATACTATTAAATAAAGGATGGAAGTTATCTTCTTCATTTACTCTTAACTCTGTAGATGGTTAGGCTTTAGGCAATAATTCTAAGGCTAGGACTCCAAAAATTTGATCAGTCAAATATACCTGATGTTTGGGCTTTTGATACCTTGACCATATGTTTGGATATTAGAAAGTAGAAAGAAAAAGGCCTAAAATAATTGTTAAATTGGTTTAACTATTGGTCTTTTTATATCCAATTTCATTCATATATCTTCCATTTCCTTTCATAATTGAGTCTTCCAGGAGATGGTGACTGATGAGACTGAAAGACTGTTGTTCCCTCTCGAAACAGTTTTGCCTTAGATGCCTGTGTTTTCCTCAAGTTTTTTAACATCTGTTTACAATTAAAATCATGATATTTTTTAAGCGGTTTTCTCTGAAATTTCAGAAAATGATTTTTGAACACAAAGCGTGGGACATCTAAGTTTAAGGTCTTTGAATTATTGTATGTTGTGATAGCATGTCATATTTCGGTATTGAAAATTATGGTATTGTATATTCAGATATTTAATCTTCTTTACTCTTTTTTTATTCATACTTTCTGTTATCACTTATCAATATTCACCACTATACTTGTTCTGCATTTCATTAATTCAGAAGATCTCTGCTGCTTAATGATTGGTCATATTATGATGATCTTCCATTAAATATTTTCCCTTGTTTACCTCCTTTGTTAAAGCTGTTTCTCTGTGTCTTTAATATAGGAGAAGAAAAGATGGAGATGTTGATATTGGTCTCTTCAAATCGTGTCCAATGCCACGGAAAAAGGTTTCTTTAAAATGCTCCTAGTTTCTTAATTTAATTTGTATTGAATGGATATTGCTCTTTGGTTTGGGATTTTTGGCCTTCATTAAGACAATTTTTTAAAGAGCTCTTTTAGCTTTGAAATGTTTCAGATTTGTATATAAATCCCCATAATTTGATCGAAGTGTTGATCAATGATGCATATCTTTATACTTCTTTCCCTTATCATGATCGCTTTTATTGGCATCAAGATGAGAATTTTGGGACACAGTTAGTGAACAGTTATTAACTCTACAAAACTGGCAGTTGGCAGTGACTCCTTTAAATGATTGTTCTTTTCCTTTTAACTTGTCTAGGGGTGGAAAAAGAAGAAAGAATTGGGGGGGGGGGGGGGGGGGGATGTCTTGGTGCTGATTGTGGTATGGATAAATGCTGCATCAATGAAGTATTCCCCTTTTCACTTCATGGAATCAATTTCTCTCCAAAATAACTACATTCTGTCTGTTCTTGAAACATTATCTCATCAGGAATTTTTGTTAGTGTCTGTGCTATTTGAACTTGTCATCCATTTTCTGCTGGAATTGGGCCAGTACTCTATGGCATTTTTAGACCACTCTTGCTTTTTGCACACAGCTATAGAGTTGGATTTAACAAAACACATGATGAAGCATGCTTTCAGGAAGCAAAACAGCGATATCATGCCACTTTTCTATCTGCAAAGTCCTTTTTTTATTTTTTATTTTTTTTGCTTTAGTTATATTATTAGTATTAGTTATTATATATTGTTGTTTGCATTTGCATTATGTCATATCGAACTTTTGTCTCTTTGAAGCTTTTTTCTTCCTTAAGCATATGCACCCTTGAAGATAATGTTATTAATATGTATTAAACTGAGCTTATTTGTTTGTGATGTCACCGCAGAAGCAGCGCCAAGAGAAGGCTGAGGTAAATGCCTCTAAGCATGACTTGCCCCAAGATTTCATTGACAAGCATAGAGCATATTTTGCAGAGGTTGATGCATTTGAACTGGAAGAGGAGGTGGCATCAGCTGATGAGTTGGAATAGATGAAAAAGTATATAACTGTAAGATTTAGGATAATGCAATTCAGGTGCTCTAACCCAGTAATATTCTCTGTATATGGTTACCTACAAATTTTGCTGTAATAACCACCTTACCTAGCTATATCTGATGCTTGATAGTCTTCCCCATCAAAATCTAGTGTATTCACTGGTCATCACCTTGATAGTCTAGTTTACAGTAGTGTTAAATTGTTTTTGACAGTTTATTTTTCTATGTTTAGAAAAATTGTATTTCATACTAAGCATACTCTGCTGAGTCTGGCATTGACACATGGGCTTGATTTCTTTGCAATTGTGAATTATTGATATCATCTTGTTATTGAGGAAATGCCTGCAAAATCTGTTTGTTGACCAAAAGATTGGATTCTATTCAAGTTTTTGCTTTGTACTAGCAATAATGCAGGCTGTGCAGCAATACTGTTGTCCCAATCAGCCATGCTTGAACCCTTTTGCCTCTGCATAGAAAAGGCTTGGATCTGACTGTTTTGGTTGGGGTGAGGAAGCCTACTGAAAGAAAACTTTTTTCCCCATATTGGGGGTTAAATAAGCCTAGTTTATTAATTTCTGTCCAATATGTTAAATACTAAAGTACGAAAGGCATGTTATTGGGGCTTCTGCTGAAAGCCTGAGGTTCCTTCGCAGTCCAGGGAGCCTCGAGTAATATTTATCTTACCATAAACAAAAGAAACTTAAGGCTGCACCGTCAAGATTAATGCAGCCTGATCATTGTAGAGGGTGAAACTCTGTTTACTTTCTTATAGTATAGTGTTAATCCTAATCATACCCACATAATTCACATATTTCAAGGCTTTAAGCAATCAGGAAACTTAGAAGTAAATTTCACTTTGTTATCAATTGCTCATTAAGTAGCTTTCTATCAGTTACAATGTCCTATAGAAGTGATGTGAAAATACCTATTGTTCATCACTTTTTTTTTTCTAAGTTCGGAATAATGAGACTGACAATTGTTATGGAAATGGTTGCCATAATGCTTCTGGACACATAATTTTTTTTGCAGTTTCTTCTTACATTCACAGTAGGTAATTTCAAATGAGTTTTCCGCAATTGGTCCTTATCTCTCCAGAACTTCCTGTAAGAGGCTTGATGTTGCCAGTTTTGATCATAGATTAGTCCAAGTCCTTGAAAAATTCACAAGTATCTGCAGCATACTTTGTTACCAGAGAATCAACAGAAGTGCCAATAAAGAACCCTTGGTCAGAACGGATGAGACCCTTCATCTTCAACAAGTTGTGGAAGTACAAATTATCAAAACGAGTTGGCGTCTGGAAATCAAGGGTTTGAGGCCAATCATCTTTTCCACGTTTTGGGCACTTGAGCTGCAAGGATTTGGCGAATGAGGGACCGATGTTAAGAGTCATTGTAGATGTGTGTTTGAAACGTTGTGCACCTTGCCTGGCTAATAGTGTCTGAACCTGCCATTCAAGATGATCCATTAATTTGTTCATGCGATAATTGGCATGCTTAAAAGTTACATGATCAATCAAAGAAAAGGATTGGTCATATGGCTTCCCTTTTATTTTTCTGTCAACATCCCTTTGCTACAAAATTGAGAAAAACTGTATAAGATCATTCTTGAAATAGTGCAGTGTATGCCAACTTAGAGTCTCTTTAGCTGAAAGTGCCGCCAAATCTTGCAATGAAAGTCCTTGAGCAGCAAAGCTTGATAGGAGAGCAATTATATAGAAATTGGGTCCAGGAATGAAGTTGTTTGCAGCAGCCTTGCTAGCAGTGGTAAAATCCCTTCTCCCTCGCTTTACTTTCCATGAAGGACCCCCTAATGTAGTCATGGCATTTGGCAGGTCTAGCTTTCGAATCCCAAAACCCGCAACCCTTTCCTCTTTTCCCAAACTACACCCTCCTCTTTACAAAAAAAAAAAAAAAAAAAAAAAGAAAGAAAAATTATGGACTTACTTTGACAATCGAATCATGAGCTGCGTGCTTACTTTAAATTTAGCTTTAAGGTCATCAACCACATCGAATCCCCTAACAGAGTTATTGCTTGTTAACGCAGTCTTCTCACCTATAAAGGTGGCATTATCATCGAACATAATCGATCCATCGCAGCCCTACTCATTTTCATCATCGAATTCACTTTGACTGGTTAAACTGCATGAGGCTACGACATAAACAAAGGTTATGAAACATTAACAAAGCAGTCATGGAAATGCAACCGAAGCAAAGATGCCCCATCCGCAGTTCCATTTTTATAGCAGCTGCTGCTACTACTGCTTCAACAATGGAAGGTACGTTGGGGCAAGTGGATTTGTAGTAGTCAGAGCACAGTTTGCCATGGCCATCAACAGATGCATCGGCAACAATAAAGATAAGCAGGACTTAACAAATAACAAGCAGCCATCCAATTCTTGTAAAATCTTAGATAGAAGACAATAGGTTTTTGCTTCAAAACTACACAAATTGTAACAGCACCTTTAAGCCTAATATAGCTTCATATCTTCATAAAGGATAAATACTTCTATATTTTCTCAGAAATTTAGTGATGGGTATTAACTAAAAAGTGTAAATACGTAGCTTCATACACAAAGGTGATTATAAAGTGCTTAAAGTTTTTCTCTATTAATTTCAATTCGACTTTGAATGTTTAGCCTAATCCAATGGACTTAAAGGGTTTAACAACTCATAAAAAAGATCTACAAAGAATCAACACAGACACGCAATACGGATATAATACAATTCGAATACAGTGACATTGCAATATCTAAAAAAGAAGGATATGGATACAAGAAGACGCAATAATAAAAAATATTTTATATATTATAATCATCAATTAAGAATATACGATAGATGTACGATAAATGTTGATTGATTTTTAAAAGAGAATAACCTTTTTAAAGAAAAAGTGATGGTAGACATGATAAAAAAGAACATAGGGTGTCATTGTCAATATCAGAACTACTCTTTTTTTTTTTTCCTTATCCGGACAACTTTAATGTCTATACCTATACCCATACTGAAAGCGTCAAATTGTCAAACACAAATAATATAAAAGTATACAAAGAATTAAAATATGTTCAATGTGACACTTCAATTTTATAATGAGATAATTTGAAATTTTACAATGATATATATAAGTTTAAATATAAATTGAGATATTTTTATGAGACAAAATTGTAAGATTTTTGAATTAAAATGTATAATATTTTATAAGTTATATGTGAATCTTCATAAATAATATCAAAACAGTCATCAATTAGAAAGAAGCTAAATATTATATTATGAGAGTTATTTTTAAGTGTTATATCGTGATAGTTATTTTTAAGTGTTATATTATGAAAGTCACATCTAAAATTTTAATGTACTGTATGATCCTATGAACTTGTGTGATCTTATGATCTATGTATATTTTGTGTTGAGTTTACTTGATATTTTGTGTGATTTGGTAAATCTGTGTGCCTTGTGTGATTTATATATATTTTGTGTTAGATTTGTTTAACGTTTGATGTGATTCGATGAATTTATATATTTTGTATTGAATTTAATGAAAATGTTAACTTTAACGAGAACATTTGTGACATTTTAATCTTATATCAAAATAGTATGAGATCTGGTTATGATATATATATATATATATATATATGTAGAGTGATCTAAACTTAAACTTATAATATTTTTTTTAAGATAAAATTATAAAATTTTTGAATTAAAATAAATAATATCTTATAAGTTAAATACGAATATTCACATTTACATTTTATAAAAAATGATATTTTCCTTTTACGTTGTACGAAAAATGGTTCCCATCATATATATAAATTCCCACCCATATTAAGGTGAAGCTTCCTTAGAAAGTTCATTAGTATAACAAAAAATGGTTATTTCAGCAGCTTTTACTCTTTCTGGATCGATTATGAGCACTTAAATCTGTTATTTCCTCCTAAATAATGGGTTAATATTCTCATTGGCTTTCTTTGAAAATTAGGCCATGGGGAAGAAATTTTGTTTTGCTTAATGGTCCTCAAATTATCCACTTCAGGGAACTTTAAAAAACTCATTGGTTTCACTTCATATTCATTGATGGTCGAGTAGAGGCAAAGGCTTTCAAATCACTGTCTCAATAATCGCCTAGTTTTTTTGCCTTTGATGCTTCTATTAAGCCAGAAAAAGAGGAAACCATCTATGAACTTTATTGTGGTAACGATGCCATTGGGGCCATTTTTAAGCAGAATCTCTGATATTTATTCCAACTGCAATGAACTGGCTGTTGATATGAATTGATCACAGGAAGAAAAGAAAGAAGTTAAAACTGACAAAGACTCAAAGCAGTGAGAACCCAAACCTTAGAAATAATCAACTTACAGCCAGAGTTCATACCATGGAATCTTTTTTTTTTCTTTTTTGAATTGATTGAAACAAGTAAAATTGAAAGGAACATAGGACTTATTAATCATCTTTAAATATAACATTAAGCAAGTTTGAAATCACATCTCAGTGTCTGCGTTTATTTCTCTGTCTCAAGCTATGATTTTTTTTTATAAAAATCGCAGTGGATGTGCTTATTTGGAATTGTTATCAACTCAACTGAACTGGTGAACTCTTAATTCTCCAAACTAATTTGGGTCAACTATATTTATGAACAACCTTTATTTCTTAAACTAGCAGATAATTTTGCATTCAAATTCACCATGATCGTCACTGCTCAAGTACAATGTGATATCTACCAAGGCTGCAAGGTAAAAGAAAGCACTGCATCAAGTCTCTTAACAGCTACGAATTGTCAGGTTTTTTTACCATATCCTTCCAGGCTACAGAACTCTGGCTGTTGACATTTCAAGTCATTGTTATTGTTATGAATAAAGAAGAAAGGTTGCTAAAGCCAATATCATTGGCGGGCTACCATTCAGCTCCCAGTTGTAGACAAGGACTTGAATTTTGGGACTCGAAACTTCAATTTGAAGATATGAATTTTGGGCAAAAGCCCTTAAGGCAAGCCCATCATCAGGTGGCTCATATTTGCTGCACCACACATATATTAACTGGCCCATCATTGCATACCCAGGTTGTTTCCTGTATATAGAGCTAACTTGACCCAAAGTTATGGCTTTGTCCTTTTTGTGATCCATTGTATTGTCGTATTAGGTGAGGCAAGAACTGTGTGGATATTGAACAAGTTTTGAACAAGTTTTCTACTATTCTTCTTTTGTCAATTGCAATTTATTTATAAAAAAATTGTAAAGTTTTTCAATTAAGGTTTTTTTGTAATGTAGTGATGGATAATGAAAATTTTTTTTTGACCAACTTGTATTTGGAGTTGGCAACGGGTTAGATCGAGACGGATTTTTGCTCGTTCCGAACATGATCCGACTTTATATATCATCAAATCCGAATCTAACTTGATACTATATAATTTGTATTCGATTTGAAATTAATAAAATATTATTTTTAAATATAAATATTTAAAAATATAATTATATAAATATATATAAATAAAAAATTAAAAAAATAAAATTTTTTAATATAATATCAAGTCGAATTTGTCTAAAATCCGAATTAACTCGACCCAAAACTTAAATTAAAAAAAAAATTCTATCCTACGAATTTAGATCGGGTCAAAATTCGTCAGAGAAGGATTGGGTTGCTGGCCCTACTTGTATCTTGATTTGAAGCTCTAACTTAGGTGGTCCTTTGCTAATACTTAAGTTTTTAATTACCGACAAAATGAAATCACAGATGAAGCAAAAAGAGACGATATGTAAGACAAAACCATGCCTGTTTGTTTGAGAACTTGAGATCCATCTGGCAACCACCTTCTCCAAGCTTACTACTCGTGGGACGAAGCCATCATGAGATTATGCTTAAAAAAATCCGTGGTGCCTTCACTGTGTTTATACAATAGACCTAATATTTCCACCCTTTTTTCTTGTTACCAAGAAGATAAAGATTCCTAGTTATCTGTTTAAAATGCTTATCTCTTTCTGTAGCCACATTATATCTCTTCATTGGCTGAAGCTGCACATTTTTCCTTGTCTTTTTACCTTTCGGACCCACTTGATGAACTTGAATTATTTTTTTTCATTCAATTGCAAATTTCTTTTTCCAGTTAGCTACCACTTACTTTTTCCATGTTAAAAAGGGTTTGATTCTATCATGTATTATTATATATTTTTTGATACAAAAAAGGTCGTAAACTAAGGATATCGAAAGATGTTATAAGTGTTGGGATTTAAACTAACTAGCTACATGCCACCTACTTACATGAATTAATTTAGTTAAGTTTTGAATTCATATATCATAATATATTCACACCCTCATATTTTCACTATTCTTCCTTTTCTTGCATATGCTAAAGATAATTGCTCTTAATTTAGCTGGGATTCTCTCTTACAAGCTTTAATTTCAAAAATTATTCATGATTAGTTTGGCACCACTCCTGCAACTTGCAATGCAGACAAGTAGAGACAATTCAACGCCAGCTAGAAAATTTGATGGTTCAATTGCAATCTTATGGCGAAAGATGGTCAAGCCTAATCTGATAATGAGCAAAGAATCTTTAATTTGGCGCATGTCTTAATTAAAATTTTCTTCCCTTTACTGTAAAGAAAACGTCATTAATAGGTCAATATATAATCTGCAAGATCTAATCACTGCTCAGGCACCTATCATTCGACAAAACATAGTTGAGCACTTTACCCTTACTATATTCTTCACCATGAACCAGAAATCTTGAAGCTCACTGAAGAGGAATATACCATATGTCTTTTATCATGGATTTTGTAATACAATTTGACAGCCTTTACAACTTTCAATAGAACAGTACATTATGATTCTCCTTTGGACTTCCACCATAGAAATTCCAATGCGTGATACTTGAATCCCTGATGGGGCTTTCTAATTGTTTCTCCACCGTTATTGGACATCCAATTTGACTAATACTACCTTATAATCACAATCTCAAGTAGTGGGACTTTTAGGGATGTCAAGGTCAATGTTTGTCAAGCATTGGATTAATCAGAAACCAAAAAATTAAAGACTAGTTGCTTTCAGTTTTTGTCCTCGTGTGAATGCAGCAGGAGAGTGACTATAAGTTTTATGCCAAAGCTTAAGAGCATTGTGTGGTAACTGGCCAGAATTAGGTTATGGCTTTATTTTGTTGCTTTAAACTGTTGATGCTACCATTTGCCCTCAATGTTATGCAACAAATTAGTTATCATTTCAAACAAGAAAATCCCATACTTGTTGAAGATTCCCTCATATCGAAGCACGATGTTCAGATGGCAATATTAGAAAAATAAATGAGAAAATAACAGCATTTGCTCTGGAAAGATGAAAAAAAATAGCCCAAATTCAACATCTTCAGTCAACTTAAAATGTAGTAATTTGACCTAGAATCGCATTGCATACAAGTATTTTCTGCAGCAATTCTTTGAATCAACTGATATTTTAATTTTGATAGCTCTAATACCAAATATAGATATCGATATCAAATTTGTGAGATATTATTTAATTTGATTTAAAAATTATATTATTTTATCTTATAAAAAATATTTTATAAATATCGATTCAAATATATATATATATATATACCACAATGAATTTGTATAATATTTTGATATAAGATAAAAATGTTATAATCCCTTAAAAATTCCACCAATATGAAGACAACACTTATGAGGTTGATCCTGTCACTTAATCAATAGTATACCTTACTAGCTTGATTCTAAGGAAACCAAAAATTACTTCACAAGACTTTAGAATTTTTTTAAAAGCACTACAGTTTTTCTCATGTCACAATTAGTCTATTATATTATGGTTGATTGAAGACAAGACACATTGAACTTATGGACTGTAGCAATTGAATCTTCGACCCATTCGAGGTACCATCTGAGGTAGCTAAAGAACATATACATACATATATGAAATACATATATAAATTTATCTTTCAATATAATTTTTTGTGGCTGATTTAAGATGTTGGCCAAAGTACCACCCATTATCCATGTTATTATTACTGACATACGGTTGGGTCGTATAGATTGCAGGCTAATGCAGGAACCAACCATTGAACGGAATCTAGTTTTCTATGTATCTTCACAATGCACGTTGCCATTTTACGGACCTCACAATTTGTTTCTCGTGGAAGATTCCGAAATCATATTCAACATCCCCACAGTTGTAACGTTGCGTAAGATGATTAGTCCATGCATGTCTAGGCTTCTGAAAACCATTCTGCCAGCAAATTTGTGGTCCTCACTCAAGCTATATAAATATTTTGCACGGATTGGTTTAACCTCTAATTTTAGCCACAAAAAATTGTTGTAAATGCTTAACATATTATTCATGTTAATATTATTATTATATTTGATTTATTAAAATTTGAATTTTGATAATTAAAATTAAGAACTCTATATTTTATTAATAAATTATGTAATTTATTATTATTATTATTGAGAGATGAAATGAGCCCTGCTTCAACTCAAGACTTCGAGAAAATGAAGTATTTACTCACATTTGAATCAAATGGTTGGGTGTATGTTTTTCAAGAGCATTTCATTTATAATTCTTTTTATTATAATATTATAATTATTCAATCTCAATAAAAAATTATGTAAAAGTTTATAATTTATAAATGTAAATTTTATATAAAATTTTGATATTATTCACATAATTCTTAATTATAAATGATTAATTATATTACATTCATTCATATTTTTCGTATTCTTGTTACAACTTTCAATGACTTTCAATAAATTTCTGCCCATTAATTTCAAAGCAAAAAGAAGAATCGTAAAATATAAATTAACAAATAATTACTCCTTAAAATCGTACTAGGAATTGCAATTGTTGCTATCAGAGAAATTCGACGTCCTAAGAAGATCAAATATAGGATAGCATGTGGCTATGATCCACATTGAATATTCAGAGGTTTAAAACTTGAAAGATCACCTCAAACTCAAAGGCTTAACAAATATCTCTAGATTCTTTACAGCTCATCACCCTTAATCATGAACGATTGCTTTAGCGAGAATTCTTAAACGTGTTCAATAAGCAGAAAAACTGGGGAGAAATCTTTTTGGAACATAGAATGATGAACGTCCATAGGCTAAGAAAATAGCTAAAAGATGTATAAAATGATGAATTAATAAAGTCATATCAATTATCAATATTGTTCTTGATTACAATATTCCTTGATTCCATCATGAAAGTTGGCTCGAATGGCAAGAGAATTTGCTAATTTTTTTTACTGTCTCGAGTTTAAATCTATCGAGAGATCGTGAGAAAATAATTTTTTATAAATTCGGTAACTCAAAAATAAATTAATTTACTTAATTGATCCAAAAAATATATGTATAGAACGGAAATTAGGAGGAAATTAGGAATATCTTACTGCTAAAAAAAATTCCTTAATTCTGATAACATGATTCTGGATTGACTTATCTCCTTTTTCAATATTAAATGGAAAGTCATATTAATAGTCAGATTAAAAGACACATAATCATAAAAGAAATTTTCAATCTAAATAATGTCAGAGTTGTAAAAAATATATATTACTTGGTAAAAGAAAAGCAAAAGAAAATTTTTAAGATAAAAGAATAATCATAGATTTTATATGTTTTGATGTAATTTTTCATCTGATTATTAGTAAGACTTTCCATTTAATATCGAAAAAGAAAGATCAATCTATAATTCTAATTACTTAATTTTATTTAAAAGTTTTAACTAGGAGTAAATTTTTTATATTTGACAGTGACATGTTGAATTCAAAACAACATAGTATTACTTCTTTAACAAAGCAAGACTTTTAATTAACTTATAAAGCAAATAATCTGAATTACAATTTAATAATAGGTGCATGTATTTTTCTGCTTAGAAAATTTTATTCCATTACTCTGCTCATTTTTCAACTAAAAGAACATAATTGGTAAAATCTATCGAAATTACATTAAAATATCCAAATATATATCTGCAGTGTTTGGGTCAAAACCAAAAGTTATCTGTTAATGTTGTGCTATTTGGGTAGGTTTAAGATCCCATCAATGCCACTGCAGCTGGGATTCGGGAATTGTGAGTTTAAAGAAGTTTATACATGTGATTGTTTTTTTGACAGATAATTGTAAAAATAAAAGATTTAAGAGTAAATTAAGTTGATTTATCTTTGGATTAATTGGTATGTAATCAAAGATGATATTTGAAAATTATAAATTTGACATAATTTATGTGCATAATATTTTCTTTAATCAATTAAATAATAAGATAAAAATTTTAAAAGTAGATTAAAATTAAAAAAAAATCCCTTCAATGTCAGCATCTTGTGCATGAAGAGTCCTTTCAGCCATGGGCACCAAGACTGCATTCTGTCTTATTATCACCATTATTTTATTGGGAAATGACATGGAAACGTATCAACCATGGAATAATTTTATCGCCAAACACCAATGCAGTTTGCTTTTAATCCTATTGCTTGAAATTAAGGGTAACTGTATGGGAGTCAATTCCCTCGTGATCACAGGCCTAGGGCTGGGGTCTTGATGATCATGACAAATCCCCCCAAAAGCGACAAATCGCCCATTTTAATTGCAGACATCAATTTATGTACGGAGTTAGTCGATGTCGATTTTTATGTATTATTAATTATTATTATTATTGTATAATATAATATATTATGTTATTATTATAATTACTGTTTTTTTTTTAAAATTTACAATCAAAATAAGAAAAACAAACTTGCAATCATCAATAAGGGATTCAATTTATATGGTCAAAGATTTTAATTTAGAATCGAATTAAAAGATTTCTAATTCAATCAAGGTAGATTAGCAAATATTTAGGCTTGAATTATGATTGAACAGAATCTAATATCATGATTTAAGTTTGAATTGATTCTGTTCGATCCCTAAAATTTTTATTAAAGCACCTATAAATTGGACACAAAATCACAGGGTAAGACACAATTGATTTTTGGGAGGAAAGACTATATTTAAAATTTTGAAGAAAATTTTGAGTTGTATGTTTCTAGGATTTTAGGTTTGAGTTTATGGGGTTTTAGGTTTAGATTTTTGAGTTTAATGATTCAAAGTTTAGATTTTTAGGTTTGGATTCGAAGTTCTAGGATTGGAGTTTTGATTTTCGAAAAAATCTGAAAAATTTTGAGAAATTTATGAAAAATTAGGTTTTTTGTTTGAATGTTTGAATTTTCATTGAATTTTTTTACGGATTCTGGTGATATTTTTTTGAAATTGACGGATTACTCAATCTCTAGTGGCTTGTTCTTAGGTTTTTTAAGGAGAGATAAAGAAAAATTCGGCTAGAAAGAGAGAGAACCGGGAGCTTCTAAAGAAAAGGCTAAGGAGTTAGCTTTTATACCAGTGTCAAATGACACTGTTTCAGCCAACCCAAGATCCGTGTGTCAACCCGCTGACTTGTACATGATCCGCATGTTCAACTCGACTCGATTGCATGTTTTCTTTTTTCATTTTCATTTTATTTTTTGATTTTGATTTTTACCATTTTGATTTTTTAAGTTTTATTATTTTATTTTATTTTTATTTTCAATTATTTTATTTTACTTTACTGATTTTTTTTTAAAAAATTGAGCAATTTATTATTTATTAAATATTTTGTAAAATCCCCTTTTATTATTCTATCTTTGGAAAACAGCCAAAAAATATTAAAAAATAAAAATTTCTCTTTTCAAATAAATTCATGAATTCTACCAAATTATTAGAAGATTTTTCATGAATTTAAATTTTATGAAATTTACCAAACTATTGAAAAATTTCATAAATTAATTTTCAAAAGAAAAATAATTCTTTAATAAAGTTTTGTATTTTAACCTACCAAACTATTGGAAGATTGCATTTTAAGTTAAATCTTATCAAACTATTGAGAGATTTAATAAATTTTTTTCAAATATAAAATTTTATAAGTATTTTTACAATAAAATCTTACTAAATTATTAGGGGATTTGCATCAAAATAAATTCTACCTAACTATTAAAGGACTTTACTAATTATTTTCTCGAGTAAAACATATTAATAAATAAGACGTTGGAGCCTTTTCAGGGTAGGACACTAATCTTCATAAATATTTCTAAAGTAAGAATTATCTTAAATTGCTAACAAATTATTAGAGTAATTTTAGGATTAATTCTCAATATTAAATATTTTAGTAAATTATAAACATATTTAAGGCTTGGATAATTTGAAACTAAACTGGTACCATCCTTTAGATGGGCATTGTAAGGGTGTTATAACATTCCTTACGCGTAATCGCACTCTCAAACCTAAAATCTGATCTCGTGGATCAAAATCTACTATTTAAATATACCTAAGTCAATCTTGGGACTACTATTTAAATATGACAGATTTTATCAGGTAACCAATCACACCTACAAAAAAAAGATTAGTGGCGACTCTAAAAAATCATGTCTAGCGATAGGTCCATGGATCTATACATTATGACAGTTTGGCGACTCCACTAGAGATATCAAGAGTCAAGCCAATAAATGATTTCTTATTATCTAAGCATTGCCTAAGAAATTTGAGATTTTTTTTCCTCTTTCTTTTTTTTTCCTTGCTTATTTTTTGATTAGTTATTTATTTATTCATTTCATATATCTGTCTTTCATTTGCATATGTATAATATAAGCTCTACACCCGAGCTTCATCCCTTAAAAGGAAGTAAAATACCTATGCTTTCATGAAATTTCATGTCTCTACACGGGCTAGCGAAATACTCCTACTCATATTGAACCATTTTTCCTTGTAGCCTATAATTGGTAAGGATCAGATGCCTTACTAGTCTATGAAGGACAACGATGTAAGGAATAATTTATGAGATTTTTTGAAAAAATTCAAACCACATATAGTTAACCTTAAGAGCCTAACCATAGGTAGAGCCATGTCCTTTCACCCTTTATAGTTAATTCAAAATTTAGGGTCATGTTGTTATTTTACTTATTTTATAGTGTTTATTTTTTTATTTTATTGACATGACTAACCGATTTTCTTATCTTGTTTATTTATTTTTCTTCTTGTGCATATTCATAAACACATATGTAGATTGCACATTATTCTTGTCCTGAAAGTATTTTCAATAAAAATTTTCATAAAACCCACAGAACGTCAAGTTTGCACATCGTCTACACTTGTCAAATGTGATTCACCTATAGATATAAAGATAAAGTCAGAAAAGAGACAGCGAGAAGAAGAAGATTATTTATCACCCGATTATGTCTCTACTTTATCAAAAGAAGTTCATTGGCTCCTCAAATAAAATGATTTGAAAGGCCTATTAAATGTATAGAATAGCATGGCTCCGTCAAGGCTGTAAGCTTTTTGTTAGAAGTTTAAGCAAATTGCATATCTGTTGTCAATAAAGGTTGAAAATTCACTCATTAAAGCTTTGACTCTAATGGGTATGCATCTTCAGTATTTAGATAGAGTGTATGTGAAGAAACAAAAATCAAGGTATTGTAAAAAAATTGGCTTATATTTTAAGGATGGAAAAGGTGTTCATAGATTTGCATATATGATAAAAAAGGGAACATAAGGGTATTTCATGAGAATTTCTCTGAGATTTCATTGTTAAGCATCCTAATGATGATCAAAGAATGAATGTGTTTACTTTAGCAATATATGGAATGATCTTTTTACCAAGGTCTTAGGCCATATAAAGATAGAGGTGGTGGATTTATTTGAGCAGATTGAAAGAGGATGCAATCCTTTACCGATAATATTAGTGAAAACTATTAGATCTCTAAATTTTTATAGATAGAATGATAAGACCCATTTTTTGGGTTGCATATTACTATTGTATCTATGGATGAAGAGTAATTTCGAATGTAAAAAGAGTGCTTTCTCTAAACTATATTCTCGTAATCGAAATCCAATTAAAGAATTCTGTAAGAGTGAATGGCTAGAAGCAAAGACCCAAAAAGAATGAAAATGTTTGCTGCTCATAGTTTGTCAAATGAAATGGTTAGCTCTATGGATGAATCATGAACCTATGTTGTATCAATATGAAAATGAGATAGGAGTTTCACTCTTAAGCTTATAGGGGTCAACAGGTTATGCACTATTAATAGTAAGAAGATAATATAGAGCTGAACAGTTTACTTTTATGACATACAAGCTTAGCCAATTTGACTATTTGTATGGGGAGCATAGGACTTTTCAATAATTGATGGCATAATTAGGGGCTAGAAGAAGCCTATGAGGGTAAATTTTGGACCATTTACTGATAAAGTCACTTAAGAATATTTGATTTGGAGAGCAAAAAAAAGTAAAGAGATTGCACCTATATTCAAGGACCATTGCCAGTTAGTTAATCAAGAGTTGGATAATGTGCCCTTAGAGTCAGAGCTTACAAGAAAGAAACATGATGTTGAGAAAGAGAAATTGAAACAAAAAATTTTAAGGCTTCAAGAAGAAAAAGAACAATGGAAAGACAAACAAAAAAAGTTAAAAATTCAAGTGCATAAGATTTTTAAGAAATATAACATAAGCAAGACTCAAAAGGTTATCATGGAATACGATGATGCCCTTGAGAAGCTGATAGAGCTGTGAAAAGAATACAAAAGGTTGTGTATACAAGTTGTCATAACGTATAGATTCGTGGACTTATCGCTAGATTTATGATGAAAGGGAGTCACCACCAATCTTTTTGATTAGGTATGATTGGTCACCTAAATTAAAGCTGATCTACAAAACAAAGGTTATGTTCGAAAGTTGATTACGCATAGAAAATGTTATAGCACCTTTATAGCACCCATCTAAGAGATGGTACTAGGTCGATTTTGAATCATTCAAGCTTTGCTCATTTTTGTAATATACTATATAGTAAATTTTATATTTTTTGTTTTTTTTTTAGAAAATTTTTTTTTGAAGAAGTCATTTTTTTCTTAAGAAAAAACAATAATTTTTTTATTTTTTTCTTCTTTTTTTTAAAAGAAATAAAATATGAATAAAAATCAAAATCAAAAAATAAAAAGAAAACTTACGATCGGGTCAGGTTGAGACACGGGTCAACGTACGGATCTTCGAGTCGACGCCTGGATCTTGGTTTGGCAAAATGACGTCATTCTAAAGCGGTATAAAAAACACCTTTCAACGTTTTTTTCTCAAAAACCTTAGAACCTCTCTCTTTTTACCCCATAAAATCCTCTGACCTCTTTCTAGAAGCCCACCAAAAAGTTTAACCAAAAATTGAAAATTCCATCGATTTTTGAAGACTTCATAAAAAAATTCAGCCCAAAATTTGAAAAACCCGTCGGTTTTTGAAAAACTATCAGATTCTGGAATCTCGCTGGAATCTCATCGAAAAATTCAAATCCTGTCAAAAAATTGATTTTTTGTCAAAAAATTCATCCCAAACCCAGAAAAACCCAAAAAAACCCAAAAAAATTCCAAAAAATCCAAAAAATTTGAAAAATATTCCTAAGTCATCCTAAACCTTCCTTGAACCTTTTACTACTTTAAAATCACCTCCAAAAGCCTAAAATCCCATCGAAACTCTAAATTAAAACCAAAATCCCAAAATTTGAATGCAAGAACCTTTTCTGCCAGAATATCCCTAAAACTTTTCCAACAATGTTCTCTATTTTTTCTTTTTTTATATGTCCATCAATGTTAGAATCAGTCCAATTTATAGGTAGTCTTAAGAGTAATTTTAGGAATCGGATAGAATCAATCCTAGGCTTAAATCCTAGGATTGCATTCTACCTAACATGATTTTTTATCCAAAAGTTTTGCAATCTCCTGCTGATACGATTTGTTATTGAAAGTTTGACTCAGCAGGATTTTGATTTTGATTTTATTACGTGTGAATCAAAATGGGAAAGAAAATAAGGAAAAAAAGAAAAAAAAGAAAATATAATAATATAATGAGGCTTGAATCCTGGGATTGCATTCTGCCTAACATGATTTTTGATCCAAAAGTTTTGCAATCTCCTGCTGATACGATTTGGTATTGAAAGTTTAACTCAACAGGATTTAGATTTTGATTTTATTACGTGTGAATCAAAATGGGAAAGAAAATGAGGAAAGAAAATGAGGAAAGAAAGAAAAAATAATAATAATAATAATAATAATATAATATGATATAATACAATGAAACATAGTATAATAGAACAAAAAAAGAAAATAAAAAAATAATAAATCTAATTAGACCTAAACATGCCAGAACAGGCATAAACGAGAATGAGCCTAGTTGGGCTTAAGCCAGAATGAGCCTAACAAAAAATGGGCCTAGTTGGGCTCCGACCAAAATAAGCCTAATTGGGCCTAGACTAAAATGGGCCTAATTAGGTCCGGACCAAAATAGGTGTCTATAGCTGCCCGTCTTTGCAAATCTTTGTTAGCCAAGATGTTGCAAAGACCTAGACACCCACTCTGACCTCAAATTTGAAAAGTGACCTGGACTGAACCAAAGTTAGGTGACTGGGACTAAATCATAAGTAAAATGAAGCGATCAAAATCGAGTCAAGGTCAAAAATGAATGATCGAAATGAAATCATGAATCATGTAACCGAGATGAAATCATGAGTCGAAATAAAGTGACCAGGATCGAGTCGAGGTTAAAAATAAATGATCGAGATGAAACCATGAATCATGTGACTGGAACGAAACCACGAGTCGAAATAAAACGACCAAAAATGAGTCGAAATCGAAAATAAATGATCAAGATGAAACCATAAATGATGTGATAATAAATAATCAGGATGAAACCATAAATCATGTGATCGAGACAAAATCACAAGTCAAAATAAAAGGATCAGGATCGAGTCGAGGTCAAAAATAAATGATCAGGATGAAACCATGAATCATGAAGAATGATCTGAATTGAGCCAAGATCAAATAAGTGAGATAATGCAAATGCATGCCTTATCTAGGATGTAAATGAATCATTAGTTAAGGTACTAAGGCTTTTGTATTCTTATTTCTGTACATCTTTAGTAGAGAAACCATCGGATATCATCTTACATGTTCACCTTTACTGTACACTATAACAGAGAAATCTCCCTTTACATTTGGCAAATAAGCTATTTTTCATCAACCCGGAAGTGCATGTTTTACAAAAAAATCATCTTTCATTAGCCTAAAGTCATGCAAAGAAACCATTTTTCATTAGCTTAGGGTCATGTAAGGAATTCATTTTTCATCAGCCTGGCTGTTGAAGAAAGTCGTGGAAGTCAAATTTCTTCCTCATTCTTTTTTTTTTTTAGGGTTCATCTTTTGCCTTTATCCCCTTAATCTTTCAGAATAACACACTTCTTATGATTTTGTTCAATTATTAATTATTAATCATTACCCTAAGTTCAAAGCATGAGGATGCAAGTTATAAATTTGTTCCATTTATGGCAGGATATAAAGAGCAATGTATAGGATTTAGAGAACGATAAAATGGCTTTTATTTATTTGGATAATCAGTTACAAATGATAGTGTGAAGGAAGAAAAATATACATGAGTGACTATTTTTGGGTAGCAATGCCCCAAAATAAATGATTAGATAACCATGATAATAAATTTTATATCTTCTTCAAAAACTCAATCAAAACTTGATGCCCAAACACTTTGAAACTCTTCAAAATTTACAGTCCCTGATGATCTTTCTTTTGGTTCAAAGTTGGCTTTTCGAGTTTTTAACTTGAACCCCTTCTTTTTTTTTTTATATGGTTTAAACCGTCATTTCAGGTTTTCAATTTAACTTTTTTTTTTTGAAAAATTAAGCAAAATACTTCTTCACTATGTTAGAGTTGACAAGGCCAGGTAGCTCATCTTCATCCATCTTCGACAAGATCAAGGCTCCTAAAAAAAAAACTTTTTTTACCATATAAGGCTCCTCCTAATTTGGAGTCTATTTTTCTCTATCATCATGATGACTTGAAGAATCTTTTTTAACACCAATTTTCCCTCTCAGAACTGTCGATGTTTGACCTTTTTATCATGAGCTCTCGTAATTCTTTTTTGATATAACTGGCTATGGCATAGGGCCGTTAACCTTCTTTCCTCGATAAAGTTCAATTATTCATAATGTTCTCGAATCCATTCATCTTTCTCTAATCTCACTTGTCTTAAGACCCTTGGAGATAGGATTTCTACTTTTATGGGCAGCACAACTTTCATCTCATAAATCAAGAAAAAGATAATTGCCCAACAGAGGTATGTATAAAAGTTTGATTTGCATGTAGAGCAAAAGATAATTTTTTATGTCAATCTTTGTACGTTTCAATCATCTTCTCTAGAATTCTTTTGATATTCTTGTTTGTAACTTCCACTGCGTTATTCATTTTTTTTAATGATATGGGGCTAAATTACGATGCTTGATCTTAAACTGAACACATACTTCTTGCATCATCTTGCTATTCAAATTTTTTATATTATTATATATAATTCTTTCTAAAAGCTCATATCAATAAATTATTTTTTTGATGAATTTACAGACCATTGATCTAGTCACTGTCATAAATGAGGCAGCTTTAACCCATTTGGTGAAGTAATCAATCATAACAAAAATGAATCTATTCCCATTTAAAGCTTTTGGTGTGATAGAGCCAACAACATCCATGCCCCACATAGAAAATGGCCAAGGCGGTGCAATGACATGTAAAGCACTGGGTGAAAAATGAATCTTATCAGCATAAATCTAGCATTTATGGCACCTTCGGGCATAATCGATGCAATCTTTTTTCATTGTCAACCAATAATATCCAGCTCGTATGACCTGTCTGACCATCATATGTCCATTTGCATGTGCCCCACATACTTCATTATGCACCACTTCAATAATTTTTTTAGCTTCAGATATATTTACACAATAGAGTAACACTTGGTCCTTACCTCTTTTGTACAAAGTTTCTCCATCTAGAAAGAATCCCATGGCCAATCTTTGTAAGACTCTTTTATCATTTTCTATTGCTTGATTTGGATACTATTAATTTTTTAAATACTACATGATATCATAATACCATGGGCAGCCATCCTTATTTTTTTCCAAGTGGGCACAATGTACTGGCATATCTTTGATATCCAATTTGATAGGCTAGATTTTAACAGTATCATCAATCTGTACCATAGCGGCCTAGATAGCCAAGACATCTACAATTTGATTTTCCTCCCGATGCAAGTGTTCAAACCAAATTATTTTAAACTGTTTGTATAGCTCTAAAATGTATTTATGATTAGGGATGAGTTTTGAATCCCTTATCTCACATTCACCCTTCAATTCGTAAATGAATAGAGCTAAGTCCCCAAACACCTTTAATATTTCAATTTTCCTATCCAAAGTCGCATGCAACCCCATGACACAAGCTTCATGCTCAACGACATTATTAGTGCAATTAAAATTTAATCTTGTTGTAACAAGATAGTAGTGTTCCGTTAGAGATATCAAAACTACTATAATCCTATGCCCCATGGCATTAGTTGCCCTATCGAAATACATCCGCCATGTTTCTTCTTTATCGTTATTTTTTTTTTATTCTAAGATGGCCATTAATTTTTTTTTGGGAAATCAAACTTCATGAGCTCATAATTTTCATCGGCCTTATCTGCCAAGAATTCAGCAATGACACTTCATTTGATTACTTTTTGACTTACATATGCTATGTCATATTTAGAAAACAACACTTGCCATTTTGAGATTCTTTCTGATAGTAAAAGCTTCTCGAAGATATATTTGATGGGGTCTAATTTATCTATGAGCAAAGTGATATGGTACAGCATGTACTGCTTGAGCCTTTTAGCTGTCCAAGCTAAAGTACAACATATTTTCTCTAGTGATGAATACTTGGACTCATCTCTATGAATTTTTGCTCAAATAATAAATAGCTTTTTCTTTCTTACTGGATTCATCTTGTTAGCCTAGCACACATCCCATCAAGCTTTCATGTACTACCATATATAGAATCAATGGTTTTTAAGAACATGAGGTGTTAATATTAGAAGGTTTGATAAGTACAACTTGATCTTATCGAAAGCTTTTTGACATTGTTCATTCCATTCTTCTGGGTTATTCTTTCGAATGAGTTTGAAAATAAGATCACATTTAAGAGTAAGTTGAGAAATGAATCGAGATATATAATTCAATCTGCCCAAAAAGCCTCGAACCTCCTTTTGAGTACTTAGTGGTGATAAATTTTGAATAGCCTAGATTTTATCTGGATCCACTTCTATCCCTTTTTCGTTGACTATGAATCTCAACAACTTTCATAATCTGGCTCTAAATGTACATTTAGCTAGATTCAGCTTGAGTTGAAACCTTTTTAACCTTTTAAATAAAATTTTGAGGTTGATGACATGATCCTCTTCCTTTCGGGACTTAGTAATCATGTCATCCATATATATCTCGATCTCTTTATGCATAATATCATGGAAGAGTGTTACCATAGCCCTTTGATAAGTTGTCTCAGCATTTTTAACCCAAAAGGCATAGCTTTATAGTAAAAAGTTCCCCATATGATGATAAAAGTGATCTTTTTCATGTCATTTGAGGTCATTTTTATCTGATTATAGTCAAAAAATCCATCCATAAAAGAGAATACCGAGTGTTGAGTTGTATTATCCACCAAGGTATCAATGTGAGGCAGAGCAAAATTATCCTTAGGGCTAGCTTTGTTCAAAGCTCTATAGTCTACACACATCCACACCTTACCATCTTTTTTGGGGATAGGTACTATATGAACCACCCATTCAGGATATTTAGCCACTTGCAAGAAGCCTGCATCAAATTATTTTTTAACTTTCTCTTTGATTTTCAATAGCATTTTCGATATCATTCTTCTTAACATTTGTTGCACTGGCTTGCATTTTAGCTTTAGTGGTAACTTATGCTCTACTATTTCGGTGCTGAGTCCAGGCATATCTTGGTAAGACCAAGCGAAGACATCCATAAATTTTTAGAGCAAATTCTCTAACCGCTATCATTTAACAATTGAAACTGAAGTGCCAATCTTGACTTCTTTCTTATTTTCAAGATCACTCAAATTAACTAATTCGACCATTTCTTAATGAGGTTCAATGGATTTATCTTTCTATTCAATCAGTCTCATCAAATCTAGAGAAAAAGTATATTCTTCAAAATCTTTTCCAGTATCAAGTTCATTGGTATTAATTAAATTTTCAAAGTTAAACCTCAGATCATTGTCATGATAATCTTCGCATTCATTTGGGGACCTGAAAGTTAATAGAATAGGAAATATTGGTAAGAAATTTTGATAGTGAAATGAATGGAATGGAAAAAATGAACAAAATACATGCTCTTACTTTTATTGAAATAATAAGAAATAAAAGGCCCAAACATAAGATTTTATCCTAATGCTTTTGGGCATAAGTGATAAGGAGATATGATTACATTAAAGAAAAACTAGAAACAATTGGCATTTGGATGACCCTCCAATTCTGCACTTCATATCCCGGCAGGTAAGGGTAAAGCATTGCTTCCTCATTTTGGCTTCCATTATCCACCATGTGAATGGATATCTTTGTGAAAGCTTCTTCCCACTTTGGTTCTTTTTCTGTGTCCTTTTCAGCTTTTGAAAACATGTATCTTCCAAAAGTGAAAGCTTCATTTAAATGAAGAACAACCATCAACTCATTCTTTGCCCTACTATCAGGGCTTCGTACTTTTCTCATCTCATAACCCAATCCTGTTCTACCACTATTATCTTTAAGCTTCGAGAATTCTCTTATCCTTTGAAGGTTCTTGCCTAGGTTGAACCCAATACTCTAACCTTTGTTAACCATCTGATTGATCATAATTTGATTGAATTTGAACCATTCGCCCATTGCATTGACTAGTTCAAAGGATTTGTATGAGCATTCCACTGATTCTTCTACTGCTTTTACATATAGGGCATTTATGGGTTGGGTTACTAGCAAATTTTTCTCTTCAACCATAATCACTAATTGCCCTTCTACATTGAACTTGATTTTTTGGTGTAATAAAGAGGGAACGGCACCTGCCTTGTGGATCCAAGGCCTCCATATAAGCAATCATATGATGAAAAGATATTCATAACTTAAAATTTTATATTAAAAACACATGGATCGATTTGTATGGGTAATTTAACATCTTTCAATACTTCTTACATAGTTTTATTGAATGCTCAAACTACCATTTGACTGTCTTAGATATGAGATTTTTCAAAGGGTAACTTTGCCAAAGTAGACATAGACATAACATTGATGGCTGACCTATTATCAACAAGAACCTTAGCTACTAGATGGCCTTTGCATTTAACAGTGATATGCAATACCTTGGTGCTTCTTTTACCTTCTAATGGGATCTCATTATCACTAAAAGAGATGTGGTATGATATTATTAGATTGCCTGCCAAATGATTCACATATTTCATGGGGACATTATGGGTCACATAAGCCTGATTCAATACCTTTAATAAGGTATTACGATACGGTTCAAAATTTAGGGTGAGTGATAATAGAGAAATTTTAGCTGGCATCTTATTCAATTACTCTATTACAAAGTATTCATTATGCTTGATTAGCTTCAAAAACTCACAGGCCTCATTTTCAGGCACAAACTTTAATGTATCCTTATCTAGAATTTTTGGTTTAATTTGTTGCTCTTTTTTTTTTTTTTATTTATCCAAAGTCTCCAGAGTGTAACATCTCTTATTTCTAGTAATGCCCTTTACTCTTGTTATATGGGCAGTTTTAGCTTTTAACACATTCTTTTATGGTCTTTGAATTGTTATCCCACATTCATAATTTCAAGAGACTACTTTGTTATTTTTATAAGAAAATGGGCGTAAAACTTTGAGGGCTACTAGTTTGGGAACAAACTTATTCCTAACTGATGGTGACTTCTCTTTACAGCATATGGTGACAAGTTTTAGCACCCACCAATCTATCATAGCTACCTCAATGTCTTTTAAAACTTTTGACTCTTCATACAGCTCTATTTAGTAAGAGTCTATCAGTTTTTGAATTTTACCATAAAACTATTTACAGACGTCAATTGAATGATCAAGTGTCCTATTATGATATTTACATCTTTGATTTAAGATGTGTTTCCTTACATGAGTGCGTAGAGCCACTGGTTGTATCATCTTAGCTTTATATAAGGCTTCATATAGCAAGTTAAATGGCATCTTAAGCTCTTTTACCCTCTTCTTCACATGTTTTTTAGTTGTGTCTAAAGCATTAACTGTATGGCTGGGTAAAAGATTCCCACTGACATTAGGTGCTGAACTCTCACTAGTATCAAAGTTTATCAACCCTTCTTTAATCAAACTTTGTATCTTATGTTTGAAAAGAATACAGTTTTCAGTAGAATGTCCTGCTACTCTGAAATAGTAATCGCATAGACATTGGCACATACTGTTTAGGGTAAGGAGGTTCAAGCTATTTTACGGGGACAAGGGCTATTAAATGGTTTTATAGAGTACTTGATATAGATCTGTGTAGCTTATAAGTATGGGGTCAAATGTTGGTGTTTCTTTGATTCATGATTCTCTGGTGTTGCTTGTGGTGCTGACTGGATGAGCAGGGAATTTTAAAGAAGATAGATAAGATGGTCGAGTAGTTGACTGGTATGAAGATGCAAAAGTATGGCTTATTGTATGATGGTATGTGGGGTAGGTAGGTTGAGAGTAGCTTTTGAATTACTGTCCCTCAAGAGTCATAGCCTGAGTCTCATTTTTTTTTTTTTTTTTTGGGTGCTCTCTTAGAAGACTCACCTCTTTCAAGCTTACCATTTTTATAGCATTTTCGATGATCTCTCTCAAAATCACCATGTCTACAAAATTCTTAGTTGTATTCCCGATTATCCTCTCATAATAAGGTAACTTTAAAGTGCTCACAAATAGCACAATGGTTTTATTCTCTATTAAAAGGGGTTGTATCTGGGTAGCCACATCCCGTCATCTTTGAACATATTACTTAAAAGATTCAGATGCCTTCTTTACCATGGCTTGTAAAGAAAGACAGTTAGGAGCCATGTCAATGATATAGCGATATTGATTGATAAAAGATCTGGTCAAATCTTTTCATGTTTTAATGTGAGTCCCATCTAATTAGACATACCATCTTACTGCAGATCCCGTCAAATTGTCTTGAAACATATGCATGAGCAATTTTTCATTACTAGCATGTGTAGTTATTTTACGACAATACATAGTAATATACGTGATAAGACACTTAGTACTATCGTATTTCTCAAACTTTGGTACTTTAAATTTCGATGGCATCACTACATTTGGTACTAGGCAAAGTCCCACTACGTCCATAGATCAGTAAAAATCTATTCCCTCTACAGCTCTTAGTCTTTCTTCAAGCTTGTTCATAGCCTTATTAGTTTTAAAATTTTTCAAAGGCATAAATGCTTGTGACTTTTTCTTCTCCTTTACCTCATGTACAGTAGGGAGTTGAATGGGCTTAGCTATTTTTTTGACAAAGATAGGATTATCATAGCTTTGGACATTCTTATAACTTGGTATATAGGTCATTCCTGGGTAATTGTATTTTGGATAAGCTGCCTATTGGGGTTGGAAAGGTGGTGCTGTCTAATTTTGTAATGGGCTAAAGCCTGAAAGATATGTCGAATTGGTAGCTTATTGTGAAGTATCTTCTTCCACTGATTTTTTCTCATTTATCTTCTTCAAGGCCTCTAGAATTTGGCTTAGCTTTCCCTCTAATGCTTCTTAGGCTTTTTTCTATCTTTTCGAAATGACTTGCATTGTCCTGTTCCATCTTTTTAGCTCGAGCTCACGTATTGTATTGATGAGAAACTATTTTTGTACCTCAGTACCACAACTAAAGATTCAATAACAATGTTATGATTATGAATGCATGAATGAATGTGATGCAAATAAGCAAAAAGTAAAAGGAAATATTTATCCCTTCAAAAAGATCCAACAAAAAGAAACTTTCATTTATTCCATAGAAGTTTGTTTTACACCAAACCTAATATTATTCCTCTATAAAAATGCCTAACCTGCTCATACTAATCCTTAGCTTCCTCAATGAAGTTTAAAAATTTATGTCCATGCTCATTTGCTGGTGCGATCAAAGCTCTCAAAATCTCAACCTTTTCTGCCATCTTGCCTGCTTGAATCAAGACCTTGCCTATCTAAGGAGTGAGGTGCTTTATGTATCTCTGTCTTTTTAACCCTTCTTTTTTATCGTACCACACTTGATGAGATAATTTTTTATGTTTTTCTGTAAAGATCCTGACATGATTTTTCTGTTCCCTTAGCTTTATTGTTAAAGTCAGGATGTGGTCTGATAGCCATTGGTTTTCCTACTCAACTTTTATGAAAGCATTTTCTATGTGGTCGTGCTCCTCTAAACTCTTCATTTTTGAGAGCCAACTTAGTATTATTTATTTCTTTGGCTTGTGCCTGAATACGCAACCTCTTATGCTCCTGTTGTAACTCTTTTAGCTCCTTTAGGGTGTTATCCAATTCTTTAACAATTTTTTGGGTTTTGCTGTATTCTTTAAAAATTCTGTGAGCTTGAACTTTTAGTTTTTCTGCTTTGTTTTGCCATTGGTCTTTTTTTTCCTATAGCTTCAAGACCTCTTGTCTCAGTTTCTTCTTCTCCATCTCATGCTCTAATTCTAAAAGTTGTTTGTCAAACTCTTGACCCACTGGTAAGTGATAGTCTTGAGGCCCAGATGCAATCTCCTAACTTCTTTTATTTTTCCAAACTAAATATTCCCAAGTAAATCAATCCGTGAATGCTCTTGGGCTTACTCTCTGGGCTTCTTCCAGGCTTTAATTATGTTATCAATCTTTTAAAAGTTTTCAGGCTCACCATATAAACAGTCAAATTGACTGAGCTTGTGGGTTATGGGAATAAACTTTTTAGCTCTGTGCTACCTCCTTACCATTAATGGGGCATAACTTGTTAACCCTTATAGGCATAGAAATGGGACCTCTATCTTATCTCCACATTGGTAAAGCATAGTTTTTCTACCCATCCATGAAGTCTTTGTAGTAGACATTTCCACTCTTTTTAAGTTCTTACCTTTAGCCAAGTGCTCTAACAAAATTCTCTAATCGGATTCTGAGTATGGAGATAAAGTTTAGTGAAAACACTTTTCTTGCATTCAAAATAGTTTTTTATCCATACATATAATAAGGGTATGTAACTCATGAAGTGTACTTTGTCCATTTGCATACAAAAATTCAAAGATCTGATAGTTTTTACTAAGATAACTGGTGAAGGGTTACAACCTCTTTCAATATGCTCAAATAGATCCACCACTTCTATTTCAATGTGCCCTAAGACCTTGGGGAAGATAACCAACACATATATGGCTAGAGCAAATGCATTTATTCCATAGTCATCATCTAAATGCTTGATAATGAAATCCTAGAGGACCCTCAATGAAATACCTTTGTAATCACCTTTTTCTCGAATGTATGAATCTATAGTCTCATTTCCCACCCCTAGTATCTAGCTCAACTTTTTGTGACTCCTTGATTTGTATTTCTTCATGTATATTCAGTCTAGATATGATAGATGCACACCCATAAGAGTTGAGTACTCCTCAATTGTTGGTATTAGATCAACCTCATTAAAGATAAAACACCGATAGGAGGGGTCTCAAAACTGTATCATTGCCCTGATGAGTGAATAGTCAACCTCCACTGACAAGAGATATGCTATATGTCCAAACTTCTCACAAAAAGCTTCCTGCCTCGAAGGGGTCATACCATTCCATGTGTCTGTTAAACTTTTCAAATTATTGTGTTTAAAGAGTAGGTGGGCTTCTCCTGATAGTGTAGGGACATGACCAGGTGGCAAATAATCTCTTTCTTTTAGCTACCTCTTTTCTAATTCAATCCTCACTTTTGTGAGAGAATCACATTTGAACAATATAGATGAGACGTAAACCTGATGTTCTGTGGAATCCATGAGGATTTTTGTTGATATAGTTTTGAGGCAATAATACTATACAATCTGTGATCGTATTCATGAATATGTGCAAAAAGAAATAAAAGAAGACAAAGAAATTAGTTAGTCATTTCAATGAAATATAAGAAAAATATAACAGTTAAAATAACAGCATGACCTAAAATTTTGGATTTCCTACAAAGGGTGGGAAAATAAGGCTCTATCTACAGTTGGGCTTCTAAAGTTAACCATAAATGGTTTGGGCCATTTCTAAAAGGTTCCCAAATTATTTCCTACATCATAGTCCATTACAAACTAATAAGGCACCCCAATCCTCACCTATCATAGGCTTCAATTAGAAAGGGTTCAATCTGAGTGAGAGTATTTTGCAGGTCCGTGTGGAAACATGAAATTTCACGAAGGCATAGGTATTTCACTCTTTGCTAAAGGTAAAACCCAAGTGAAAGGCTTATGTTATGCATATGCAAACGAATGACAAGTATGATAAGCATATATTTAGGCAAATATAGATACAGATAAATAAATAATAATAAAACAGATATAAGCAATGAAAAAAAGTAATTTCAAATTTGTTAGACATGGCCTGGATAATAAGAAATTTTTTACTGGCTTGACTCTCATAATGTCTCTAGTGGAGTTGTCAAGCTGTCATAATATATAGATCAATTGACCTACCGCGAGATTTTTGATGAAAGGGAGTTACCACCAATATTTTTTGGTTAGATATGATTGACCACCTGAATTGAAGTTGATCTGTAAAACAGAGGTTAGGTTCGAAAGTCGATTGCGCATGAGAAAAGTTATAACCACCCCATAGCATCCATTTAAGGGATAGTACCAGTTCAATTTTGAATTATCGAAGCCTTGCTCATTTTTGTAATATACCAGATAGTAAATTTTATATTTTTTGTTTTTTTTTAGAAAAATTTTTTTTGAAAGAAGTCTTTTTTTTCTTAAGAAAAGACAAAATAATTTTTTTTAAAAAAAAGAAATAAAATATGGGTAAAAATAAATAAATTAAAATAGAAATCAAAAAATAAAAAGAAAAAAGAAAACTTGTGATCGGGTCAAGTCGGGATGCGGGTCAGTGCACGGATCTTCGAGTCAATGCACAGATCCTGGTTTGACAAAACGATGTTGTTTTAGAGTGGTATAAAAAGCACATTTCAGTGTTTTTTCTTAAAAACCTTAAAACCTCTCTCTCTACCCCCCGTAAAATCATCTGAACTCTCTCTAAAAGCCCACTGAAAAGTTCAACTAAAAATTAAAAATCTCACCGATTTTTAAAAATTTCATCAAAAAATTCAATCGAAAACTAGAGAACCAATCAGTTTCTAAAAAACATGTTGAATTCTAGAAATCTCGCCAGAATCTCTTCGAAAAATTCAACTGAAAAATTCATCTTTTGTCGAAAAATTCATCCCAAACCCAAAAAAATTCCAAAAAATCCAAAAAAATTTTGAAAAATTTCTAAGTCGTCCTGCATCTTTCTTGAACCTTTTACTACTTTAAAATCACCTCCAGAAGCCCAAAATCCCACAAGAACTCTAAATCAAAACCAAAATCCCAATTTTTAAATCCTAGAAACCCTTTATACCAAAATTTCCCCAGAACTTTTTCAACAATTTTCTCTCTATTTTTTCTTTTTTCTATGTGTCCATCAATGTGAGAATCAGTCCAATTTATAGGCAATCTTAGGAGTAATTTTAGGAATCGAACAGAATCAATTCCAAGCTTGAATCTTAAGATTGCATTCTACCCAACATGATTTTTGGTCCAAAATTTTTACAATCTCCTACTGATACGATTTGGTATTGAAAGTTTGACTCAACAGGATTCTAATTCTGATTTTATCATGTGTGAATCAGAATAAGAAAGGAAATGAGGAAAGGAAAAAAAAATGAAAATAATAATAATAATAATATGATATAATACGATGTAACATAGTATAATAGAACAGAAAAAAAAAATCAAAAAGAAAATAATGATAATAATAATAATAATATAATAAAAAAATAAAATTGGACCTAAATGGGCCAGAACAGGCATGAACGAGAATGGGCCTAGTCGAGCTCGAACCAAAATGGGCCTGACAAAAAATGGGCTTAGTTAGGCCCAGACCAAAATGGGTGTCTACACAAGTGCAAGCCAAAGAAATAAATAATGCAGATTTGACTTGTGATAATGAAAAACTAAAAAGAAAATGCTCCAAAATGGAGGATAATTATGTCAAAACTCAATATGAAAATGAAATACTCAGAGAGTACATCCAGACGCTAAAGCAGAAGTTGAATGAGTAGAAAAATCATATCATGATACTCACAAAAAAATATAGAGAATTATCCTATCAAGTATGGTTTGGCAAAAGAGAATCGTTGAGAAAACAAAGATACATAGAGCATCTTACAACCCAGATAGGCAATGCAGTAACTAAGGTAGGAGAAATGATGGAAGAGGCTAAAACATTGAGAGCTTTGGTCATGTCAGTAGGAAAGCATGGATAGCAACTGCTGAATGTTATTGAAGAAGCTAAGGATCAATACAAGTAAATTAGGCATTTTTATAAAGGAAAATATTAGACTTAATGTAAAACAGACTTCTGTGGAATAAGTGAAAGTTCACTTTTGTTGAAATCCTTAAGAGGGTAAATTTTTTTCTTCTTTTTTTTTTCATGCATTACATTACATTCATTCATGTTAAATCATATCGTCATCACTAATTTTAAATTGTAGTACTAAGGAGAAAAATAGCTCAACATTCATATAACACTTGGGCTAGAGCTAGAAAGATGGAGTAAGGCAATGCAAACCATTTTGAAAGGTTAAAAAAGTCCTAAGAGGTAATTAAAAGAAAACTAAGTAAGATCTTTGAAGCTCTAGATAAGATAAACAAAGGAAAAGTAATTGAGGAAGATTTTTCACATTAAGTCACTGAGTTATTATATCCTTTAGGTTTCAATCCATATTAGACCCAAGCCACTTCAAGCTTTCAGCCATAACAAACCACATTATCAAGTTATAGCTATCAAGAATACCCTATGCACCTAGTCAAGTAAATGTTCAGAGTTACACCAACTATGTCTTTGCTGAAAAGGCAATTGAGCCAATCCAACTTCTCAATCTAGATGAGGTGAAAAAAAATGAAGTTACAGATGGCTATGTCCTCAGAAGACTTTAAACTGATCAAACAATGAGCATGATTAAAAAAAGATTATGGGCTATAGAAGGTATTGACTTTTACAAATTTATAAGGCTTTGTTTGGTGCCTGACATGATGATAACATCAAAGTTCAAAGTACTAAAGTTTGAGAAGTATGGTGATACTAAGTATCCTATTACACACGTTATAATGTATTATCGTAAAATGGCAGAGCATGCTAGCAACAAGAAACTGCTCATACATGTGTTTTAAGATAGCTTAATTAGGTCTACTACAAAGTGGTACATTCAGTTAGATAAGACTAGCATAAAATCGTAGAAGGATTTAACTTGATTTTTCATTAACCAATACTACCATATTATAGATATAGCTCTTAATCATTTTTTATTACAAGGTGCAGAGAAGAAAATAATTAAAAAAATGCCTAAAGATGGTGGGATGTTACCACTTAAGTACAACCACCATTAACAGATAAAAAAATGATAATGTTGTTTGTAAGCACTCTAAAATCGCTATACTATGAGAAAATGATAAGAAATACGACTAAAAATTTTACTGATATGATAATTTCATGTGAGATCATAAAAAATGCTATAAAAATGGTAAACTTGAAGGGAGAGAATCCTTTGTTGCTAAAAAAATGCTTGAAAAGAAGAAAAGTGAGACTTAAGCTATAAATTTCGAAAGGAAGTAATTCAAAAACTACTCTCAATCGACTTATCTCACATATCATCATATCATAAGTCATGCTTCTATTTTACCCTACTAATCAGCCCTACGACCTCCTTATTCAACCATAATAAGGCCCTCTGTTTGTTCAACCAATCTAATAAGTGGTGTGTGAGAATCACAAAATACCTTAGAAAGGCTTACATTTGATTATATTCCCATAAGCTACAGAAAACTATACTAAAAACTTTACAAAAATCACTTGATTGTCTTTATCCCTATCAAATAACTTGAGCTTTCTGATCCCAAGTGGTATGATTCCACTACCTACTGTGACTAACATTATGCGGTGGGTGGCTATTCTACTGAAGATTACACCTCATTGAAACATAAAGTGTAAAGCCTGATTAAAGAAAGATTGATAAGTTTTGACACTAGTTGAAACACAGCACCAAATGTCAATGGTAATCCATTACCTAATCATGTAGTCAATACTTTGAGTAAGGGCAAAAAACATATGAAAAAAAGAGTGAAAGAGATCAAAATGTCATTTGATTAGTTAGATGAAGCTCTATAAGAGGCTGAGATGATATAAAAAGTGGCTCTAAATACTTATTATGAGATATATGTCCCAAATCAAAGATGCAAGTATCACAGAAAGGCTCTAAAGTACTTTATTAAAACATACAAATAATTTCATGACAAGGTACAAAAGTTAATAGATTCTTATCGGATAGAGTTATATGAAAAGGTTAGAGCCTCAAAAAATATCGAAGTGGTTATAATGAACAAATGAATACCAAAGCTGATCATTATTCGTTATGAAAAGAAGTTAAAATTAGTCAAGGATAAATTTATCCTTAGGTTAGTGATCTTCAAAGTCCTAAGTCTATTCCCTTATAACAATAAGAAGGTTGTACCATGAAAATATGGTTGCAAGGTAACAGTTTAAGGGCAAGAAGAAGTTATGCCAAAATTTGAGATTGCCAACATAATCGGTGTAGGTAGCATAACTAGAAGTGGGAGATGTTATATCCTAGAAGCATTAGAAAAGTAAAGAAAGAGAAGATGAAGGTGATGGAAAAGCAAACTAAGTCAAAATTGATTTTAGAGAAAGATATCTCAAAGTCTATGCCAAAAAAAGAAGCTTGTGAGTTTTTTAAGTTGGTGAAACATAATGAATATTTTATGGTGAAGTAATTAAATAAGATGCTAGCCAAAATCTCTTTATTGTCACTTCTACTGAATTCAAAACTGCATCGTAATGTTTTACTGAAGGTATTGAATTAGGTTTATATGACATATAATGTATATGTGAAATATGTAAATCACTTGGTAGGAATTTAGTGGTACCACATTAGATATCTTTCAGTGATGATAAGATTCTATTCGAAAGTAGAGAAAGTACCAAGGCTTTGTATATTACTATTAAATATAAAAGCTATATAATAGCCAAAGTCCTTATTGATAATGGTTCTGCTATAAATGTCATGCCCATGTCTATTCTGACCAAATTACCTATTGATATGTCCTACATTCAGAGCAATCATATGGTGGTCTAAGTATTTGATGGGATCAAATGAAAAGTGTTATAAGACATTGAGATACCATGCAAATTGGATCATGTATTTTCAATATAAAGTTTCAGGTCATGGATATTTCTCCATCTTATAGTTACTTATTAGGAAGATCATAGATTCACATGACAGGTACTATTCCTTCCTCCTTACAGTAAAAGATCACATTCAATATAGAAGGTCAAATAGTTATTGTGGCCGAGAAAAAGGATTTATTAGTGACTCAATCAATGAATGCTCCATATATAAAAGTTACAAAAGAGTCGTTAGAATGCTCTTATTGATCTTTTAAACTTTTTAATGCAATAAGCGAAGGATTTAAGATACACTAACCAAAATTTAACAAAATTATGATCAAACAAATGATTAATAAAGGTTAGAATATTAGAGTTGGTTTGAGTAAAAGTCTGCAAGGGATAAAAAAACTACCGATGATTGAAAACAACAGTAAAAAATTAGGTTTGGGTTATAAAATAGAAGGAATGCAAGATAACAGAAGAATGACAAGAAATAGGCCAATGGTTTTCCCTATTTGTATGAAACATTTGTTCTTGGAGGATATATGTACCCAAGAACTGAAGAGAACACAAAAGAGAACGAAGTTGGGAAAAAACTTTTGTTGAATTATCCATTCAAATGGTAAGTGATGATAGCCAAAAGGAAGAAGCTTTGGTTTACCTATACCTACCAAACTATGAGATAAAAAATTTGAGTGTCATCTAGATGCTTGTTATCTTTGGTTTGCTTTCAATATAATTACAATTCCTAATTGCTTATGCCTATAAGCATTGAGATGATCTTTTATATATGGGCCTTTTATTATCAATTATTTCAATAAAAGATAGGAGCATGCATTTTATCCATTTTTTCTATTTTCCCATCAAAATACTTTGCTAATATTTTCTATTTCACTTAATTTCAGGTCCCCAAATGAATATGAAGATAATCATAACAATGATCAGAGATTTAATTTTAAAAATTTAATTAAAACTAATTAACTCAACACTGAAGAATATTATGAAGAATACACTTTGTCTCCAGATTTAATGAGACTAATTGAGTAAGAAAATAAATCTATTGAGCCTCATCACAAAGTTACTGAGATGATCAATTTAAGAGATACTTAAAATAAAAAAGAAGTCAAGGTTGGTACCTCACTCTTAGCAGTTGATAGACAATGATTAGATGATCTATTTTGAGAATTTATAGATGTGTTTGCTTGGTCTTACTAAGATATGCCTAAGCTCAGCACTGAAATAGTGAAACATAGGCTACACCTAAAGCCATAATATAAGCCAGTTCAACAAAAGTTGAGAAGAATAAAACCCGAAATACTACTGAAGATTAACGATGAAGTAAAAAATAGTTTGATGTGATTTTTTACAAGTAGCAAAATATCCCAAATGGATGGCTAATATAATACATGTCCCCAAAAAAGATGAAAAAATATGAATATACATGAATTATCATGATTTGAACAGGGCTAGGCCAAAAGTTAATTTTTCTCTACCTTATATTAATACATTGGTGGACAATATGGCTTGGCATGTGATGTTCTTTTTTATGGATAGATTTTTTGGCTATAATTAAATAAAGATGGCTTGAGATGATATGAAAAAAACCATATTCGTAACTATGTGAGAAATTTTTTGCTATAAGGTTATACCTTTTGGATTGAAAAATGCTAGGGTAACCTATTAAAAGGCTATGGTGACACTCTTTCATAACATGATGCATAAAAAAATTGGGGTATACGTAGATGATATGATCACCAAATCTTGAAAAAGAGAAGATTATGTAGCTAACTTGAGAAAATTGTTTGAAAGGTTAAAGAAGTTTCAGCTCAAGTTAAATCCATCCAAATATACGTTCAGAGCCAAGTTAGGAAAATTATTGGGTTTTGTAGTTAGTGAAAAGGGAATAGAAGTTGACCCACATAAGATTCGAGTCATTTAGAACTTATCTCGACTAAGTACACCAAAAGAGGTCTGAGGTTTCTTAGGTAGATTATACTACATTTTTTTGTTTATTTTTCAGCTTACTTTTAAATGTGATCCCATTTTAAAACTCTTTTAAAAGAATAATTTCGATAAATGGAATAAGAAATGTCAAGAGGTTTTTGATAGGGTTAAGCAATACTTGTCAAATCTTTTAATATTAGCACTACCCGTTTTAGGAAAACCACTAATTTTATACATAGTAATGCATGAAAAATTGTTAAGATGTGTGTTGAGACAGCAGGGTAAATTTAATAAGAAGAAAAGAGCTATTTACTACTTGAGTAAGAAGTTTACGGAGTATGAGTCCAAATAGTCATTACTAGAGAAGATGTGTTATGCTTTGTCTTAAATGGCTAAAAAACTCAAGCAGTATATACTTTACCACACAACTTGGCTTATAGCTAAACTAAACCCAATCAAGTATATTTTTTAGAAGCTATCATTATTAGAAAGAATCGCAAGATGATAAGTGATGCTTTCGAAGTATGACATAATGTATATAAGGTAAAAAATGATCAAAAGAAGTGCCATCATCGAATTTCTCACAGACTAGGATGCTGAAGATTATGAACATATGAAACTTGATTTTTCGGATGAAGATTTAATGACCATTTTAGGATTACAAGAAGATAATGATGATGAAAAGGCATGGAAAATGTATTTTGATGGGGCTATTAATGCCATGGGGCATGAGATTAAAGTAAGTTTAATATCTTCAGAAGAACACTACTAACTTGTTACAGCAAGATTAAACTTTAATTACACTAATAATATTATTGAATATGAGGCCTGTGTTATAGAATTACATACTGCTTTGGATAGAAAAATTAAAATATTAAAGGTGTTTAGGGATTTAGCTTTGGTTATCTATCAATTGATGGGAGAATGGGAAACAAGGGACTTTAAACTTATCCTATACCATAAATACATCTTAGAGTTGTACAACTAATTCAAGACAATCTAGTTTGAACATTTGCTCAGTGAAGAAATTTAGATCACTGATGCTTTAGCCACTTTGGCTGCAATGATACAGATTGGTAATACTACTAAAATTGAGCCCATCAAGTTAGATTTCAAGGATATGTCGATGCATTATGCCAACTTGAAGAAGGAAAAAAAATGAAAATCTCTGGTGTTATGACATTATATGATACCTAAGGGATCAGTAATACTTGGATCATGTAACAAAAAATGATAAAAGAGTCTTAACGAGATTGGCTATGGAATTTTTCTTAGATGGGGAAGTTTTGTATAAAAGAAGTAGAGATCAAGTGTTATTGGGCTATGTAGGTACCTTTGAGGCCTAGAAGATCATTAAGGATGTCCATGACGTCATGTATGAAACACATGCAAATGGGCATATGATGGCAAGATAAATTATGAGAGTTGAATATTATTGGTTGACAATGAAAAAAGACTGTATCGATTATGCTCGAAAGTGTCACAAATGTCAGATTTATGTCAACAAGATTCATGATCTACCCATTATTTTACATGTTATGGCACCATCTTGGTCATTTTTTATATAGAGAATGGATGTCATTGGTCTCATCACCCTAAAAGTATCAAATTGGAATAGATTCATTTTTATGATGATTGATTACTTCACTAAATGGGTCGAAACAACTTTTTTTATAACTATAACTCGATCAATAATTTGCACATTCATCAAGAAAAAAATAATTTACAGATATAAACTCTTGAAAAAGATCATCTTAGCTAATGCAAAGAACTTGAACAATAAGATGATGTAAAAAATATGTGTCAAATTTAAGATTAAACATCATAATTCAACTCCATATCTCTCAAAGATAAATGAAGTAATAGAGGCTGCAAATAAGAACGTTAAAAGGATTTTGAAAAAGATAACTAAAATATAAAATGATTGGTATAAGAAATTACCTTTTGCTTTACATGCCTATCAAACGTCAATATGTACTTCTATCAGGATAACTCTATTTTTCTTGGTTTACTGGATGGAAGCCATATTGCTAGAAAAAGTAAAAATCCTATCTCTGAAGGTCCTAAGGAAAGTGGGGTTAGAAAAAACTGAATGGATCCAAGAGTGCTATGAGTAATTGAATTACATTGAAAAAAAGAGATTAATAGCACCTATCATGGCTAATTATATAAAAAAAAGAATGATGGGAGCTTATGACAAAAAAGTCTGACCTCATCAATTTCGAGAAAGAGAGTTGGTATTGAAAAGAATTCTCCTGAGTCAATATGATGATAGAAAGAAACAAACTCCAAATTAGAAAGGACCATATGTTATGAAAAGAGCTTTTTTAATAAGAGCCCTAATTTTGTTAGAAATGGATGGAGATGTCCTTCCTAATCTCATAATTTTTTATGCCATGAAGAAATACTTTGCTTAAAAAAAAAAGAATGAGTTCAAGTTGAAAACCTGAAATGGCAGCTTAAACCAAGAAAAAAAGTTCAAGTTAAAAACCCGATAGGGCAACCTGAGCTAAAAAAAAGCAAAAAGTTCATGTTAAAAATCTGAAAAGGTGACTTGAACTAAATAGAGATTTATCTAAGCTGAAAATTTGTAAAGGTGACTTAGATAAAGAGGATATAGCATTATTTAAGAGGCATACTAAAATTAGTGAATTTCGAATAGCTTTATAGTGTTGGGGACGTTATATGGTTAAGTTTTTTAAGAAATCCAAGTTTCATTGTCATGATTATCTGATTGTTTATCTTGGAGTATTATTATCCCAAACAGCCATCCCTGTACGCTTTTATTATGTTCTTTTGCCATCATTTATAATTTACTTCTTCTCCAAATAAATGATATTCATTTTATTCTATTTATGTTCCACTTTTAATATTTGTCTTTTCTTTTTTTATGCTTTGCCATGAATAGAAGAAATGTATAATTAGCATATCATATTTTGACATTGGGATAATGATTAATAATTGAGTAATGTCATAAGAGATTGTGTATTACTTTGAGAGAATTAAAAGGGACGAAAGCCAAAGATAAAATCCTCAAAGTGTGATAAAATCATTGTTTTGAAAGCTTCCCTTGGGATGAAGATAAGTGCTTATCCTGAGTAACGAATAATGGTTTGTAATCTCCTTATGAGAAATATACAAAAATAAGAATGCGAAAGAAAGTTGTTGGAACTTTAATACCACAATTGATGTTTCATTTGTATCATAGATAGGGCATGCACTTGCATCGATACATTATCATTCATCACTTGTTTTAATCTCGACTCAGTCTAGATTATTTTTTTGACTCGTAATTTGATCCCGGTCACTCATTTCAACCTCGGCTATATCCAAATCATCTTTTGATCATGGTTCGACCACGATCACCTAGCTTCAATCTAGACTTGATCCAAGTTAACTTTTCATATTGTGGTTCAATCTTGGTCGTTCGATCTCGGCTCGATCCAGATCATTTTTTCAAACTTACGGTTCAATCTTGGCACAGTCTATATTATTTCTCAAACTTGTAATTCAATCCCGATCGTTTGATCTCGCTCGATTTAGATCACCGTTTTGACTTGCGACTTAGTCTCGATCATTTTTGCTTACTAATTTGACTCTCATTTTTAGGCTAGAATAGAGTGGATGTCTAGGTCTTTGTATCATCCCTATTTATTAGGGATATGTAAATCGAGATAACTGTAGGCACACATTTGTGTTCGGGGTTAATCGATATTGACTTTTATGTGTTGTTATTATTATTATTATTGTCGTCGTTGTTGTTGTTATTATTAATATTATAACTATTATTGTATTATTATAGTATATTATATTATATTATATTATATTGTATTATATTATATTATTATTGTTGTTGTTGTTGTTATTATTATTATTATTATTATTATTATTATTATTATTACTGTTATTATTTTTTTTTTATTATTCTTGATCTATGATCGAAATAAGGAAACTAAACTTGCAATCATCAATCAATCGAATCAAAGGGATTCAATCTACATGGTCAAGGGTTTTAATTCAGAATCAGATCAAAGGGCTTTTAATTCAATCAAGGTAGATCAACAAAAATTTAGGTCTGAATCACTATTGAATAGAATCCAACCCTATGATTTAAGTTTGGATTGGTTCTATTTGATCCCTAAAATTTCTATCAAAGTAGCCTATAAATTGAACACAAGATCACAAGGTAAGACATAGTTGATTTTTAGGAGGAAAGACTCTATGTTTTAAAGTTTGGATTCAAAGTTCTGGGAATGGAGTTTGGATTTTTGGAAAAATATGCAAATTTTTTGGAAATTTTTGAAAAACTAGGTTTTTTGTTTGAATTTTTCATTGAATTTTTTTACGGACTTTAAATTTTTTAGTGAGATTCTGGTGATATTTTTCAGAAACCAACAGATTAACCGATTTCTAGTGGCTTGTTCTTAGGTTTTTTAGAAAAAAGGCAGAGAGAGATTTGGCTAGAGAGAAAAGACCGAAAGCTTTTGAAGAAAAGGCTGAGGAGTTGGCTTTTATACCAGTGCCAAATGACACCATTTCAACCAACCCAGGATCCGTGCGTCAACCTGCTAACCCACGCACCTGCATGTTAAACCCAACCCAATCGTAAGTTTTTGTTTTTTGTTTTTTCATTTTATTTTTGTTTTTTATTTTTATTTTTACCATTATTATTTTTTAAGTTTTATTATTTTATTTTATTTTTATTTTCAATTATTTTATTTTACTTTATTGATTTTTTTTAAAATTGAGCAATTTAATATTTATTAAATATTTTTTTAAATCCCAGTTTATTATTCTATCTTTGGAAAATAACAAAAATATAAAAAAATGAAAAACTTTCTTTTCAAATAAATTCATTAATCCTACCAAACTATTAGAGGATTTTTCATGAATTAAATTTTATGAATTTTATTAAATTATTGAAGAATTTTATAAATCAATTTTCAAAAGAAAAATAATTCTTTAATGAAGTTTTTATTTTATTCTACCAAACTATTGGAGGATTGCATTTGATAAAATAACAAAAATATATTATTCTATCTTTGGAAAATAACAAAAATATAAAAAAATGAAAAACTTTCTTTTCAAATAAATTCATTAATCCTACCAAACTATTGGAGGATTTTTCATGAATTAAATTTTATGAATTTTATCAAATTATTGAAGAATTTTATAAATCAATTTTCAAAAGAAAAATAATTCTTTAATGAAGTTTTTATTTTATTCTACCAAACTATTGGAGGATTGCATTTTAAGTTAAATCTTACCAAATTATTAAGAGATTTAATGAATTTTTCTCAAAAATAAAATTTTATTAATATTTTTACAATAAAATCTCACCAAACTATTGGGAGATTTACATCAACATAAATCCTATCAAACTATTGAAGGACTTTACTAATTATTTTTTTGAGCAAAACACATTAATAACTTCGATGACAGAGCCTCTTTAGGGTGAGATACTACTATCTATGAATATTCTTGAGGTGAGAGAATTATCTTAAATTGCTACCAAATTATTAGAATAATTTTAGGGTTAATTCTCAATATTAAATATTTTGATAAATTATAAATCTATTTAAAGCTTGGATAATTTGAAATTAAACTGATACTATCTTTTATATTGGTGTTGTGGAATTTTATAACTAATCTCATGTATAACCGTACTCCAAAACCTAAAATCTGATTTCGTAGATTGAAATATACTATTTAAAGACAATTAAGTCAATCTTGAGACTCCTATTTAAATAAGACAAATTCTATCATGTGACCAATTATACTTAAACAAAAAATATTGTTAGCGACTCATAAAAATTATATCTAACGATAGATTTCATAGATCTACACGTTATAAAATTAATTAGGATCAAAACTTTCCTAGTATGGCTATAAATATGGTCTTGATATATATATATATATATATATATATATATATATATATATATCCATCTCTGAACACACGTTTGAGCTAACAAGAAAACCAAGTAATTAACAACTTGTTGATCTTACAAGACATAGTTTGGAACAATCTCTCTTCAAACGTACCAAGAAAACGTCGGTGGTGGAAATTATAGTCATAGTGATAATAACTAAAGAAAGGCCTTATTGTCGTTGACCAAGGCTAAGTTAGTGCGGTCGGTGCTATTAAGGGTAGAAGAAACAGTCCCCGGGAGGCCGACCAAGGTCTCCCATGTCTATACGATGTACAACCAATTGGCTATATATAGGTGGAAAGTTTTTTTAGTACATAAAAAATTACAATTGAAGAATAAAATAAAGAATTCAAATATTGAAAGATAACGAGCTTAAAGGATCAACCACGATATTTATTTCACATGGAGCATGAACTTTCTCGCGCAAGAATCACAAATCTATGATTAATGGATCAACCAATGGGAGGAGTAATTTTTTTTTCTTTTTATAAGCCGGTAAACGACTTTCATTATTGAAGGGCAATAGTTATAGAAGTGGATATCCCAATAGAATAATGGATATCAAACATTATTTAATTTTTTTTTTTTTTTTAATTATGAAGTTGCATGTTTTTATTAGTCACTCAAACTCAGTAAGTTCAGCAGGTGCTAGCTCAGAAGATGGCATGCACATCAAACACTTGCAGCAGCAGCACTCATACCAGATTTGAAGACTGCAGCTCACAGAAGAGGCATCTTTTCAGAGGATTCAGATAAGATTTAGCTGATTCAACTGTGGACTTATTCAAATGGTTATCAATTCCTTCAGATAAATTCTTAACTAGTAGTTGTACCTCAAATTTAATCCTAGAATAAAATTCGACCTTTTACATAAAGATGAACTGTATATGGGATAAGTTGCTCATCTCTATCTCTATCTCTTAACATTAAACTGTTACAATATGTATACATATGTATATCAACAAGATTGAATATACGACACACTTTTGGCACAAAACCTAGTATTCTTATAGTTTTTATAGGTGCCTAGAATGTTACTTTTTAAAATAATTCTAATATAATTAAGCTCAATAAAAATTATTCGATATTTAATTTAATAAAAAAAAAACCAATGCATATATAAAGAAATTATTGTATGATAGCAAAACCAGATCTAAAGCAAATCCAAGTTGCAATATAAGATAAACGATATTAAAAGCACACTCTCGAAGACTATACAATGAATAATAATATTAATAAGATGTTTTGCTTTAAACAAATAATGCAAATAATGATAATTATCCACTTAAATTTACTATTGCACAATAATTCAGGTGATGGGAGGCTTTCGTTTTTGTGTCATCATGTTTTTGTTCTTGCTCGTTTCTTTTCAACACTTTTCTAAATGGCAAGCTTTTTCTTGTGATGAAGTTCATGTATTTCCATCATTTTACAAAATACAAGCTTTTTCTTGTGACACATATAATTTTAATTATTTAGAATAGACATTAATGCTTGCTTTCCTTTCCAAAAGGAGGAAACATCAATGGAATGGAAAACAATATTATGAAATTATTATGCTATCACTCGTCAGTGAAATTTTAAGATTAATTTCACCATTGAAGCTAAAATATTGTAATATATTATTCATTTATTTATTACTTTGAATATTTTTTTATATATAAGATATAAAAATTATTTTTATAGTAATATATAATCATTTTAAATATATTTTATAATTAAAATTAAATAAAATATATATCACTTATAAATATAATACAAAATAATTTCTTTTTATTTTGAATGGATTCTTATGGCAGCATTGGTTGGATGCTTTGATTTGTGGGTCTCTTACATAAGCTCATGACGTAGAATTCGTGGGACTGATCTGGATTGCCTTTGTCGACGGAAAGTGGCTAAACCCTACCCAGCCTACACCCTTAGCCGAGGTGCGAGAGGCACCCACTTTAGCCTGGTGTGGCGTACAGCAACCCTATTAATGCGTACAAAACTCGTAGCTAGGCTAGACCACTATGGACCATTTCTTTCGCCTAAAAAACTTACCATTTGATGTTCGAGAATAAAATTGATAATTTACGTATTTATATTATATAAAATATTAAAATTTATATATTTTATTATTTTTTAGATAAAATTTATGTGTAATAATAAGTATTTATATAAAAATATTAAATATTTTTTATATTTTGTTAATATATAGTTTTTATTAAAATTTTAAATTAAATTATTTTTATATTATATTTATATCGTATTATTATATTATATTTTAAATTATCAAATTTAATCAAAATCCATTTAATTCAAAGAACAATAACTTTGTTTTTTGGAAATTAAGGAAAAAATAACCTTTTTAATTACATTGCATGTTGGGAAAAATTCTATAAGTATAAAAAATTTTCTAAATCAAAATTAAATAATCATTCAAATTTTACCATTTTATTACAACCAATTAAGTTATTTAACTTCTATTTTCATTGACTGAGTTTTTATTATATAAAAATTGATTAATTATCAATATTAATTTCTATCTAACGAAAAGTTTAATTAAGTGAAAATAAATATTTAAAAATTTAATTAGATAAAAATAGATGTTTAAGTTTTGATGAAAATAAATATTTGAAAACTGAAATAAAATGATAAGAATCTGAATAATAATTTAATTTTTGTTTAAGATCTTTTGTTATACTTAGGCAAAAAATTTTTATTCTTATCATAAATCTTATGATAATTAAGGTTTGGCTCAACGGTTAAAATTTATTCCCGCCCACTTGATTTGGATTTCATTGCACCAAAAAGGTTTTGATCCCCAACTATATTACGGGATGCATTTGGATAGCATTCTAATGATGCATTTAGGAATTCAAAGAGAAAGGTTCAATGAATTATAGGTCTTAAAGCAGTTGAATGTTTTAGTATAAAATTGAAAATTAGTAAATATTTTTTAATTATAGTAGTTGATTGTTTTTGTGGTAAAGTCGATACTTAATTTTATTGTTATAATTGTGTTTGTTTCCAAATAAATATTTTTAATATTAATTTTAATCTCATTAGTATGATATTCAATTTTATTATTATTATTTTTTTAATTTTATCAAAATTATTTCATTATCCATTCAAATTGACCCCTACACTTTCTCATGTAAAAAAAAAAAAAAAAAATTCACAACTCCAAATGTAAAAAATGCAAAAGCGTAAATTTCATCTTCAATATTATTTTTAATTTTATCAAAATTACTTTGCTACCCATTCAAATAAATATACGGTGATAACAGTTTGAATTAGATCAAATTTGATTTGATTTTTATGAATGATTCATAAAATTATAAATTTTTTAAATTCAATCTAAAGCCGAACTAAACTTTCATATGATTCGATCCGAATTGAAATCTACTTATTTGATTTGATTTAGTTTATTAATTTTTAAAATTTATTTTTTTATTATTTTAATATGATTTTTAATATATTTAAATAGTTTAGATATAAAATAATTCTTTTTATTTTATAAAAAATTAAAAAATATATAAAAATTAATAAAAATATATAATTCGATTCGATTTATTTTTTATATTTTTATTTGAAATCCAATCTGAATATATATATATATTTAATATTTAAATTCAATCCAAATTAAATTAAAAAAATTAAATTAAATCAAATTAAACATTACGATTTTAAATTATTTTTTAATTTTTTTCTCATTCTATTATAAACCCTCACGCTACCTCAATGTAAATAAAAAAAAAAAAAGGGGGGGGGGGCAAAACCATAATCCTCATGTTTGTACGGTCATATATCAAATTAATTCGTCTATATAAAGCGCAGGCTTTCGAGTCAAATTGTAAGCGAAAGCCTTTCACTACAATCCAATAAAGCAAAAGATTACCAACGTTTGCTAGACACTGAAACTTGTCTTCTTCTCTTCTTTCACCCTTCCATTGTTCTCCCAAAACATCTCTCGTCGAATGGAAACCAAAGGTTTCACCCAAGATGGAACTGTCGATCTTCATGGCCGCCCTGTCCTTGCCAATAGAACTGGAAAATGGAAAGCTTGTGCTTTCCTTGTTGGTATGAAACTATCCACTTTTCCTTCTTTCGATACTTGTTTGCTCATTCTTTTCATGCTAGCAGACAGTTTATCTTGAAATTCAAAGCAGACCCTTAAAAGATTTCATAAGTTCTCTATATTTCATTATGTTTCAGTTCGTCGGAGAACTCTTTGCCTCCTTCATAAGTCATTATATATTTTCTTAACAGGATATGAAGCATTTGAAAGGATGGCTTTCTATGGAATAGCTTCAAATTTAGTGAACTACTTGACCACCCAACTTCATGAAGATACAGTTTCATCTGTCAGAAATGTGAATAGCTGGTCAGGATCGGTGTGGATTACACCAATTCTTGGAGCATACATAGCAGATACTTACCTGGGTCGTTTCTGGACTTTCACAGTCTCATCGCTCATCTATATCATGGTAAATATCAGCTTTTATTTATTTCTAATATTATTAGTGATGATTAAAACTCTGCCTGATCTGAAATGCAATCTTCAAGTAGCATAATTCCAAAATGTATATATTCCAAATGATGAGGTTTTTATTCACCATCTTCATCTACCAAAGGGGTCACACACCATTTATTTGGATTTGGACCATATTTCTAGATACATACTATCAGAAGGCCAATTAGATTCATTATCTTTTGCCTCTAGTGGGTCCAATGATTTTATTTATTGGCTTAAATGACATGAATTATAATTAAAAGTACTTTGTTCTCCCACAAAGCATATCTCATTTTCTTTAGACCCACAGGGAAGTTGCTATCCTGTCTTGTTTTGCACTTAATGTTGGGGAGCTATTCTGTTATAGCTTTTAAAAGTCAAAGAAAATGAGTCCCAACCGAATGATAAAGACATGAATTTGTAGTCATTGATGAAAACAGAAAATTGTTCAATGTTCAATTGCTAATGGGAAAAAAAAGTTCCTGTCATTGATGATAAGAGGAAGAAATATTGTTGATTTATAATACTATAATTATTTCTTTTGAGTGTGAACATGAGTTTTTTGCCCTTTCATAGTAATTTAATTTATCATGATGAAATGTGAACAGGGAATGATAATGCTCACAACAGCAGTTTCACTGAAATCTTTGAAGCCAACTTGCACAAATGGAATCTGCAACAAGGCCTCTACTTTGCAAATAGCATATTTCTATACATCTTTATACACCATAGCAATAGGAGCAGGGGGGACAAAACCCAACATATCAACTTTTGGGGCAGACCAGTTTGATGATTTTAACCCCCATGAAAAAGAGCTCAAGGTTTCATTCTTCAATTGGTGGATGTTTAGCTCTTTCTTGGGTGCCTTGTTTGCTACTCTTGGCCTTGTCTACATTCAAGAAAACTTGGGATGGGGACTAGGCTATGGGATCCCAACAGTTGGTCTTCTGTTTTCCCTACTTGTATTTTATCTTGGGACCCCAATTTACAGGCACAAAGTAAGGAAGACTAAAAGCCCTACAAGGGACCTGATTCAAGTCCCCATTACCGCCTTCAAAAATCGGAAACTTCAGCTCCCTAACAACCCATCTCAGCTTCATGAGCATGAACCACAACATTATATCAACAGTGGAAAACGGCAGGTTCATTACACTCCAATTTTCAGGTGAGTTTTCCCACTACAACATATACAAGTATAGTATCAAATTTTCCACTGTAATAAGATAATATAAACAAAAGTTGAAAATGAGAATGACAGTACTGTCCCTTTTCGTTGAACCATTGTGGCATGGAATCTATTAAGGGCACGGTTAATTTGAGTTCGTACAAAATTCCAAAGTGCTTTAAATCCTTGGTGCTAAACAGGTGCAAGTGGGACCTCCAAATTCATGTGCATAACTAGGAAGTCTCCTATGCCAAAGATTTGATGGCCATTGGCTTAATAAATTCCTTCCATGTGAAACTGCTTTCGGTACTCCTTTTAGACACCTTTAATGATCAATAGTCATAATCTTTTGGGGCCGGCCAAGTTGTTTCTCATGGATGGGGTGTACATCACAGTGAAATGGTGTGCCCATCTTCCCCCACCACATGCAGTTGTCATCAAATCTAGACAAATGATTTGTGAAACACGTTTGGTGGAATCCTCAATTGCATTGCAATAAATTAAATATTTCAAGGTCAACATCTAATTAGAATCTTGAACATGATTAGGATCCCATCCTCTCGGATAATACCGATTAATTAGACTAGTGTTTATAATTATGAAATCATCTTAACTAAATGGTGTGTCATTCGCATTTGTGTTCACAGATTCTTGGACAAGGCTGCAGTAAAGGATGCCAACTCACGTAAGCCACCATGCACTGTAACTCAAGTGGAAGGGACCAAGCTTGTTCTTGGGATGCTTTTAATATGGCTAGTGACCTTAATTCCTAGCACCATATGGGCTCAAATAAACACATTATTTGTGAAGCAAGGTACCACCTTGGATAGGAGCATAGGTTCCAGCTTTCAAATCCCACCAGCATCACTTGGGAGCTTTGTCACCCTCTCCATGCTCCTCTCAGTACCAATGTATGATCGATATTTCGTTCCATTCATGCGTAGTAAAACTGGCAATCCTAGAGGAATTACCCTCCTTCAAAGGCTTGGCATTGGATTTTTCATCCAGGTTATCGCTATTGCTATCGCATATGCTGTGGAGGTTCGGAGAATGCATGTCATAAGAGTGCATCAAATAGTAGGGCCTAAAGAAATTGTTCCCATGAACATATTCTGGCTGCTGCCTCAGTATGTCTTGTTGGGGATAGCTGATGTGTTTAATGCAATTGGGCTACTAGAATTTTTCTATGACCAGTCACCAGAAGACATGCAAAGCCTGGGGACAACATTTTTCACCAGTGGAATTGGAGTTGGAAACTTCCTCAACAGCTTTTTAGTAACATTGGTGGATAAAATCACAGGTAAAGGTAAGAATAAGAGCTGGATTGGAGACAATTTGAATGACTGTCATTTGGATTACTACTACGGATTCCTTTTGGTCATATCTACTCTCAACATAGGGGCATTTCTGTGGGCATCAAGCAAATATGTATACAAAAGGGAAACCAAAGAAGTGAATGAGTGCTGTATTGAAATGGAGAGCAAGGCCTTAGAGATATCTCCACTAGGATTACAAGTATGAAAAATTATAAAAAAAAATGTTGAGTGGTAGAAAAAGTATTACTATGATCATGTGGTATACCCCTTGTGTAATATGTGCAGCAATTAATGTTTGTAATTTCTATTTTAATGAAGAAAGTGTTATTTGCATTACTTTAGCACCTATAAAAGGACTTTTGCATAAATAATTTCCCATAATTTTTATTCCAAAAGGACCAAAGATGCATTGTAATTAACAATCATTTCATGGGGCATTGATCAATATATATATATATACACATATGATGAGCGAACTTATATATATTTTTAAAAATTTTAATAAATTCAAAAGATAAAAGAGACAAACTAAAACAAGTAAAAGAGTGAAAGTTTATCCGTTATATATATTTTAAATATATTTTACAGTAATATTTTAATATATTTTTTAAATTTAAAAATTAAATATTAAGTAATTTTTATTCATAAAATAATGCTTTGGGTCAAGACTCGACTTAAAAAATTCTGTACAAAGCCCAACCCCAAGACAGGTCTTGGTGCATCTAATTGTCTTCCTGCCCTTCAAATTCACTGCAACAAAAGTACTGTAGCTTTCAATAAAACATCCTCAAGGACCACCCAACGCCGAAGCCATGAGACTTAAAGTTTGGATCACTTTTTATTTAAGAAAAAAACCTTATTTTGGATCAATCTAGACTGATTTAATCTGTATTGTCAATTAATTAAACGAGTTTAAGTAAATTTAAAAACTTGAATCTTCGAGTAAAATTGAACTAATAATTATGAAAGCTATTGAACCATATTTAAGCTTAACCTTTAATCGAATACGATCCAACTAGACTCATGACTTTATTATGATGAATATATGAGTCGAATGATCAAATGAATTCAAATTTATTAACACGCTGATACAAAAATTATTTAACTTTTAATATGAGTTGAATTAAAATCCTATTTCTAATAAGATTCTACACATTATTTATTATTTAAAATATATTTATAATAAAAAAACTATTATATCCACTTACAACGAAATTTTTAGGGTTTATATATAATATAGATGTTATAAATAGGCAGATATACTACTTAAAAACAGCGGTAACTTTAGTGGATACTAAGGAGATTCAGAGTTGAAGCCTAAAACAATGGAGGCTGGTGAAATTTTGCCAATTGACTGCTGACAATCTATATTCAATCATCTTGACGATCGTGGGTTGGAAGCTGTATCTTTAGTCTGCAAGGATTTATTGGCAATCTCAAATATTTGCAAACTCAGTTATTCACCCTGGAGTTGGAATGCTTTCTAAGCAACTCAACCAATTCAAGCAACTCAAAAATATCAATCTGAAACCGTTTACAGGTGATTTAGACGTGGCCATTCTTGAGATTGCTCACTTTGACATTAGTCTTCAAGTTCTTGATATTTGCCATCAGGAGGATGAATTCAAGATTGAGAGTCTCAAAGTGTTCGGTTAGAATTCAAAGATGAAAAATTTAAAGGTTTTCAACTGGTTGATGCTAAACAGTAAGTTGCAGGACAATGATCTTGTCGTAATAGCAAATTCGTTTCCGAAATTGGCAGAACTCGATCTTAAAAATTTTAACTACTTGCCAGACGAGTCTTTGGCTAAAGACAGTTCTTCTCCATGCTTTCCTACAGATTTTGGGATTCAAATTCTGGTATCTATGCTTAAGCTGTTAAAGAAAATTTACGTCTACGGAGAACATTATCTTTCAGATCGATCTGTTGCTGCTTTGGCATCAAATTGTGTTTTTCTGCAAGATGTTATTATCAAGTGATACAGAAACAATGGGATGACTCAAAATGGAATTGATCTTCTCCTTCGGAATAGGCCAAACTTGGAAGCTCTGTCGATGGGATGTATCAAGATGGATTGTTCACAGTCTACAATCACTATTGAAAATTCAATCAGCCATGTCAAAGCCTTAACTTCTCTTGAGTTTTCCAGGATGGATGTTTCTGACATGCTTCTTATCGCAGTTACAAAGGCAGAGCTTCGTTTAACCAAATTTGTGCTACATTTTTGCAAGAAATTTACGGTTACGGGATTGCTTATGGTTTTATCTAATTACCAGTTCACTGAGTTAGGCATTGCTGACGCTGATATTGCAGATGTGGATATGGAACTTCTTTTAAGCACAGATGTAGGGAAACTCACCCACCTACAAATCAAAAACTGCCAGCTGACAGACTCAAACATTGATCCTACTATCAACTAGGTGTCCTTAACTAGTAGAAATCAGAATGAAGCTGATAGCCCTGGATGGACAGATTGATGATGTCTACAATAATTTTCCATTGTCCAAAAACCATAGGGTCCAAAATCTTTGTCTCACATATTGCAAAATCAGTGATGAATCGGCCAAATAATTGGGTCTTATTTTCTCCAACTAAAGGGTTCTTGATTTCAGCTACTGTTACCAAATTACAAGCACTGGCATTGAAGCTATTTTGAAAAGTTGCAAGTTTCTTGGAGAACTGATACTAAGAGAATACTTGAAAGAAAAGATCATTGAGGCAGATAATTCAGAGCTTCCAGAAGTGAATTTGGAGGATTTAAAACTAACATGTTCACGGATAGATGATGAAGGGCTTGCAGCAGTAGCAAAGAGATGTCCTCGATTGGTGTCTTTGGAAGTGAGTGATTGCAACAATGTGACAACAGAGGGCATAAAGCAAATCGTTCAAAACATCACAACTTTGAAGTGCTTATGTATGCGCGGCAGTGACCATGTAAAATCTGGTGATTTGTTGGAATGAATGTTATCTACAGGCAACTTGGCTTCCCTCAAGAAAACATATCTTTTACAAAATGATTTCACTGAGGAACAGATAGACAAATTCTTGCACCGTGGTTGTTTGCTTCTCTAATGGTATTGGTACGTGAAGAGAAAAAATTAGAGTTTTTTTTTTTTTTTTTAATAAAATAGATCACGGGGATGGGAGAAAAAGTTACACGTGCTGATTGTTGCTCACATATGCCTTTTTCATCAAACACAACCGTACTGAAAATTTTAATTAATTTGTTAATTACAATATTAGAGTATCTTATTATAATTGAATTAATTTGTCTGTCAGAAGCTTGGATAGCATAGGATTGTAATTTATTGTAATTTCAAAACGGTGATGAATGGTGTATGCTAAAGAACATTTTTAGGGATTCAATGTGCCTTGGAGATATTGTTGGTATCATCTTTTTTCTTTTTTGGGTTTTTAATTGTTCTAATGGTCGATAGGTAATTTCAGGGTATCGTGAATGCTCCTCAGAGCCGCGTGGATGAGAGTCAAGTCAGATCAGATCATTTCAGTCATATAATCCGATAAATGAGAGCAAAGATTTTGTATGTGGGCAGGGAAAGATTAGAGAAAGAGCAGATCTTTATCCTATTGACCTGTTCTGCATTAGGTTACATTTGTTTGATGCAGATTCCCCTCACTTCAACACCTATTGGAAGTGAATTTGTAGCCATAAAATGCCAGAGATTCCATGCCATTTCCCATGGACACCAACTATAGAGCAACAGAAACATGTCCTCTGCCTTAACTTTCTTGCATATAGATTTGCTAATTCATTGGTAATTTTTGGTAGGTAGTTCTCAAATTTTAGTTTTAACTGAATTAATAAATCGAATTAATTTAATTTGATTAATTAATCGATTATTAAATTAATTTCAATTCATTATGAAAATAATTTTAAAAGAATATCATTTTTTGATTAATTTGATTTTAAAATAAAATTAATTGAAATTTAATCAAAATATAATAAAAAAATCAAATTAATTATTTTATTTTATAAATTGTTAGATTTCTAGTTTAATACTTTGAGAAAGAAATTCAACTATCAGTGCCATACCCCTCTCAAAATCTTCAACAAAAAAAAAAGAATAATCTCTTAACGAAAAGTGGAAATGACTTAGCAACAGTCTTCAATTTTGTATAGCAAAGCCCTTTTATAGTTTTAGGTCCTCTCTATGATTGAATTTACTAGTAGAACAATAGGACAACCCCATTGGTAATTAACAATGGATTTGTCTTATCTACCACAGGAACTAAAATTTCTTAAACTAGCTAATGAAACATGGATGCAAGGAGGAGAATTTGCAGTTCACTAATTAAACAGAAAGAGATATTGCATATAATAGACAAGGAAGCCACATATCATGAGTGAGGTCGGGTTACACTATATTGAGTTAAGTTCGATTAATATCTTTAAATGTTATTGTTTTGGACCAAAACATGTACTAATACAAAACCAAACCACATCAAACTGTTACAGCTTTCAAAAAAATATCTTCCATGACCCCAACGCTCGAAGCCATGAGACTTGGGAGTAAAAAAAAAAAAAAAATCAAAAAATTTGAAAATCGATTTGAAATTATAATGTTCGGTTCGATTTAGATTTTTTTTTATTCAGTTTGGATTGAATTCGATTATTAAATATATATATATATATTAAGTTCAGATCAAATTCAAATCGAGAGATAAAAAATAAAAAAAATAAAAAAACAGAATCGAACCAAATTATATATTTTTTAATTTATATATATATTTAAAATTTTTATAAAATAAAAAAATAATTTTATATCAAAATCTACTGAAATATATTAAAATTTTATATTAAAACAATATATAAAAATTGGTAAAGAGAATCAAACCAAACCAATAAAATTTCATTTGATTCAGTTCAGATCAAATGAAAATTCAATTCGAATTCAGATTAAATTTTAAATTTTTATAATATTATGTAATATCTAAAAAATCAAAATAAATCCAATCTAAATCGAATCGTTATCATTTCTAACGAGACTTAGAGTTTGGATTACCTAACCATCACTATTGTTTTTTATTTTTTTTACTTGAAGCTCCCAAAATTTAAACTTTAATTATTAAAATTAAAAATTCAACTTATCAGCAAATCATATCAATGTTGACTTAACAATCACTATTGTTACTATAAAAAAAAATCTAGTATCATATTTGGCAAGATAGAAGCAACTTGTCAAACGCTTGAGACAGTAAGCTCCAGTGGGGTGTATAATTATGTGCATGTGTGATGTATATCATTGTATTATGATCAGAATGTCAATTCAAGCTGAATGTTTAGAAACTGATAACCAAAACAAAAAAATGAATGCAGGAATTTGCTGGCAAACCAAAACATACAACCGTTGTTTTTTCTTTCAAATATATCTTTCATCATTGATTTTAAACTCACTATTACAATATTTAATTTCATCGACATAATATCTAATATTACCATCATTATTATTTTTAATTTTATTGAAATTAATCTATCCAAATAAACCCTTAAAATTTGAATCACTTAACCATCGATCCCTTTTTGTTTAAAAAAAAAATTTCTTATGTAAATTAACTTGGCTTGATTTGTACCGTCAATTAATTAGATGAACTTAGTTAAAAATTGAAACTTTAATATTCAGATAAAATTGAATTGAAGTAATTATGTAAGCTATAGATTTGTATACTCAATCTTGAATCGAATCCAACTCAATTAGGTCTGTGAACAGCTTTATTACCATGGATTGAATCATATTGGAATATATGGATCGGATGATCAAATAAAATATATTCACACAAAGGTTATCTAACCTCTAATATGAATTGAATTAAAATTTTATTTCAGTAAGATTCTATACATATAATATGTTATTAAAAATAGTGTAAATAGTATCTATAATCTTTAAATTTTAAGACATAATTTTGGTCCTCAAATTTCAAAATGTAATTTGTTGGTTTCTTATAATAAGTTGATCTTTTCGTCAATTTATTTGTTAATTTTGTCGTTAAATATTTGATGTAATATAAAAGTGATTGATGTGACAGTTGTGATAGATAAAAAGAAAAAATTGAAAATGCAAATAAAAAATTAAAAAAAATGGCTTTTTTAAATTAATATATTTTGTGAAATATTATAATTCAAAATAAGTAAATTTTAAAATGTTTTATTTTTAGTTTTTATTTTTTAAACATAATATATATTTTTAACTTATTTACAAATATTATACTTTAAATATATAAGTTTTTAAATTTCTATTTTTAATAATTTTTTTATTTTCAAATATAATATATTTTTTAACAAATATTATAATTTAAAATAAATAAATTTCAAAATTTCTTATTGAATAAGTTTTTTTTTAATTTTTTAAATAATATAATTTTAATATGCCTTATAAAAATTTATAGTTGAAAATAAATAAATTTTCAGATTTTCTACTTATAAAATTTTTTTTCTATTTTGGAATTTTTAGATATAATATATTTGTATATTAATTATATCTAGTTTTATAGTTTCAAATAAAGGAGTTTGAAATTTTTATTTTTTAATAAGTTTTTTTACTTTTAAATATAATATAGTTTTAATATATTTATCAAGTTTTATACTTTAAAATAAATAAATTTTATAACTTTCTATCTTGTTTTTTAATTTTTAGATATAATATTTTTTTATATTTTATATAACTTTATAATTTAAAATAAATAAAACTTAAATTTAAAAAACTAGATAATATATTATAGTGTAAAATAAATAATGTTTAAAATTTTCTAATTTTGATATTTTTTTAATTTTAATATATAATATAATTTTTTAAATTTAAAATTTAAAATAATGTCATCATCCACGTGTTTTCCATATATGTAGACAAATCGTGTCAACTAACCTTTAAAGTCAGATGTAACAAAATTTTTTTGAAAAAGATTATTTTAATATAATGTTGAAAGCTTGGAAACCAAAAAGAGATATTTAAAAATATAGGGACCAAAATAATATAAGACCTAAAGTTTAGGATAACATGTGCTATTACTCTTTAAAAAATATATTTATATTAGAAAAATTACTATATCCTCTAACATAATATTTTTAGGGTTTTATACTATGTGTCATATAAATAGGCATGTATAAAGGGTGCTTAATGTCCTAAACCAATCCTTGAATTTTGATAACTCTAGTAGCCTTACTCACAAGGAGATTGGTCAGAGTTGAAGCCTATACCCAATGGAGGCGGGTGAAATTTTGCCGATTGACTGCTGGCAATCTATATTCAATCATCTTGACCATGATGGTTTGGAAGCTGTATCTTTAGCCTGCAAGGATTTCTTGACAATCCCAAATATTTACAAACACAGTTTACAAGTTATTCACCCTGGAGTTGATATGCTTTCTAAACAACTCAATAGATTCAAACAACTCAAAAGTATCGATCTGAAACCGTTTACAGGTGATTTAGACGAGGTCATTCTTGAGATTGCTCGCTCTGACATTAGTCTTCAAGTTCTCGATATTTGCCATCGGTATGGACTCAAGGCTGAAAGTCTCAAAGAGTTGGGTTCCAATTCAAAGATGAAAAATTTAAAGGTTTTCAACTGTTTGATGCGTGACAGTAATTTGCAGGACAATGATCTTGTGGTAATAGCTAATTCGTTTCCAAATTTGGTAGAACTCGATCTTAAAATTTTTAACTTCTTGCCGAACAAGTGTTTGGCTAATGACAGTTGTTCTACATGGTTTCCTACTGATGCTGGGGTTGAAATTCTGGCATCTAAACTTAAGCTGTTAAAGAAAATTTGCATCTACGGAGAACATTATATTTCAGATCGATCTGTTGTTGCTTTAGCATCAAATTGTGTTTTTCTACAAGATTTTACTTTGTGGTGTTACAGAAACAATGGGGTGACAGAAAAGGGCATTGGTTTTCTCCTTCGGAATAGGCCAAACTTGGAAGCTCTTTCGATTGGAAATATCAAGATGGATTCTCCACTGTCTACAATCACTATTGAACATTCAATTAGCCATGCCAAAGCCTTAACTTCTCTCGAGTTTTCCAGGATGGATGTTTCAGACATGCTTCTTATCGCAGTTGCAAAGGCAGAGCTTCGGTTAACCAAATTTGTGCTCCATTTTTGCAAGAAATTTACGGTTACGGGGTTACTTATGGTTTTATCTAACTGCCAGCTCACTAAGTTAGGCATTGTTGAATCTGATATTGCAGATGTGGACATGGAACTTGTTTTAAGCAGAGATGTAAGCAAACTCACCCACATAGAAATCAAACGATGCCAGGTAACAAGTTCAACATTGTTCCTACTATCAACTAGGTGTCCTTCACTATTAGAAATCAGAATGAAACAAATAGCCCTGGATGGACAGATTAATGACGGCGGCAATAATTTTCCATTGTTAAAAAACCATAGTGTACAAAATCTTTGTCTGAAACATTGCAGAATTAGTGATAAATTGGTCAAACAATTGGGACTTATTTTCCCCAACTTAAAGGTTCTTGATTTGAGCTACTGTTGCCGATTCACAAGCACTGGCATTGAAGCCATTTTGAAAAGTTGCAAGCTTATTCGAAAACTGATACTAAGAGAATACTTGAATAAAAAGATCATTGAGGAAGATAATTCAGAGCTTCCAGAAGTGAATTTGGAGGATTTAAGTCTAAGTTGGACAGGCATAGATGATAAAGGGCTTGCAGCAATAGCAAAGAGATGCCCTCGATTGGTGTCTTTGGAAGTGAGTCATTGCGACTATGTGACAACGGAGGGCATAAAGCAAATCGTCAATAACATCACAACTTTGAAGTACTTATATATGCGTGGCTGTGATGGTGTAAACTCTGGTGATTTGTTGGAATGGATGTTATCTACGGGCAACTTGGCTTCCCTCAAGAAAATATATCTTGGACAAAATACTTTCACCGAGGAACAGATGGACCAATTCTCACACCGCGGTTGTTTGCTTCGCTAATGGTATTGGTAAAGAGAAAAAAAAATTAGTGCTTTTTTTATTTTTTACTTTTATAAAAAAGAGCAGCATAGAGATAAGAGAAGAAACTGCATGCGTTGCATATACATCTCTTCATCATGCTCAAAACTGTACTGAAATCTTTTACTAATTTGTTAGATTAGTATCTTATTATAATTGAATTAATTTGTCAGTTGAACGCTTGGATAGCGTAGGACAGTTCAAAGAATAATGAAAGATTTGAAAACATTTTCGGCAATTCTTTATTGATAATGAAGTTATGCATTATCACAAGTTTAAAGTTTGATCTAATCGTATTCATTTTAATTGAATTTGAATTTTTGATCTATGTTGGTTCATTCATTCATTGTTCTGTCCATTTGATTTATTTTTTTTTACATGTAATGCAATACATGAAGATAACAATTTAAGAAAAGGGTAATGAATGGTTTATGCTAAAGAACATTTTCAGGCATTCAATGTGCCTTGGAGATTTTGGCGAGACCATTTTTTTTCTTTCTTATTTTGGTTTTTGATTGTTCTAATGATTTATTGATAAACCAAAACATGTACGTACTAGTACAAAACTAAACCACATTGAATCAAACTTGCCAACTAAATGGTTGCTGCCCTTCATATTCACTGCAACAAACTGTTGCAGCTTCCAATAAAACATCCTCAGGCACCCCAACACCGAAGCCATGAGACAAATTAAGGTTTGGATCACCTAAACCATCAGTATTGTGACCATAACCGGAAGATAGCATATTTGGCAGGATGGACTGAAAGAAAGCAACTTGCCAAATACTTCCGGACAGTAAGCTCCACTGGTTTGTATAATTATGTGCATGTGTGATGTATATCATTGCATTAGACATATGACCAGAATGTTAATTCATGCTGGATGTTATAGAGAAACTGATAAACAAAAGAAAAAATGAATCCAGGAATTTGGTGGCAAGCCAAAACATAATACCAAAACAATAAACAGAATTGAAGCATGAAAGCCAATGCCTAAATACTTCTCATACTTGATGATTCTCTCCAATACAATATGACAGAATGCGAGTTAACTGCTAAGCAAGATATCTAGTTGCAAATTTGAGATCTTTGGGTTTGTAATGACTTTGAGGGAACAAGATCTTGTAAGGGTAAGCTGTACATATATACTCAGGAAAATTATCACCTGCCAAGCAGCCTAAATCTGTGCATTTCTCATTTCATCCTCACGGTCTTGTGAACTGCAGTTCTTGGTCTGATCTGATTTTCGCCGTTTAGCTGATAGTCGAGGTCTCAACTGCAAAGGATGTGAAATGTTAAAAACCCTCCAAAGATACTAAAACAAATGCAAGACCACAGGGTTCAGAGTACTATCCTGAATCCATAGAATGTCCTGTGCAAGAATAAGAAAGCATTGATTCAAGGCCAAAGGCAAGTCCAAACCGCATAGACATTTAATTAATAACAAAACAATTTTACAACAGCTGCCCAAGAAATTTTGGTACAATAAAATCACTTTACAACCCTTCCTGAGTTTCTGTTTCCCCCGTCCAGTCGCTAGAAGCCTTGTTTCTCTGAAAACACTATAAATGTATGCAATCCAACATGTTGCAGGAGTTTCTTTTTATTTTTCCTTCTTTGTGAAAAAGAACAAATTTGGCATTTCATACAGTTTTTATGATTTGCAGCTCTTTTCATGTTAAAACACTATTAAGTTCTTAGGATAGATATTCTGTAAACACCTTCTTTCGTTTTTTCAACAATCTGATTATGCAGTTTCTTCAATTTTTCAATCTAATGGCATCTTTCTACAGTTTAATATTTTCTTGCATAATATTCAAGTTTAACGGAGCTTATTATGGAGTGACCAAGTTCAAGCTACATAATCTTCACCATACTCTACAATCAGAAAAATTTTTATATTATATAATCAGGGATATCAAAGGTGCACTTCTTGAGTGAATTTTTCACTGTTTTGCCATTGAGAAATCCAATAAATTGTTTATTTTTGGTTCATATTTCTTAAGCGTCAATGATTCAACCCGAAATCAATTGGTAGCAGGTGAAAGCACCCAACTTGAATATCAGATAATAGCAAATTTCATACTTAACTAATATGGGATTAGGATACCTCTCAAGGCCCAATGATAACAAGTCAACTAGATGAGCCTTCCACAGCTAACAAATACAGTGCAACAAATAGCAAAAGGAACCAAATAACCTAAGCTCTCTAGTGTCATTGTAAGAATCCAGCCTACAACAAGTTAGTGATAATTTTTCCATCACTGAAGGTGTTATTTCCATTAGTTTAAAACCTACAAAAGGACTCTTGCATAATAAATTTCCCTAATTTTTCTTCCAAAAGAACCATGGATGCATTATACCAATCATTTTGTGAAACACTGATCCATATATATATATGAGGAGAGAATTTATAATTTTTTTAACTATTGATTTAAATATATTCAAAGGATAAAAAAAGCAAATTAAAAAAATGGTGTAAATTAATCCTTTATATATATATATATATATATATCTTTATATATATATATATATATATATATATATTAGTTGAATCAAATTAGATTGAGTTAAATTTTGAGTTAAATACAATTGACATCTCTAAATACCAAATCCATATTTGGTCCATCTAAATCTATCTATTTAGATTGATTTAAATTAAAATATTTAAAATTTTTACAGTAATATTTTTAGATATATTTTAAATTTAAAATTAAATGTTAAGTAATTTTTATTCATAAAGTTTGGAATGTCCTCTAGCAATTCGTGCATTCTTTTTGTGCAATATAGTTAAGTATAATATTTTATATAAAAATTATGTATTATAATTCATATTAATATGAAAATACAAAATACACTCTCCATCTCAAAATATTATATATATATTGATTTTCATAGAGTTTAAGAAAAAACCTTTAACTTTAATGTATTTAATATTAAATTTTAATATTTTTTATAAAATTAAAATTACATGATTTTTAAAGTCAAAAAATAAAAAAAAAACATAAAAAATAATTTTAAATACAAAAAAGTAAGAGTTTTAGATATTCAAAAAAAATATGATATAGTTTTGAAACATTTCAAAAAGAAAAGATGGACAAAAAAATAAGATAGAGGGATTATTTTTTTATTTTATTAAACTCGTGCATAATTTTATCAAAATTTTATATTATATTATATTTATATTTTTTTTATATCAATTTCATATCGTATTTTTTTTCTCATGTCCAAATCATCTACCCATCACTTTTATTTTAAAAATGAAAAACCTTATTGGGGCCAACTTAGACTAACTTGATCCATACCATCAATTATCAATTAATTAGACAAGTTTGGGTAAATCGAAACATGAATATTCCAGTAGAATCGAACCTTAGTAATTATTAAGTTATTGGTTATTGTTTGGGCTCAGCCCAGAATCAAACCCAACTCAACTATGAATAACTCTGTTATTTTGTATCGAATCAAGTTGGGATATCTGGGTCGGGTGATCAAATAAACCCAAATTTATTAGCATGTTCAAACAAAAAAAAAAGTTATAATATGAGTTAAATTAGAAAACCTATTTCTAATAAGATTCTACGCATATTATTTATTATTAAAAATATATTTTATAATAAAAAAATTTATTATATCCACTTACAGTGAAATTTTTAGGGTTTTATATACAACATGTGTTATATAAATAAGAACCTGTGCTTCTTAAAAATAGTAGTCTCTCAGACTAATCCTTGAATTCGATAACTCCAGTGGATACTAAGAAGGAGATTGGTAAAACTAAAGATGTCAGAGTTGAAGCCTATACCAGTGGAGGCTGGTGAAATTTTGCCACTTGACTGCTGGCAATCTATATTCAATCATCTCGACGATCATGGGTTGGAAGCTGTATCTTTAGTCTGCAAGGATTTCTTGGCAATCTCAAATATTTGCAAACACAGTTTACAAGTTATTCACCCTCGAGTTGGTATGCTTTCCAAACAACTCAAGAGATTCAAACAAATCAATAAGATCAATCTGAAACAGTTTATAGGTGATTCAGATAAGGCCATTGTTGAGATTTCCCGCACTGAAATTTGTCTTCAAGTTCTTGATATTTGGCATGAGGGTGAATTCATGACTGAGAGCCTCAAAGAGTTGGGTTCGAATCCAAAGATGAAAAATTTAAAGGTTTTCAACTGTTTGATGCGAAACAGTAATTTGCAGGACAATGATCTTGTGGTAATAGCAAATTCGTTTCCGAATTTAGAAGAACTCGATCTTAGAAATTTTAACTTCCTGCCGAATTATTGTTTGGCTAATGACAGTTGTTCCCCATGGTTTCCAACTGATTTTGGGGTTGAAATTCTGGCATCTAAACTTAGGCTCTTAAAGAAAATTTGCATCTACGGAGAACATTATATTTCAGATCGATCTGTTGTTGCTTTGGCATCAAATTGTGTTTTTCTGCAAGATGTTACTATCAAGTGTTACAGAAACAATGGGGTGACAGAAAATGGCATTGGTTTTCTCCTTCGGATTAGGCCAAACTTGGAAGCTCTTTCGATTGGATGTATCAAGATGGATTGTTCACAGTCTACAATCACTATTGAAAATTCAATCAGCCATGCCAAAGCCTTAACTTCTCTTGAGTTTTCCAGGATGGATGTTTCTGACATGCTTCTTGTCGCAGTTGCAAAGGCAAAGCTTCGGTTAACCAAATTTGTGCTCCATTTTTGCAAGAAATTTACGGCTATGGGATTGCTTATGGTTTTATCTAACTACCAGCTCACTGAGTTAGGCATTGTTGACGCTGATATTTCAGATGTGGATATGGAACTTCTTTTAAGCACAGATGTAAGGAAACTCACCCACCTAGAAATCAGCAACTGCCAGGTGACAAACTCAACATTGTTCCTACTATCAACTAGGTGTCCTTCACTAGTGGAAATCAGAATGGAGCTGATAGCCATAGATGGACAGATTGATGATGGCTACAATAATTTTCCATCGCCCAAAAACCATAGGGCTCAAAATCTTTGTCTCACATATTGCAAAATCAGTGATGAATTGGCCAAACAATTGGGGCTTGTTTTCCCCAACTTAATTGTTCTTGATTTGAGCTACTGTTACCAAATCACAAGCATTGGCATTGAAGCTATTTTGAAAAGTTGCAAGTTTCTTGGAGAACTGGTACTAGTAGAATACTTGAAAGAAAAGATCATTGAGGCAGATAATTCAGAGCTTCCAGAAGTGAATTTGGAGGATTTAAAACTAATATGTTCACGGATAGATGATGAAGGGCTTGCAGCGATAGCAAAGAGATGTCCTCGATTGGTGTCTTTGGAAGTGAGTGATTGCAACAATGTGACAACGGAGGGCATAAAACAAATCGTTCAAAACATCACAACTTTGAAGATCTTACGTATGCGTGGCAGTGACCATGTAAAATCTTGTGATTTGTTGGAATGGATGTTATCTACAGGCAACTTGGCTTCCCTCAAGGAAATATATCTTGGACAAAATGATTTCACTGAGGAACAGATAGACCAATTCTTGCACCGTGGTTGTTTACTTCTCTGATGGTACTGGTACGTAAAGAAAAAAAAAATTAGAGTTTTTTTTTTTTTTTTTTTTTTTTTTTATAAAATAGATCATAGCATGGGAACAGGAAAAAAAAGGTGCATGTGCTGATTGTTGCTCACATATACCTCTTTTCATCAAACACAACTGTATTGAAAATTTTAATTAATTTGTTAGATTACAAGATTAGAGTATCTTATTATAATTGAATTAATCTGTTTGTTAGAAGCTTGGATAGCATAGGACAGTATGTCCTGGTCATGAACAACTACCAAAGCTCAAAGATTAATAAAAGATTTGAAAAACATTTTCAGCAATACTTTAATACAGTAGAGTTATGTATGATCACAAGGTTTAAAAGTTTAATTTGGAGCTTTGAAGAAGTCCCATACATAAGTTTGGCTCAATTTTAAATTAAACTTATCTAGTTATATGTTGTTTCGTTCATAGATTGGTCTGTCAATTAATTTATTATTATTTTTTTTACTTGTAATGCTTGAAGATTGTAATTTTTTGTAATTTCAAAAGGGTGATGATTGGTGTATGCTAAAGAACATTTTCAGGGATTCAATGTGCCCTTTAGAGATATTGGTGATACCATTTTTTTTTTCTTTTTTATGTATTATGATCAGAATGTCAATTCATGCTAATGTTTCAGAGAAACTGATAACCAAAACAAAAAAAATGAATGCAGAAATTTGCTGGCATACCAAAACATGATACCAAAACAATAGAGAAACAGAATTTAAGCATGAAAGCCAATGTCTAAATACTTCTCGTTCTTTATGATTCTCTTCAATACAATACGATCGAATGCGAGTTGACTGCTAAGGAAGATATCTAATTGCAAAATTGAGATGTTTGGGTTTGCATTGAGTTTGAAGGTACAAGATTAAGCTGTACATATACGCAGGAAATGTTAAAAAACCATCCAAACAAACTAAAACAAATGCAAGATCACAGGGTTAAGAGTACTATCCTAAATCCACAGAATAATTTGTACTATATAATTAATTACACAAAATAATTTATATATAATAAATAATTACAATATTACAAAAACATAAATACAAAACATAAAAGCAAACTAAATACTATAAATTTTAGTAATTTTTAATTATTTATTAATTTTTCAAATACAAAATACATATTATAAATTTCATTACATACAAATTTTAATTTAATGTCAGTAATTACTATTTTCATTTTCCATTATATTTTACATCATCATAATCATTGCTTTTTCATTCAAATGTATATTCCACTATTGATTTTAAATTCGTCATTATAATATATGATCTTATTATCTTTATTATTTTTAATCTCTTCAAAATTAATCTCACCATTCATTCAAATAAACCCTTAAAATTTGAATCACATCCCTTTTTATTTAAAAATATATATATAATTTAGGCTAACCTCACTTGATTTGTACCATCCATTAATTAGATGAGTTTAGATAAAATCTAAGACTTTAATATTTGAAAAGAACCGAATCTGAATAATTATGTAAGCTATAGATCCATGTATGTACTCAATCCTGAATCGAACCAACTCAATTAAACCCAAAAACAATTTTATTACTATGGATTTCATGTTGGAATATATGGGTTGGATGATCAAATAGAGTACATTCACATTAAAGTTATCTAACTTCTAGTATGAATTGAATTAAAATTTTATTTCAAATAAGATTCTACACATAATATGTTATTAAAATACAGTAAATAGTATTAGTCTTTAAATTTTAATATGCATATTATTTTGTCTTAAATTTCAAAATATAACCGGTTGTTCTTTAATTGTTAAGTATATAATGAGTTGATCTTTCTTGTAATTTATTTATTAATGTTGTCATTAAATATTTGATGTGACATCAAAAAGTGATTGATATGATAACTGTGATAGTTAAAAATATTTTTTTCTTTTTTATTTTTTAAATATTATCATAATAAATAAATATATAAATTTATCATTAGACATAAATTGAGAGATTTGACACTAATTTTTTTTGTTTATGTACGATTTGTTACTTAATTGAATTCATATCATATTAAAAAAAATCTCAAATTTGATTCAGATAATTTTAAATGATATATTTTGATCTACAAAATTATATCAGGTTCGAAAGTACGTATGAAGAATATTATAACACAATCACAATACTTACTTAAATGATAATACCAGTTAAATTTCATCTTTTTAATTTATTAAATAATTTAATTATTAAAAATTGATCTTAAAATTACTTCAATAATTTGATAATAATTTAATATAATTTTTCACCTTAAAAATATTCATGAAGACTAATGTCTCACTCTATACAGTTTTCGTTGTTAGATTCATTTATATATTTTATTTATAAAAAAATTAGTAAAATCTTTCAATAGTTTAGTAAAGTTCTACTTCAAAACACATTCTTCAATAATTTGATGAAATTTTATTTGAAAACTAGTTATAAAATTTATTTTAAGAAAACTCACTAAATCTTTCAATAATTTAGTAAGGTTTAATTTAAATTTTAAATTCTCTAATAATTTGGTAAGATTGAGAATTTTATTATTTTCTTTTACTAAAAAATTTATTAAGTCCTCTAATAATTTGGTAACACTTAATTTAAGATTTAAATCTTCCAATAGTTTAATAGGATTAAAATTTTTTATTTTATTAAAAAAATTATATTATGAAATTTTTTTATAGTTTGATAAAATTCATAAAAAAAAATTTAAACCCATAAAAATCCTTCGTAAATTTATTTTGAAAATCCTTTTTTTAAAAAAAAAATTAAAATAAACAAAATTTAAATCAAACAAATTAAATAAAAAAAATAAAAAAATTTTAACAAAAGAATCTATGACGGCTTAGTTCGACTAGAAAATGACTTAATTGCAAGAACAAAAGCTTACTAGAATAGTTGGAGGCTTGGCTCGGCTCAATTCAAGAATTGACTGTTGGAAACCAATTATGAATCGGGTTGTGCGTAGATCAAGTCAAGTAAGCCGCAAAACGCGAGGATCCCAAATAAATTTTAGGATTCAAAACAGCACTATTTTGAATAAGTATAAAAAAGGTCATAATTCTTTTTTTTTTTCTTCTTAGAATTCCTCTGCATTCTCTCTCTAACCTATTTTCTCCTTATTTCTTTCTATAGAATTGATAAAGAACAATTGTTTTCGATTGGTTTAAATTTCATCAGATTCTAAAAAATCAAAATGGAAAGTGGATTTTTCGTCAAAATTCTAGTAGAAAATTTAACCTTAATATGAAAATTTCCAAAAAAATTCTAAAAATTTTAGAAAGTCCTCTAAAAACACCAAACCAAACCTTCTATGCCTTTTAGATTTTTTACTGACTGATTTAAACTCTCACAATTACCCTAAATTCGCCAAAAATTCTTTAAAAACCTTACTGTTAGAAAAATTGCTCTCTCAATTACTATGTGATTTCTCTATTTTTACTTTGTGTGTTGGAATGGTTTATATAGCATTTTTTACTAGTAATTTTAGGGATATTCATTGAATGACATAGATCGAATTTGTCGCAAACAGATCTGATCTTGTTAAAGGTTGAATTTTTTCTTTTAAAGTTTGATTTGATTTCAATCACCGAACAAAATCTCAAATCTTTCTTTAAACTTGTGATTTTGTGATTTCGTTTCCCGTTTTCTTTAAACTTGGTTTCTAGGATTAAATTCCATGAACAAGATCTCAAAATTTTTCTTGATTTTCTTTCCTTTATTTATTTATTATTATATTTTTAAAGCAATAAAACGAAAAAGAAGGAAAAAAAAATATTTGCACTGTTTATTGAACTTAAAACCCAAACACCCATTGAATAGGTCCATTTAAAGCTCAATTATTCCAAATCAATTTTTAAAACCCAATAAATATTTCAAAGGCCCATTCTATCCTGAAAAACTAATTAAAATATTTTGAACATTTAATTAAAAATCTCATTTGTCTATAAACATAATAAATTTGTAACTTATTTACAAATATTAAAATTTATATAAATTTATATTTTTAAGAAGTTTTTTATTTTCAAATATAATATATATTAATATGTTTTATCAAATATTATAGTTTAAAATAAATAAATAAAATTTTAAGACTTTCTATTTTTAAGAGAACTTTCTATTTTCAAATTCTTAGGCATAGTATTTGTGTATTATATCTAGTTTTGTAGTTTAAAATAAAGAAGTTTGAAATTTTTATATTTTAATAAGGTTTTTTATTTTTAAATATAATATTTTTAATATATTCTATGACATTTTGTAGTTTAAAATAAATAAATTTTAAAATTTCTAGTTTTACTCAATTCTTGTTTTTAATTTTTAGATATAATATATTTTTATATTTCATATATAATTTTATAATTTAAAATAAATAAAACTTAAATTTAAAAAACTAGATAATATGTTATAGTGTAAAATAAATAATGTTTAAATTTTTCTAATTTTGATTTTTTTTAATTTTTATATATAATATAGTTTTTTAAAATTAAAATTAAATACAGAATTTCAAATTATGTCTCCATCCACATGACTTCCATGTATGTGGACAAGTCAGGTCAACTAATATTTGAAGTTAGACCAAATAAAATTTTTGAAAAGATTATTTCAATATAACATATTGAAAGTTTGGGAACTAATAAGAGACACTTAAAAGTATAGGGACCAAAATAATATAAGATCTAAAATTTAGGATCACATGTACTATTTACTCTTAAAAAATTTATTATACCCATTAACATAAAATTTTTAGGGTTTTATACAATGTGTCATATAAAGAGGCATGTATAAATAGTGCTTCATCTCTAAACCCAGTCCTTGAATTTTGATAACTATAGTAGCCTTACTCACAAGGAGATTGGTCAGAGTTGAAGCCTATACCAATGGAGGCTGGTGCAATTTTGCCAATTGACTACTGGCAATCTATATTCAGTCATCTTGACCATGATGGTTTGGAAGCTGTATCTTTAGTCTGTAAGGATTTCTTGATAATCTCAAATATTTACAAACACAGTTTACAAGTTATTCACCCTGGAGTCGATATGCTTTCTAAACAACTCAATAGATTCAAACAACTCAAAAATATCAATCTGAAACCGTTTACAGGTGACTTAGACGAGGTCATTCTTGAGATTGCTCGCTCTGACATTAGTCTTCAAGTTCTTGATATTTGCCATCAGGATGGACTCAAGGCTGAAAGTCTCAAAGAGTTGGGTTCCAATTCGAAGATGAAAATTTTAAAGGTTTTCAACTGTTTGATGCGAAACAGTAATTTGCAGGACAATGATCTTGTGGTAATAGCAAATTCGTTTCCGAATTTAGAAGAACTCGATCTTAGAATTTTTAACTTCCTGCCGAATAATTGTTTGGCTAATGACAGTTGTTCCCCATGGTTTCCTACTGATTTTGGGGTTGAAATTCTGGCATCTAAACTTAGGCTCTTAAAGAAAATTTGCATCTACGGAGAACATTATATTTCAGATCGATCTGTTGTTGCTTTGGCATCAAATTGTGTTTTTCTACAAGATTTTACTATGTGGTGTTAGAGAAACAATGGGGTGACAGAAAAGGGCATTGCTTTTCTCCTTCGGAATAAGCCAAACTTGGAAGCTCTTTCGATTGGAAATATCAAGATGGATTCTTCACAGTCTACAATCACTATTGAAAATTCAATTAGCCATGCCAAAGCCTTAACTTCTCTTGAGTTTTCCAGGATGGATGTTTCTGACATACTTCTTATCGCAGTTGCAAAGGCAGAGCTTCGGTTAACCAAATTTGTGCTCCATTTTTGCAAGAAATTTACTGTTACGGGATTGCTTATGGTTTTATCTAACTACCAGCTCACTAAGTTAGGCCTTGTTGAAGGTGATATTGCAGATGTGGATATCGAACTTGTTTTAAGCAGAGATGTAAGCAAACTCACCCACATAGAAATCAAACGATGCCAGGTAACAAGCTCAACATTGTTCCTACTATCAACTAGGTGTCCTTCACTAGTAGAAATCAGAATGAAGCAAATAGCCCTGGTTGGACAGATTAATGACGGTGGCATTAATTTTCCATTGTTCAAAAACCATAGTGTACAAAATCTGTCTGAAACAATGCAGAATTAGTAATAAATTGGTCAAACAATTGGGACTTATTTTCCCCAACTTAAAGTTCTTGATTTGAGCTACTGTTACCGATTCACTAGTACTGGCATTGAAGCCATTTTGAAAAGTTGCAAGCTTATTCGAAAACTGATACTAAGGGAATACTTGAAAAAAAAGATCATTGAGGCAGATAATTCAGAGCTTCCAGAAGTGAATTTGGAGGATTTAAGTCTAAGTTGGACAGGGATAGATGATAAAGGGCTTGCAGCACTAGCAAAGAGATGTCCTCGATTGGTGTCTTTGGAAGCGAGTCATTGCGACTATGTGACAACGGAGGGCATAAAGCAAATCGTTAATAACATCACAACTTTGAAGTACTTATATATGCGTGGCTGTGATGGTGTAAAATCTGGTGATTTGTTGGAATGGATGTTAGCTACAGGCAACTTGGCTTCCCTCAAGAAAATATATCTTGGACAAAATACTTTCACTGAGGAACAGATGGACCAATTCTCACACCGTGGTTGTTTGCTTCGCTAATGGTATTGGTAAAGAGAAATAAAAAATAGTGCTTTTTTAATTATTTTTTTAAATAAAAAAGAGCAGCATAGAGATAAGAGAAGAAACTGCATGCGTTGCACATGCCTCTCTTCATCATGCTTAAAACTGTACTGAAATCTTTTACTACTTCGTTAGATTAGTATCTTGTTATAATTGAATTAATTTGTCAGTTAAAGGCTTGGATAGCGTAGGACAGTTCAAAGAATAATGAAAGATTTGAAAATATTTTCAGCAATTCTTTATTGATAGTGAAGTTATGTATGATCACAAGTTTAAAGTTTGATCTAATCGGATTCATTTTAATTGAATTTGAATTTTTGATCTAATTATATATTGGTCCATTCCTTCATTGGTCTGTCTATTTGATTTATATCATTGATTTTTTTTAACTTGTAATACTTGAAGATTGCAATTTAAGATGAGGGTAATGAATGGTTTATGCTACAGAACATTTTCAGGCATTCAATGTGCCTTGGAGATATTGGTGAGACCATTTTTTTTTCCCTTCTTTTTTTGGTTTTTGATTGTTCTAATGATTTAGTACGTACTAGTACAAAAGTAAACCACATTGAATCAAAGTTGCCAACTAAATGGTTGCTGCCCTTCATATTCACTGCAACAAACTATTGCAGCTTTCAATAAAACATCCTCAGGCACCCCAACACCGAAGCCATCAGACTAATTAAGGTTTGGGTCACTGAAACCATCACTATTGTTACCATAAGCAAAAGAAAGAATATTTGGCAGGATGGACTCAAAGAAAGCAACTTGCCAAATACTTTCAGACGGTAAGCTCCACTGGCGTGTATAATTATGCGCATGTGATGTATATCATTGTATTAGATGTATGACCGGAATGTCAATTCATGCTGGTTGTTTCAGAGAAATTGATGATCAAAAGAAAAAATGAATGCAGGAATTTGGTGGCAAGCCAAAACATAATACCAAAACAATAGAGAAACAGAATTGAACCATGAAAGCCAATGACTAAATACTTCTCATACTTGATAATTCTCTCCAAAAGCGAGTTAACTACTAAGGAAGACATCTTGTTGCAAAATTGAGATGTTTGGGTTTGAAATGACTTTGAGGGTACAGGATCTTGTTAGGGTAAGCTGTACATATACTTTGGAAAAATTATCGCCTGCCAAGCAGCCTAGCTCTGTGCATTTCTCATTTCTTCCTTACAGTCTTGTGAAGTGTAGTTCTTGCTCTGATCTGTTTTTCGCCGTTTAGCTGATAGTCGAGGTCTCAACTGCACAGGATGTGATTCAAGAATATAGGGTTCAGAGTACTATCCTGAATCCATAGAATGTTCTAAACAAGAATAAGAATGCACTGATTCAACGCCAAAGGCAAGTCCAGACCTCATAGATATTTAATTAATAACAAAACAATTATATAACAGCTGCCTAAGAAATTTTGGTACAATAAAATCATTTTATAACCCACCCTGAATTTCTGTTTCACCCATCCAGTCACTAGAAGCCTTGTTTATCTGAAAACACTATAAATAAATGCAATTCAACATGTTGCAGGAGTATATTTTATTTTTCCTTCTTTGAGAAAAAGAACAAAGTTGACATTTCATACAATTTTTATGATTTGCAGTTCTTTTCACGTTAAAACACTATTAAATTCTTAGGATCGATATTCTGCCAAGCACCTCCTTTCGTTTTTTCAACAATCTCATCATACAGTTTCTTCAATTTATCAGTCTAATGGCATCTTTCTACAATTTAATATTTTCTTGCATAATATTCACAAGTTTAATGGAGCATATTATGGAGTGACCAAGTTCAAACTGCATAATCTTTACCATACGCTAAAATCAGAAAAATTATTATTTTAAATAATCAGGGATTCCTGAGTGATTTTTCACTGTTTTTCCATAGAGAAATCCCAGAAATTATTTAGTTTTGGTTCATATTTCTTAAAATGTCAATGATTCAATCTAAAATCAATTAACAATAAATGAAAAAGCCCAACTTAAATACAACGGCAAACTTCATACTTAACTAACATGGGATTGTGAAACTGGATACCTCTCAAGGCCCAATGATAACAAGTCAACTAGATGAGCCTCCACATAGGTAACAATACAGTGCAACAAACAATGAAAAGAACAACGTGACAAACTAGGCAACAAAAAACCTAAGCTCTCTAGTATCATTGTAAGAACCCAACCTACAAACAGTTAGTAATAAATGAAAGGTCCCACTTGAATATAATAGTTAAGACCAGCAAACATGAAACTTAACAGATGATGGCATCAATTCTACTTTACCAGTCCAAATATAATTTTTTAGTCTAAACTTGAATAGATCTTAAACCAAATCTTTCAATTTTATACTTATCCTTTTGGCAAAAAGAAAACTATGAGAGTCAAAAGAGAAAGAATTATGGCCCCTTTGAACCACCTAACCTAGATTTGGAGGCTCGCGATTCTCTCCTAGAGCATCCAATTTGAAATCCCATGCACCTAATAGTTTGGGATGTATAAATGCCGAATGGTATACTAAATAACTCCTCTTGGTTACACCAAATTTGCCGCCTTGAGAATGTATAGCGTTAAATGTAGAATTAAGTTATTTTTAAATGGAAGAGCACTACACCTCAAAACGAGGATTTCTACCTCAACCACTCTTACTAATTGAGCTAAGCCCAAGTTACAAACACAAATCAAGGCTTCTTTAACCCTCCTTCCATGCATTATTTGATATGCAAAGATAGACTATGACAAATTGCAACCAGTAATTAGTGAAGATAACTAAATGAGTGCATTGGTACATACCATCTCAATATACTTGAGTTGCTTCAAAACTTGATCTTTTTCCAGCTCCTGACGGAATAAACACAGAAACAAGTTCGATTAGAGAATGCCGTCAAACTAGTAACAATTATGACAGACTAAAATTGAATTTTATATTACAAGAAATTCATTTTTTTCTCTTGGGTTTCTAGCCTTTTCATTACAGACTAAAACTGTAGATATCTTCTATAATGGCTTAAAATAAATAAAGGGTAAATTCCATCTAAGTCTTAAATTTCAAGTATATTTCAACTTAAGTCCATTAGTTTAAAAAATGGACACTCCGCCCCAAACTTTCAATTAATAGGACAATGAGGTCCTTCCATCAGTTATTGGTTAATTATTCCATTAAAAATCTCATTAAGATACCATTTTACTCCTGAAAAATCAATATCCTGAAATACTCACATAATGTAACATTTTATAACAATAAATTATTTTTATTTTGTCTCAAGATACATAAAATATATTAATAATATAAAAAGATTTTTTAAATGCAACATATAAAAACAAAACTTACAATATAAATATGCTAATACGTAAATATATATATATATAACAACAAAATGAATTTATTACGCATGTAAAAATTTTAACCAAACCTTTTCTTTTTTTTCTTCAACCAAACATTTTTTCTTATTATATGTTACATGTTCATTTTCTTTTAAATTTGTTCCTTGTCGATTGTTACATGTTCAATATATTCATTTTATTATAAATATTTACATATTAGCTTATTTATAATTGTGAATTTTGTTTTTATATCTTGCACCTAAAAATTTTTTTATATATTATTAATATATTTTTTATTTTAAAATATATATAATATATTTATATAAATCATTACTTTATGTGAATATTTGGGAATATTAATTTTTTAAGGGTAACAAGATTTTTTAATGAGACTTTTAAAAGAATAATTAAAAGATAATTGACAAAAGGACCTTATTGTCCTATTAATTGCAAAATTTAGAGCGAAATGTCCATTTTTCAAACTAAAGAACTTGAGTTGAATTATGTTTAAAACTTAAGAACCTAGATGGAATTTAACCTAAAATAAAACTGGTATTTCTATAATACATGATCAGATACAATAGAAAGCACGTCCTGTAAGAAGAGGGTAGGACAGAAGTGGTTGCAGACAATGTGCTATAAAATCTTCCATTGGGGACAATTTGTTCTTCGGGTAAAACTACCACTTATAAGATGACACTGCAGGTTCTGTTTCTGACAGATCAATGTAGTATAAACAAGATTCTTTCTGCTACTAAAGATGGCATTGCTTTGTTAAGTTTGAGTCTTTAATTGACGTCTATGTAATAAATAGATACTTGCATTAAGTTAGCTACAAATTGATAACACATCAAACATGACCCACCTTTAAGTTTGAGCTTTCAAATGAAACATATTGACATGAATCCCAGACTAGTTTTTCAGATTGGAAAGAACCAATTAAAACTCTAAAATGATTATTCATGCATGAAGACATTCCCCATTAATGCAAAATACCAAATTCTAAGTTGATTAATTCTGAAAACCAAGTCAGGTAACATAACCTGAAGGTCACAATGCAATAGGGTAGAATAAAGTTGCTAAAAGGGTTATCACCTGAGGTACAGAACAATCAGCATGGGATGGATCCCACTGGACAGAGCAGAAGCACTCCCAGTCATCAGTTTGGACTTCAAAAAGAGGAGCCCTAAAAAAACAGGAAGTTAAAAAATAAGCATCTTGCATTAGCAATACAAAAACCAAAACTACATAAAGAAAGAAATTTAAACTTATGCACATTTTAAGTTACTAGCAACGGAGTATTAAAGCTCAAAAGCTCATCTAAGTGATGCTTAGTACTTAGTCTGAAATGAATTCCTCCAGCTCTTGAGAACGATGTAATCATCTTTATCCTCAATTATCATTATCTACAATATCTTAGGTGTATAGCATTGACCAATTCACAGCTGGTAAGAAATGTGCTATGCTGAATTTCCACCTTGCTGATAGCATGTCTATCAAATCAATACCTATTTCCTGATTTGTTGGCATTTATTTTTTCTAGTCAGTAGTTAATTTTATTTGTTTCTATATTTGGATGATTCGGTTCTGATTTTGTGGGCTTCTCCGTTCATACTAGTTCCTCCATATATGTAAAGATTATCTTTAAATTAAAAATACTCAAAGAACATTGTTTTTTCTCTAGTTCCATGGCATCAGAGCAAGGTTTGCTTCTGATTTTTTTCTTTTCTAATGGCCAAAACAACCATAACCGGTGCCTCTCGAGAGAGTGGATCAAAGGTGACTTCTAAACCGATTCAAAACTCTTCTCCAATGGTTCCAGTTATAAATGACTCACATTCCCTGCAAATAACACAGCACAAACTCAATGGAACAAACTTTCGGGAGTGTTCCCAATCCATGGTGCTAGTGATTCAAGGGAAAAGCAAAATCAGCTATCTGACTGGTGCAACAAAGGAACCATAGGAAGTAGAACCAAGTCATTCAATATGGATTTCTGAAAACTCCATGGTACTGGCATGGTTAGTTAATTCCAATGAAGCCTAAGATTGGAAGGAGCTATCTATTCTACAAAACTTCTAAAGAAATCTGGGACATGGTGAAGGAGATATACTCAGATCTTGAAAACTCATCACAATTTTTTGAAATTAAGTCAGCCTTAAAAAACATAAAATAGAGGGATAACTCAATGATTGATTAATACAAAAACAAGAACAATCTTTGGCAAGAGATGGATTTGCTTTCTGATACAGACTTACATTGTGTAGAAGACAGCAAAAAATACAAGAAGATGCATGAAAAAGAAAGGGTTTTGATTTTCTCCACAGTCTTAATAAGGAGCTTGATGAGGTTAGAGGCAGAATACTTGAACCCAAACTTGTTCCAAGCATTTGAGTGGCTTTTGCTGAAGTAAGGAGAGAAGAATGTAGAAGGAGAGTCATGCTAGGAACCAAAGAACCCCCTATTGTAGACCCCTCTCAAACTCAACCCTTGTTTCCAAGAAAAAAGATTTTTCTGGACTTGGAGATCAGCCTGGTAACCGTAGGAATGATAGGGCTTGGTGTGATCATTGTCAAAGCCCATATCATACAAAATAAACTTGCTGGAAAATTCATGGGAAACCAGCATATTGGAAACCACACAAGCAAGGAGAACAAGGCTGGGGTTCAAGTTGCTTTGGAAGAAAATAACGCTCAAGCTTTGGTTTTTAAGCAAGAAGAAACTTCAGCAACTCCAAACACTCCTCAATAGTACCCAAATGACTGCACCTACTCTAAAGTGCACAATTACACAAAAGGTAACTACCTCTGTTTAGGGTGCAAAGTCTGATTCTAAGAACTCTTGGATTATAGATTCTGGGGCATCAAACCATAAGATTAGATGCCATGAATTATTTTCAACATATAATCCATGACCTGAAAACCTTAAGATTTGTATTACTGAAGGATCACTACCCTCTGTTGCTGGAAAAGGAAACATTAAACTTTCTAATATTACACTATTTTCAGTCTTGCAAATTCTTAACTTAGCATGTAGTCTAGTGTCTATTAGTAAATTGACAAAAGACTTGAACTGTGTGGCTAAGTTCTATCCTTCATATTTTAAGTTTCAGTATTTACTTTTTGCGAAGATGATTGGCAATGCTAAGAAGCATGAAGGTTTGTACTATCTTGAGGATCCTCAACAAGTGAATAAACAAGCTTTGGCTTTAAGTGTTGAATCCTGTTCCTAGTGAAATTTTATATAATGGCACAATAGGTTAGGACATCCAAGTTTTTCATATCTAAAAACTTTGTTTCCTTCTCTTTTTAAGAATAAAGATGTCCATTCCTTTTCTTATGAACTTGTCAACTTGCCAAACGCTCATGTTCTTTATCCAAGTCATCCATTTAGATTTCTAAACCTTTGTCTTAGTTCACAGTGATATTTAGGAACGTTCATTGGAAAATAACACAACTAGAACTAGGTGGTTCATAACTACTATAGTAATAACACGAGCTCGTTGGATTTGCTTGTTAAAAGACAAACATGATGCTAAGACAACTTTTCAGCAATTTCACAAAACGGTTCAAACACAATTTCAAGCTAAAGAACAAATTTTCTGCACAGAGAATGAGGGAATATTTCAATTCAAGCCTTGGTGATTATCTAAAAGAAAATGTGGTTTTCAACAAAGTTCTTGTGTTAACACCTCCCAACAAAATGGGGTTGCAGAAAGAAAAAATCATTTGAAGTTGCTCGTGCTATCATGTTTACCAATAATGTTCCTAAGTTTTCTGGGAAGATGCTATTTTAATAGCTTCATACTTGATAAATAGACTTCCTAATAGAGTTCTCAACTTCGAAACACCATTGAACATGTTACTTGAATTATATCCACAAACTAAGTTGTTTACTTCTTTAACCCGTAAGTCTTTGGTTGCACATCTTTTGCTCACAGCAAAAGTCCATATCACGGGAAAATAGAGTCTAGAGCTATAAAATGTACATTTATTGGGCACTTTCCAACTCAAAAAGGGTATAAGCGCTATTGTCCTTCCACAAAACAAATATTTGTCTTATTAGATATCACATTCTTTGAAACTCAACCATTTTACCCAAAACCGACTCTTCAAGGGGAGATACTAGGTGAAGATAGGCTTTGAGATTTTTCCATTCCACTTCCTGTAACATCAACTATTCCTACCATGTCACTAACAAAAACTAAGTTGGAAACAAAGATAGATTCATCTATGATTAGGCCTCAACAAAATACAGAGCTCCGTGTTTATTCATGATGTAAACCACTACCTCATGAAGTACAAACTTTTGTGCCCCAGCTGCATTGTCAAGAATATGATGTGCAAATAAATTCTAAATCAGAAAATACTGAGCCTACAACACCATCACCAATAAATATCCCCCCTGATGATCTAGACATAACTCATAACACTCAGGAAAGGCGTAAGATCATGCACTCAACACTCACTTTCCAACTATCCATAATACAGCTTTGTCTTGTGTCCTGATAAAAAAGATTGAGGAAACTAAAGTCCCACAAAATATTCAAAAAGCCCTAGAAATCCCAGAATGGAAAGCTGCAGTACTTGAAGAGATGAAAGCATTAAAAAAGAACAAGACTTGGGACATTGTGGGGTTACCTAGAGGAAAAACGTCAGTTGGATGCAAGTGGGCATTTACTATTCAGTATAATTCAAATGGTGGAATAGAGAGAGACAAGGCCTGCCTAGTTATGAAGGGATTTACTCAAACTTTTGGAGTAGATTACACTGAAACCTTTGCTCTACTTGCTAAATTAAATGCTAAGGGTACTACTTTCACTAGCTGCTAATTTTAATTGGCCATTACACCAAATGGATGACAGAATGCCTTTCTTAATGGGGAGCCAGATGAAGAAGTATGATGGACTTGCCTCCTGGGTTTGAAGGGGGAAACAAACAAGGAGGCATGTAAACTAAAGAAATCTCTTTATGGTTCAAAATAGTCGCCAAAGGCTTGGTTTGATCAGTAGGAGACATGGACTTAGCCAAGGACAAACTGATCATACTCTTTCTTTTCAAACACTCACAACATGGAAAAAAGGCTATTTGGATCGTTTATGTTGATGATATTATGTTGATAGGTGATGACACTGAAGAAATAGAGCGACTAAAGAAAATTATTGGCGAAGAATTCGAAATTAAGGATCTTGGACAATTAAAATACTTTCTGGGGATAGAAGTTACAAAGAGCAAGAATGGTATTGTTATTTCCCAAAAAAATATACTGTTGATCTCTTGAAAGAAACTAGTCTGCTTGGCTGTAAACCAACTAATACACCTATAGATCCTAACATGAAGTTTAGAAAATGAGGAATTCCATTAGATGGAGAAGATATCAATGACTAGTTGGAAGGCTGATCTACTTGTTTCATACAAGACTGATATAGCCTTTGCAATTAGTGTAGTGAGTCAGTATATGCACTCTCCATTTGAAGAGTAGCTTGAAGCTGTGTATTGGATCTTAAGGTATTTGAAGACCACACCAAGTACGGGTTGTTACTTGAGAAGAATGAACATGGAAGCATTTACAGATGCAGACTGGGAAGGATCAATTGAAGACAGAAGATCCACTTTGGGTATTTTATGAATGTTCGGGGTAATCTTGTCACAAGGAAGAGCAAGAAACGGCATGTTGTTGCTCAAAACAATGCAGAAGCAGAATTTAGAGCCCTTGCACAAGGAACTTGTGAACTTCTCTGGTAAAAGAGACTTTTGGAAGAGTTGAAAATGTCAACTGAATATCGTATGAAATTGTTTTATGATAATAAGGCAGCTATAAGTATTACTCATAATCCAGTGCAAAGTGATCGAACGAAGGATGTGGAAGTTGATAGGCATTTTATCAAAGAGAAGATTGATATGAGAGTGATTTGTATGGCCTATGTTCCTACAAAGCAACAAGTAGTAGACACTCTATTTCCAGATTTGTTGGGGTTTATTTTTTTTCAAGTCATTAGTTATTTTTATTTGTTTCTATGCTTGGACGATTGTGTCCTGATTTTATGGGCTTCTCTGTACATACTGGTTCCTCTATATATTTGAGGATTACCTTTTAATAAAAAAATACTCGAAGAAAATTGCTTTTATCTCTGGTTTCACATCTCCTCCATTTTCAATTTTTAACATTAGAAACAATATTATAGACTAACCATTAAGCATAAAATAATGAAAATGTTGGGTAATACGTGACATGTATCCTGGTTTGAATTCTATTTGAGTTTATTCTTAGCAAGTTGACAATTTTTTTTCCATTTGCTACTAGAGGATCGACTATATCAATGTTTATCATAATATAACATGTTTACTTGAGGATATGATTCCCTAGGTTCAGCATTTAGGCTTTTAGACATAATGAACTGATATCATTTCAATTTTTAACAATAATTCATCTATAAGTCAATCAGAAGTAAATTGATTACTATTCCCTAGACAAAAATGTCAAGAGTTTTAGCAAATACCAACTTCTGCTAACATAAATGGTAAGCAAGAAAGCAAAATATCAAAGCAAGAAGACTATACCTGCGCCACTTTCCACAGATGGTTCCATTACTGCCTCCTACACCATCTACGAACCCTCTACATTGAAGCCAGTTCCCTATTGAGCTTAATTTAGATGACTTGTTGCAATTCAGTTCCTATAAAGAAAGATGTGTCAATTCTCTCCAAACCAAATGGTCACTTATCTACAAAATGAAAATGCTAACCAACACAAAAAATTGAAGCCTTACATGGAAATCAGTAAATTCTGAAGGATCCAATTCTAGTGGTTCATCAATTGTATCAACATCACTGCATCATATAACAAGAAACTATTTATCAACAACAAGACTTGTAGATCAAAAAGGCATACAATAGTACGTAATTTTTTCCATCTCTTACCTTTTCTAATGTGAAACAAAGTAAATTCAATGCAATTTTTGTCTGAGGAGAAAGAAAATTGTAACCAAATACGAAAGAAAGTTAAAAGAATAGAGAAACAAAATTGAACAATAAACCAAACACCATTACTAACCAATCACTTGAGTAATCTGTACCTAGATTTTACTTCGTATAGGCAACAAATTGATGAATCAAAATGTGCATCATAGAAATGAGAAAGCAAAAAAAAAAGGGAAATTTCACATTAAGTAATCTAGCATTCACAAGATCACCCCCTCCCAAACCTTCATTCAGTGCTTTAAATTACCCAACCTGGAATTTTTCATACAACAAATCGGAGATTAATCAGACAAACTAACTTTGAGGCAACATACAAGACCCAGATATAAAGATTAATCATAAACAAGGCCAAGAACATGACAAGACCCAGCAATAATAATTGTTGTTTCACCCAAGATTTTGTTCCAAAAATTAATTCTTGCCAACTAGAAGTGCTCATGATTTGGCACATAAAGGGAACCGGATTTCTCAATTGGGAAAATATGAGACTACTGCAAGGTTATTTAAACAATGATGATGATGCAGCTCAAAAATTTAGATAACAACCGATCAAAGAAAATAGCAGAAAGAAAAGAGATGAGATCAGAAAGAAGAAAGAAGAAGAGGAAGAGAACAGAGAGAGGAGATAGATTTGTTGTTACCAAGAGAGAAAGTAATTTTCTGTTATGAAATTCCTTGCCTTTGTACAATGCTCATCTATCCCCTATACACCCATTTCTATTTATCAAAATGCTGACTCCACTAATTATATACCAATATTCTTAACTAACCACACTTAACTAACTTTTTCACTAAACTCTATAATCAGTAAATTGCTTAAGAACTTGGGTTGTAGCTCTGGAATAGATTTGGGCCCGCATCAGATGAAAGATTTAATTCAGTTAAAGCATTCAACTTAAACCAATTAGCAGCATAACCATAATATACGACAAGAACATGCCTCACACCAAACTAGTGCTGGATGTAACACAATATAGATGAAAATATGCCTATCCTGTGGGCTACAACACCTGGGGCACAAACAACTAGGACTTTATGGAGCACGAACATGGTGGAACCCCCCACGTATCAGCCTCGTACTAGTGTTAGACATTAACATGTCACCAACACGCTGGAATACATACGGGACATGGAAAAAAAATAAAAGAAAGTTTGGAAATGGTCGTGACAGGGTGACACACACCCCAGGACACGTTAGAGGAAGGAAAGAGGAGGTGGTTCTAGGTGTTTTAGGCAGCAGAAAACAGTAAAAAAGGTGGAGACTGGTTTTTTTGTAGATCAAGACTTTTTTATTTTTTTATTTTTTGAAAATTTAACTGGATAGAAAGAAAGATGAGAATGATAGGAGATTTTGGTATTTTTTGGTGAAAAATGGTCACTGGTGAAAGGTGGTCAGCAAAAGCATGCCAAAATCTGAGTTAGTGGGTTGTTGCCGAAAGGAGTGTAGAGAGAAATGAGAGGATGAGAGAGGGTAGAGAGAGGGGGGAAGGAAAAAATGAAACAAAAAATATTGTTGTTTATAAAGCACCAAAAACAGTGCGTTTTGGGGAAGGATAAAAGGGGAAAAAGGAAAGAATAAGAAGAAGAAGCAGGAACTGGGAAGGTAAAAAAGAAAGGAAAGAAAACAAAACAAAAGAAGGAAGAAAAAAAGAGGGAAAAAACAAAATTTTTAATGGATACAAAAAATATATAAAAATTTTATGAATATAAAAGAATATAAAAATATTTTTTATTGCTATGTCCTACCGTACCCTTGTCCCTATATTTTTAAAATTACCTTGTCGCCATGTCCATGTCATACCCACACTACATGTCTCCATCCGTGCTTCCTAGCTAGGACTCTAACTATATTAAAGCATCCAACCTATAAACAATTGCAAAGGGTTGGAAAGCCCACCAAATATAGAGCCAGAACCAACCCCAAAACAAAATGGTTTCACATGTAAAAATACCGAACAAATTCCAACCCATTCACACAAAAACCACATCTCTTTTCTTCTTCAATTTCTCTTTCAGGATAATTTATTGAAACATCAAGGGGTATAACTTACTAATCTAGTTTATAATGATGCTTCATCAAAGGCAGTCCCATTGTTTTTAAATCCTCAACGTCGCTTCTTTCACACACCTCTGTTCCAAAGAGCTGACTTTATCTTACTCTAAAGCATGCATCCACTTTGGAATAGCAACTTGCAAGCTTAGTTCGATGCAAATATCCCATCATTAAGATGTCTCCTTTGGACTAAACTTCCAGACATTTCCTGTCCATCAAAAGATCTTTATCCTGGCTCCCATTCCATCTTAAAAAGTTTCCAATTTAATAATTGGCAGTAATGGGAAATACTTTCTTCAAAAAGGGAAAAATCAACAGAACATCATACTCAAAAAGACAACATTTTCCCTTTTAGAAGCTGAAAACTATCAATTCTATTTCACCCACTAAATATGAAGTTCTTCAAGGTTCCAAAACAAAGTGATAGCTAAAGCAGACTTCCTCAATTCAGAATATACATTTAACTCACTAAAAGCCCTTCAAAAAGGCCAAGCATGCCAATGTGCTCAGCCTTGGTAAGAACTTATAAAACATCTCAGCTGTTGAAGGGAAACAAGAAGATTAGTCTACCCTATATTATTGGGAACACTGTATCAGTTCCTAGCTAAATTTCATAAATTGGAATCTAAATTCTGACAGATTTTCTTGAGTAAAGAAAAAGGCTTACACATGATCGCAGAAAAATACTGGTAATCTTTTGTATGATAAAAAGTGGTAATCCTTTTGCCATTGTTGCACAAAAATCTTTGCAACCAATCTGTAATTAGACAGACAGCACGACAAGCCATCAAAGAAAGGCTATCAGTGTAATATAAAGAAAGGCTAACACTTAGCACTGGGTTTCTTCAAGGTCATTGCAATTAGCCTGCTATCAAAGTCAAATTCCTTCATATCTTTTCCTGTAGAATTTATGTAGCCTCTCTCTACTTCATGTCCTTTGTCTAGGTCAAGACAGAACCTATCCCTAGGGTCTTTCTTACAAAAAGATAACTGTTTATAATAAATAAAACCTATTAGCATGCTCTCCTTTAAGCTTCTTATATATAAAAGCATCAAACAACAATTTTAACTGCCTTGTTTCAGACAGATTTTCATCTGTCACAAAGGGAAGCCTAGTTAAAATAACTTGGGAACAATACAACATAAATGAAACCTCAAAAACAAAGGAGCATCTTTCATATCTATGTTTTGCTGTGCACACAATTAGAAAGCCTCTAAACTTATGCATTCAATATACACAATTAATTTAAAAATAGACAGTTCATGGAACATACTTATCAATCGGTCCAGACCAGTCAGGAACTTCTGCTTGAATACCCTTGCCAATTCGAACACTTGTTCTGTAAGGCTCAGCATCTCTCAACATTAATTCTATTGGACTGAATTCCCCTTTAGATGATACAACTCTACATCTGCCCATTCCACCAGTGATACTTGAAGAATTTCTTGTAGTTGTCTCCATGAGCATTATTCTCTTCTTTTTCATACACGAAATACAATACCACTCATCAACTGGTATTTTCTTTATCTTGGGATTGCAACAACGAACATGATATGCTTCTTCACAATTATCACAAATTAGCATCTTTTGTGCAGTTTCTGAACGACCACAAATTTTGCATGACCTAGAACAACTACTACCACCACTTGTCCCAATTTCCTCATTAACAGGAGCCCTAGAAGGCCCAGCGTCCTCAAAATTACCCTGGTTCCGAAGTATGGGGAAGCACATATCTTTCTCAGATAGATCTTCACGCACAACTTCAGCAGCTATTACACTAGAGGAGGAGCACTCACCATTTTCATCCATCTCACCTTTCATAGAAGTTAATGCAAGTTCCATATATGACTTCGATGATGAGCAACTATCATTTATGCTGTCAACATCTACAGTTTTCTGCATAACAGTTTTATGCACATCATCAGAACTGAGGCCATCCACACCAGAACATCCATTAGTAAATTCATACTTTAAAATGTGAGGCTCTCTACTGCATGCAAGAGGTGTCAGAGGATCTCCAACAGCAATGTTTTCATTTTCAACTTGAGAAGCTACATTTGGCTCCATGACAGCCACTGAAAGAGGACCAGAACTTACAATAGAAAGACAATCCACGCTTCTCTTTGAATTCACAGGGGCCTCAGCACAAAAGTTGGCGAAAGAAGCGCTAGCACTGCTACTGCTGCCTCGCTGTTTCTTCCTCCTACTGTAAACAAAAGTAGGCACAGGACTTTCAGACATAACACTCACAGATGACTGTTGAGAACCAGTTCTTGGTAAGGGAGGGCATGAATACTCAGCCTCTTTACACCCACTCTGAGAAGGGCCGTCACCTTTTGGGGACATCTGCCAATTTACATTACCAGGCATCCTATCACATAAAGAATCTTGTTTCCTGTGTTCATATACATAAAATAGGTCGCCTTCAATTGAACCAGAAATTGAAGTCTCTATCAGCATTTCACCTGACATAATTCAACAAAAAAAATCTGGGTCTTTCCCTAGCACAACTAAATTACTTCCACTGATAAAAATAAACCTTTTTTGCTTCAATTCCAAATTGGGTTTCAGTGCATCAACCTTCCTGGTCATCAAATATTTGTTCTATTCAATTCCAACAATATTTTTTAACGAACTATTTATTAAACAAAATAAAGAAAAGACAAAAAATTCGCAGAAAATATATATCTTTGAAAATTTACATACCCTTCTCCAGCCTTGACCATCTTTTTCTTCCAAAGAATTACAAAAAGGGATGTTGGGTTTTGCACTTTTACCATGAAACAAAAGGCTGAAGAAAATTCAAGGGCTGAAACCTGGCACAAATGTTGCAAATGGAAGTTGAGGCAGAATCTGAAGAAGGCAGAGGTCAGAGGGGCAAGGGGTTTTGTTGTTCTGGGTGCCTGGGTGAACCGGTGGGCAGCGGAGAGTGGGCTCATGGGTGGCTTTTGTACTCAGTTCAAGAAGTGGTTTTGGGCCTCTAATTTTGAATTTTGCACTTTTTTTTTCTTTGCATGTATAAATTTTTCAAGGTTTTGCTTTATTGTTGGCCAAATTTTTTGTAGGTTGATCAGATTAAATATTCTTGATATGTTACTTGATCCAAAGAATATAATAATAATCTAGAGTTTAATTCAATTTAATCCAATTATTTCATGCAACTACTTTTAAAAGATTGTATGAAATAAATTTAAGCATCTATAATATTTTTTTATTTTTAATTGCAATTTTTTTTAATGTATTAAATGGTTAAGTTTAAAAGTAAAGATACACAAAAAGAATAATATTGTGCATGGAAAAGACAAATTTTGAATCTAATGTCTTAGTGTCTCACATTCACTTTGAAGTTTAAATTCCTGTTACTTTCTTAGGAAGCCAGGGCACAAAGGTCAGGCAACATGCCATCAATAAGCAACTGTAATGGCTTATTTTAAAGTGAATTGATGGTGCATTTTCTCTCCAAACTCCAATGAGGCTGGCATTGGTGTGGTGATGAGGAACTATAACTATGAGCCAATAGGTCTGGCGAAGATGGTAAGGGCAGATTCTAGTCTAATGGCTGAGGCTTTGGCTATGAAAAGAGTAGCAAAAAAGCTAAAGTTAAAAAAAAAAAGGTTTTGGAGGATATAAGGCAGTAGGTGAAGCAGTTTGATGACTTCAACTTCAGCTTTGTAAGAAGAACATCCATTTTGGCTGCGGACAAGGCCTTTGATGCAGCCACTTGAAGAGGTAATAGCCCTGGAAATAGCAGCATGGTGCATTTTTGCTGAAACAGGACAGCAGTTCTACATCACTGCTTGGACTTTGGTAGAGCCCTTTTGCACCATGGTTTCAGACTTTGTTGACATTTTACTTTCACCATTCTTTAGAATGCTGTTTACAGTCTCCATGAAACCAGGATTTAAATTTGTCTTACAGGTCTTCCATTCTCTTCGAAACACTCACGGTCTTGTCACATTCTTTACATCCTGTAACCAGCATAGGTTCAGCATAGATTCAGGTATAATATAATGACAAACAAACCTTCAAAAATGAAGGTTGTACCCAAAAGGTTGAATTTAATATAAACCTGGGAGTATACATTCAGCTTTAGAAACAAATTACATAGGAATTTCAATGAAAGAATATCACAATTCATTTCAGGGTTATCAAACTCTAAACTATTTTTTTTCTACATGCATTGCAGGTTGATTTGAAAAAAATGTGATTGTTTCACTATAGGGATAACGTCTTAAAGATGACAAACAATGCTCTTCCCACTTTATCACAATCCAAGGAAAAGGCACCAACTTCAGCTTAGCACTACTTGTAATTAATCCTCTGTAACTATTCCTATTGATCATCGATGTGATTAATCACAAATTGTACATAATTATTGTAAGCTTCTGAACACAACATACAGATGGCTGATTTTTTATTCATCTGCCAGATGTCTTGCTTTTGCAGCCAACTTAACTTAAAGGCAGAACAGAAAGAAGATGGTCATTGGTCTTTATAAGCTTTCAAGAAACAAGAAATTTTATGGAATCTGTTTCAATGAAAGGAAGCTGTGTCTGGCTCTATTTATGGTATCCAGGCTTTAATCCATCATCAGCCCTCCATTGTGAAACAAGAAAGGATTTAACAATTTCAAGCCTAGAAAAACTCAAGGAACAAGTATAGTAGTAATTTTAAGGCTAGGAAAGCTAAAAACATGTTATCTTTTTCTCTTTAGGTAAAATAAATGTGAAATAAAAAATCATTTGAAGCAGGGCTATGTCTTGAATTCCTGCATCATATTATGTCAATAAAGCAATGATTTATCATTCATCTAGTAAGTTTACGGGCAAATGTGTTAACAACAAATACAAAATTAACGGTTACCACATGTTGAAGAACGTTAAGTAACAGAAATTTGAACCTTTCTAGTTCCATCAGGTCTTTCAAAGCAGTTGAGCTAACTTATCCGTATTATCAAAAGCAACAAACAAGGTTCGATAGAACACAATCAAATGTAGAAAAACTGCAAGGAAGAAACTTGTGCCATATTTAAAATACCTGCAATCTCAGAAGTCTCCTAATCCGGCAACTCAGGTGGATCACTACTAATTCGGTAAGGCTCAATGGTTGGAGGGATCCTGTGCGTCTATTTGTCATTTAAACTGATCATGACTTAACAAGACGAAACAAGCAAGAACTAAAGTAAAATCCAGTTCATAATATCAGGAATCTTAGATAAAATGCGTAAGGTTTAACAAAATATAGATATAGTTCAACTCAAGTGGTTCCAGTGACCAAGATCACAAGTTTTTAGTCGTAGACCTTAAGAATGTAGCATTGACATTATAGCTCTCAACAAATGATGTGAAACTAAACCTTGCAGCTACATTGTTGAACGTTTACTCTTCAAGCTCATCCTTAAAAGCTAACCCTTATTGAATTCTAAAAGTCAAAGGTAATGTGTAATGAGATGTGTTGAGGTCAATAAAGCAAACCTGCAAAATTTTATGGAAGACTCAGGCTACTGATAAAGAGATTTGCACACACTTATATATTTGTCAACAAGAAAAGAAGATTGATACCACAATTGGATGTAAGAAAAACTCCAGCCATGGACCAACTTAGCCAGGAGGTTTACGAGCGGGGATAATAAGCAATCAGGGGAGAAAATTTTAAAGATAGTATAAAACTTTACTCAACAATGAGTTGACCTGCAAAAGGTAATTTTATAGGAAAGAAAGAAAGAAAAAACCAAAACTAAAGGAAAAAATATTGAGCAATATTTCTGGTAAAAGTTTAAGAACATAAGTACTTGATATTATATAAGTAACTTCAAATTCTTAGGAAAGTCATAAGACATAAAACTTTGTTTGTTATGCAAAAGCACCAGTTCAGTGCAAGTTGCACTCATCAAAACCAGAAGGGAGACATAAAACAAGATCCAGAATTCATGTAGCAACAGAATCAGGTTCAAAATTTTCAACATTTTTATGCATTTTAATTTTACAACAGCTATAAATCATGGGTGTCACCTACAGGTTTCCCAACAAATTTTGCTCATGCAACTTCAGTTTAAGAAATATGTTGTATGAAAACAAATCTAGAATTCATTTAAAAAAAAAAAAGTCTTTTGAGGTTATAGTGAGTGTACCCATTAGCAGCAGAATTCAATCCGTTACATCAACCAACTGGCGTAACAAGCTGAAAGCTACTTTCTTCCATCAGTAGTGGTCATAGCACAAAAGCTGAAGTGCAATTCAATAGAGATACAAACCACTTAAAAAGAGCCTTATCTTGCTCTCTTCAAACATAAGAGACAGATGATTGTTTAATTGCCACCACCTGCGACCAAAATTGACAAGAAAAACGGTTAACTAAACATCATCTTAGAGAAAGAGAGGGAAGGAGAAAGAGAGAGTAATGTTTGGTCTTTGTTCTAGTTTTTTTTTTTTTCTTTTCTTTTTGCTTCTGGGGAGGAATATGTATGGAGTTTGTGGGAGGGGAAGAGAGTCATGTTTTGCTAAGCTTTCAGCTTCAAGTAAGAAAAGTATCGCAAAATGAAATGGCTTAGAGCAAAAACATGCAACCTTTAAAAAGAATATAATTGCACATAAGGGAACAAAAGTACTAGGACAAGTGAAAAAGAACCTCCAGTTAAAAGAGGTAATAAGAAACTTGATTCAAGCATCTTTTGAAATCAAGCAACTACCGGAAGAAAACCAAAGTTAGAAGTCATCAACCACAATGCATGAGCCACAGCAAATAGAGGTTAGATATGATTGACCAACCTCACTGCTTTTATAGATCTCATTAACTGCACAGAGTCCCCTTGGCCTCTCTTTCAAATAGCAATAAAGTTAAAGAGCCTTATCATATAACCAGCAAAAATGAACAGTAAAATGAAACAAAACATCAGTCAGACTCTCAATAACCATAATCTCAGCTGTCTTCTGGTAGCGACTAGATTGAAAAATCACAAATCTGAATACGGAAGCTAGATAGTTTTCTGTCCTCTGACTAATGCCATTCTCATAATTCTTTTCATGACCAAGTCCAAAAATTTTCCCATGCCACCTGAGGATCCCAGCTAGGAATCAGGCAAAATGATTCAAAACATAAAAATAATGGCAGAGATTTATTTTTGTAATGATAAAAAAAGGCTTCTCTGTGCACCCCACAATGTTCTGTAAGGCAGATGGTTTGCATTAACCTAAATAATGAGTTTGCCCAGTATGTCAATTCTTCTCTTCAAGGTAGAGCCAGCCTGCATTAAATAAAAAGAAGAAAGATCCTAACATACTTCCAAAAAAAGGAGTTATATTTTAAGATAACTCACATATATTACAAAGAAGCAACATCACACATTTCGGTTAGGGGGAAAGGTAAAACATGTCAAAAAAAGAATCATTGCACACCTAAATAGAATGGTAATCGATGTCCATGGCCCTCAAGAATTTCAAATGATTGATAAATAATCCAGAACATCTCCCTGAATGAACATGGAAAGACAACATATAAAAGATATGAAGAGTATCCTATCCAATATAATAATCACAACAGAAAAATAGAAATGAAGACCTAAGATGAGATGTCTTTAAGCCAAATTCATTCACCCAATCACCAGTGCCTTGGAGAACCACCTCCCTTATTCTTTCAAAAGAAGGCATTCTTGGGTTTTGGTAGCTCATGAATGTCCATCATTTGTATCATTCTAGCTTTTCTGGCTTCAAAAAGCACTCAAAAACCAGATATAGTCAACATTTAGTATGAAGCTGAAGTGAGTTATTCAAGATTAAATAAATTGCGGAAGAAAAGAAGAAAGCAAACCATTTTCAGCTTCTTTGTAACTTTCTTGAAGCCTTTTCCTTGCAGAAGCCAGCCTTTCAGAGTCAAATTTGCTTTCCTTTTGTTCTCTCTGTCTCTACGAAATCCTTGCAAAGGCAATTCAATAAATGACATAAAAAAGGTTATACTAAAAATCAACTCAGCCAAACTGAATTCTTTGTGCGACATTAAAGTGGTTAAATTAAGTTGAATTTTCCCTTTCTTGGCCTTGTTGCTAAGATAAAGCTATTGGGGTAGTAACCACAACTTCTTATTCCATAGGAATCAAAAGCCTCGTCACTATAGGAATTGTTCAAAATGCTAGTTTCAGAGCCAAAAGAAACCATTTGAAAACATTTGCTTCTAAATATGGTATCAGACCTCCATGTCCATCAACAAAAGAATGATGCAATTAGAGGCTGTAATTTGGGATGTACTAATACCTGTACATTTTGTTAGTGGAGTAGAGGGAGTAGGTCTAGGTGGAAGATATTTTCAAGGAGGACGGATTGGCTTTGGCTACCTTTCAGGTTCTGAATTATTCTTGTCTGAACCAAAACTCCCATCTGTCAGATGTCATCCAAAAAAGCATTAAAAATAAGGCTGATTAATTAAAAGCACAAAAGAAAGAAACAAAGATCAAATCCAACTTTGAATCAGGTTCTGTACTCCTTGTGCGGATTAGGAGAGTAAGCAAAATGAGGAACCTATAACAGAGCATAGTCTTCGAAAGATAAAAAATGGCAGAATTTTCAAACAACTTTCTCATGAAAAAGTATTTTCTTTCACCTGTTGACAATCATATTGAGGAAGTTTTTGCTGTGGTGAATCTCCATCTGCTGCCAGACAAGATTCATTGTCATTTTAACTTTAATGACATGTCAATCCCTTTCACTTTTGAAATATTTTCTCACAAAAACAAAATTTCTTTATGTTACAGTAGAGATAATAATTTTACCCATAAGTACAGCAGATTCAAGTTCTCCAGGTCGATTCACCCTTACCCATTCATCTACAATCTCTTGCCATTTTCTGGAGAAGCAAAGAACCAAATCATATAACAGACTTTCCTTCAATGGCTCTTTCAAAACTAAAAAAGAAACATAACAAAATGTTTACACACAGATGTGATCTCCATAAGTTTATTAAAACCTGACCAGTTGCTTCACTAATCTCCAAACATCATTTCATGAATGCTTCCTCACTTTGTTCACATGTCTCCCAATATCAGTCTCCTGAAGATAGAATCAAAACATGGAAATGGTCATGAATCAAACTAAACTGGAAATTAATTAAAAAAACAAATTTGTTCCACATAATTATTACCTTGAGAGCTTGAAATGTTATATGCACATCTGCCAAGCTTTGAAGCAAATCAAGCAAAGAATCTTCAGACTGTAAAAACAATCAAAAAGCCAAATTCAAAACAAAATCCAAAAATATCAAACCAAAAATATAATTGCAAAAAGATTCAAAGACCTGATCAGGTACTTCAAGGCGCTCCTTAATCTAAATAACCATTTTTTGCTCATCATCAAACAAGCCTCCATAAGGGTCCAAATTAACTTGTTCATTATCCAATTGAGGTGTAAAAGGAGACCCTTTGCCTCCTTCTCCTTTACCTTCATGGAGGCTGGCTTCTTTTTTAACTTGATATCCATTTGATCTCTTAACAAAATCACAGCTTTTATATCTAGTAACCATAGAAATAGCATAAAGCCTCTCCACCTCCCACTTTTACTTTGCTTCAACTCTTGACCATAATCCAAAGAGGCTACCAGAATTGCTGTATCTATAAAAGTCCATAAATCACCATCAGCTATTTCAAGAAATGATCGAAATCATCCCAGTCCATTATAATTCAATAAAAAGCTAATGATTTTATTGCAAATTCCAGGGCCTGCTTCCAGATGTCAAATCAAGATTTGAAAAGCTGAAATGGGTTTGGTTTTATTTTTGTTGGTTTTTGAAGAAAGTTGATGGTGTTGAGTTTGTTAATGGTATTGGATTTTTGGAAGAAATATACCAAAATGGAGCTTAATTTCTTTTGGTATCACAACAAAATAGAAACAGGGGACCTTACGGAGACAAAATCCAATCACTGCTCTTTCCATATCCTTCCTGTCACTCTAAGCATCAATTCTTTCCAGTCTCACCCTAAGAAGAACAAAGAGATGTTGCATTGGATAATGAGACCATCAAAACTGTCATGAACCTTTCGATGACAGTCCCTTATGCTCCTGGGCACCCCTTGCCAAATCATCTTCCGCCCGTTCCCACCCACCTCAAGGCTTTAGCTATAGTTCTTTGCGTCATTATCGTCACCCATAAACTGCAAGAAGGAATTATATACAGAGAGGTCCCAAGCTGGAAGGCTACAAAATGCGAGCAAAAGTACTCACCAAAGCAATTGAAAACCTAAAATTTGAGAAAAGAAATCCAACTATCGGCGCCATACCCCTCACAAAGTCTTCAAAAAGAAGAATAATATCCTAAGAATAACAACCTAACCAAAAGAAGAAATCAACTTAGCAACAGTCTTAAATTTTGTATAGTAAAGCCACGTTTATAGTTTTAGGTCCCGACTATGATTGTATTCACCACTAGAACAATGGGACAACCCCATTGAAAATTAACAAAGTATGTAATGTCCTAATTAACAATGGATTGGACATAGGAACTAAAATTTATTAAACAAGTAGCTAACGGAATATGGATGCAAGGAGGAGAATTTACAGTTCACTAATTAAACAGAAAGAGATATTGCACATAATGGAAGGGGAAACCAAATACCGTCAGGTCAGTTCAGACTGGGCTGAGTTAAGTTCGATTGACACCTCTAAATGCCAAATCCCAACTCAGCCCATCCAAGTCCACCTATTTAGATTCATTTATATTAAAATATTTTAAATTTTATATTAATATTTTAAGTACATTTTAAATTTAAAAATTAAATAGTATGTTTTTTAATTCATAAAATAATGTTTTGGGCCAAGACTGGACTTAAAAACTTCTATAAGAAGCCCAGCTCGCAGGCATGGTGGATAGGTCCAGGTCCATCGAATTGTCTTGGACCAAAACATGTACTAATACAAAACTAAACATCATTGAATCAAACTTGCCAACTGAGTAACATGGTTGCTGCCCTTCAAATTCACTGCAACAAACTGTTGCAGATTTCAGTAAAACATCCTCAAGGAACCCAACGCCAAAGCCACGAGACTTAAAGTGTGGATCATGTAACCATCACTTTTTTTTTGTTTTTTGTACTTGAGATTCCAGAATTTAAACCTTAATCACTGAGACTAAAACTCCAACACTCTACCAACAGACCACACAACTGTTGACCTAGCAATCATGATTGTTACTATAAGAAAAAAAAAAACAACTAGTACCATATTTGGCAGGATAGACTGAAAGAAAGCAATTTGGCAGGATAGACTGAAAGAAAGCAACTTGCCAAAAACTTCAGACAGTAAGCTCCACCGGAGTGTATAATTGTGTGCATGTGTGGCATGTATCATTGCATTAGACATATGATCAGAATGTCAATTCGTGCCGAATGTTTCAGAGAAACTGATAACCAAAAGAGAAAAAAAAGAATGCAGGTATTTGCTGGCAAGCCAAAACATAATACCCAAACAATAGAGAAACAGAATAGAAGCAAGAAAGCTAATGCCTAAATACTTCTCATACTTGATGATTCTCTCCAAATGCAAGTCAACTGCTAAGGAAGATATCTAGTTGCAAAATTGAGATCTTAGGGTTGTTTGTAATGACTTTGAAGGTACAAGATCTTGTTAGGGCAACCTGTACACATACTCTGGGAAAATTATCACCTGCCAAGCAGCCTAGCTCTGTGCATAGAGCAGTTCTTGGTCCAATCTGATTTTTGCTGTTTAGCTGATAGTCATGGTCTCAACTGCACAGGACTTGGAATTTTAAAAACCCAGTAAAGAAACTAAAACAAATGCAAGACTACACAGTTCAGAGTACTATCCTGAATCCACAGTATGCTCTATGCAAGAATAAGAGTGCTTTGATTCAAGGTCTAAGGCAAGCCCAAACCACACAGATAATTAATTAATAACCAAACAATTATATAACAGCTATCCAAGAAATTTTGGTATAATAAAATTACTTTATATCCAACCCTAAATTTCTATTTCACCCTTCCAGTCAATAGAAGCCTTGTTTCTCTGAAAACACTAAATGAATGCAATCCAACTTGTTGCAGGAGTTTCTTTTTATTTTTCCTTCTTCGTAAAAAGAACAAATTTGGCATTTCATACAGTTTTGATGATTTGCAGTTCTTTTCATGTTAAAACACTATTAAATTCTTCGGATAGAGATTCTGCCAAACACCTTTCGTTTTTTCAGCAACTGATTATGTAGTGCCTTCAATTTATCAATCTAATGGCATCTTTCTACAGTTTACTATTTTTTTGCATAATGTTCACAAGTTTAATGGTGCATATTATGGAGTAACCAAGTTCAAACTACATAATCTTCACCATTATCTACAATCAGAAAAATTATTATATTAAATAATCAAGGATTTCAAATCTGCACTTCTTGAAAGATTTTCACTGTTTAGTCATTGAGAAATCCCGGAAATTGTTTAGTTTTAGTCCTCGTTTCTTAAGTGTTAATGGTTCAACCCACAAACAATTAGTAATAGGTAAAAATCCAACTTGAATATCAAGCAACGACAAACTTCATAATTAACTAAATGGGATTACAAAACTGGACACCTCTTAACTAAATGGGATTACAAAACTGGACACCTCTGAAGGCCCAATGATAATAAGTCAATTAGGTGAGCCTTCCAAATAAGTAACAAATACAGGGCAATAAACAACAAAAGGAACAAATAACCAACTAGGCAACAAACAACCTAAGCTCTAGTATAATTGTAAGAATCCAACCTACAACCAGCTAATAATAAATGAAAATGTCCAATTTGAATATAATAGTTAATACCAGCAAACTCAAAACTTAACAGATGATGGCATCAATTCTACTTAACCAGTCCAAAAATATTTTTGTAGTCCAAACTTGAATAGATCTTAAACCAAATCCTTCGATTTTGTATTTATCCTTTTTGCGGAAAGAAATTATGAGTCAAAACAGAAAGAACTATGGCCCCTTTGAACCAGTTAGCCCATTATGGAGGTTCTGTATCCCCCTTAGAGCATCCAGTAATTCCAAATCCCATGCACCTAATAGTTTAGGATGTATAAACGCCATGTGGTATAGTAAATAACTCCTCTTGGTTACACCAAATTTGCTTCCCTGAGAATGTATAACGCTAAATTTAGAATTAAGTTATTTTTACAAGGAAGAGCATTACACCTCAAACGTTGGATCTCTACCCCACCACTCCACTCTTACTACTTGAGCTAAAGCCCAAGTAGCGAACATGGCTCGAGGCTTCTTTAACCCTCCTTCCAGATATCATTTGATATGCAAAGCTAGACTACGAGAAATTGCAACCAGTAATTAGTGAAGATAACTAAATGAGTGCATTGGCACATACCATCTCAATATACTTCAGTTGCTTCAAAACTTGATCTGTTTCCAGCTCCTGATGTAATAAACACAGCAACAAGTTCGATTAGAGTAAAAATACTGTCTAACTAGTAACAGTTATGTCAGACTAAATTTGAATTTTATATTAAAAGAAATTCAAACTTTCTTGTGGGTTTCTATCCTTTTTATTACTGACTAAAACTGCAGATACTTTCTATAATGACTTAAAATAAAAAAAAAAAAACTGGCATTTCTACAATACAATAGCAGAGACAATAGAAAGAAAATCCTGTAAGAAGAGGGTAGGACAGAAGTGGTTGCTGACAATATGTTATAAAACCTTAAATTGGGGACTTCTTGTTCTTCAGGTAAAACTACCACTTACATGATGACACTGTAGGTTCTGTTTTGGACAAATCAATGAATATAACCAAGATTCTTTCTGCTTCTAAAGATGGCATGGATTTGTTAAGTTTGAGTTTGTAATTGACATCCATGTAATAAATAGATACTTGTATTAAGTTAGCTACAAATTGATGACACATCAAACATGATCCGCCTTTAAGTTTGAGCTTCCAAATGAAACTTATTGACATGAATCCCAAACTAGTTTTTCTGTTTCGAAGGAACCAATTAAAATTCTAAAATGATTACTGCTCCATGAAAACATTCCCCATTAATGCAAAATCCCAAATTCTAAGTTGATTAATTCAAAAACCCAAGTCAGGTACCATAACCTGAAGGTTGCAATCAAAAAACAATGGCATAGGATAGAATAAAGTTGCTAAAAGGGTTATCACCTGTGGTACAGAACAATCAGCATGGATGGATGCCATTGGACAGAGCAGAAGCACTCCCAATCATCAGTTTGGACTTCAAAAAGAGGAGCCCTATAAAAGCAAGAACTTAAAAATTAAGCATCTAGCATGAGCAATACCAAAGCCAAAACAACACCAAAAAAGAAACTTAATTTATGTGCATGTTAAGTTAGTTACTAGTAATGGAGTATTAAAGCTCAAAAGCTCATGTAAGTAAGGCTTAGTACTTAGTCTAAACTGAATTCATCCAGCTCTTGAAAACAATGTAATCATTTTTGTCCTCAATTGTCATTATCTACAATATCTTAGGTGTATAGCACGACCAAATAACAGCTATATGAAATGTGCTACCCTGAACTTCCATCTCCTAAATTTTCAGTTTTTACTGTGAGAAACAGTATTATTAAGTAACCATTATGCATAAAATGATGAAAAGGAGGGTGATGTTGAAATCCTAACAAATCTCACTATATCTCTCTCCCTATATACACAGATTTGATTAGAGATTTGATTCCAAAGATCTCTGAGTCATATCCCTTAATCATATCAGTAAAGAATATATATTTGTACCTAGTAGTATCAGAAATATACAATAATATAAATTCTTATTCCTCCACATGGTATCAGAGTTGCCCCTTGGGATTCTTCACCATTACTGTTTTTGACCAGTTGCAATTTCTTACCATTTGGTTCCTGGATTGTTATTTTTCTAATTGATTGTGCCTTAATTGCCTATCACTTTACTGTTGTCTTTGACGCAGCCACTTCCCTTCTTTTCCTGCCTTAATTGTTATCATCTGTCTCCCCTTTTTCCAGTCTTAATTGCTGTCATCCTCTCTTGTCTCCTTTTTAAGCCTTAATAGTTGCTGTACATATTTCCAGTAGTGTTTTAATTGCCAACTGGTTTTCTTTTTGGCCTCAATTGCCTACAACTATTCCTAGGAGAATATGTCAGAATCGTCAGAAGCAGTTTATGGCAGTAAGGGTTCAGGGTCCTCACCATTTGACCTTCCTTCAAGTGGACCAAGCAATGAGCTGAAGAACATGCATCCAACCTACCAGCTGAATGGAAAAACCTACCTTCAATGGTCTCAGGTGGTCAGAACTTACCTAAAAGGAAAAAAGAAGTTAAGCCATTTGAATGGAACAGGACCAGATGTTAATGATCCACGATTTATGGCATGGGATGAAGAAGACTATGATCATGTCATGGCTATGGAGTACCATGCAGCCTGAAATCAGTAGAAATTGTATGCTCCTTCCTACAACAAGGATATTTGGGATACAGAGCATTGGTTTATGAGTTAAAGACCAAGATTTCTGCCTTAAAACAAGGTAAACTTTCTGTTAAATAATGTGAGAAAACACTCATTTACAGCTGGTTGTAATCTTGTAATATGTATATTTATTTTTGTATCTCTAGAATTAAGTATTTGTATCCCTAGAATTAAAGACAAAAAAATTAGGATAGACAATCTCTCAATTATAGGATCAGTTTTAAGAAGATTTAGTTTCTTAGTTTACCCACTAGTTAGTTGGATATAAACTTAGTGTGTTTGTATAATTCTTTATGAGCGGTTTTTCAATATAAATTCAATTTTACTCTTACTTTTTCACACAATTTTATTTCTTAGTTTTTCCACAAATACTATTATGACACAATGAAATGCTTGTGGTTGGAATTAAATCATTATCAAAGATCGTAAAATGAAGTGCAGTGAAGACACCCATATAGTGTTGAACTCTGTAGAGAAAAATGGAGTGTTTGAATTTCTTGCTGGCCTCAATACTGAATTTGATCAAGTGAGGATGCAGATAATTGGGAAGGAAAAATTGCCACCATTAAATGAAGTTTTTCTCTTTAGTTCAATATGAGGAAGTCGTAGGACTGTTATGTTGGAGCCACAACAGCCCGAAGGGTCAGCAATGGTCTAAAGGCTGGCTGAAAGTAGTGGAATGTTCAGTTCCATTAACCAAGGGGACAAAAAGCCAGAAGTTATGAAAAGGATTGCTTATGGTGTAGCTATTGCAAGAAGCCATGCCGTACAAAAGAGAATTCCTTTAAACTTCACGTGAAGACTCAAGTGCTGGCCAAGAATGTTGGATTTAAAGGACAGCAGAGTTGGGTGAATCTTACTAGCAATGAGAAGGCTCAGCCACAAGAGAAAATTACCCTAAGAGGAGAAGATCCCTGCAAACTAAATAAAGAGGAAATTGTAAAGCTAAAGTACTTCCACCAATCCCTCTCTAAGCCATCCTCTACGTGCTCTTTTACTCAATCGGGTAAGTGCCTAATTTCTGAAACTTTTATTGTCTCGGACAACTGATCATATGACACCAAACTCTATTGTTTTTTAGACTTATAAGCCTTGTTTAGGAAATAGAAAGATCACAGTTGCAGACGATTTTCCCATTACAATTGCTGGCCAAGGAAATATTAGTCTCACTCCCACTATTCCTCTTTAAAATGTCTTTTATGTTCCTAAACTATCAAATAACCTACTTTCTATTCATCAACTCACAAAGTCTTTAAACTCTAGCCAACTGTTCTTGACACTTACTGTATTTTTCAAGATCAGACTTTGAGAAGATGATTGATCTTGCTGTATTTTTCAAGATCAGACTTCGAGAAGATGATTGATCTTGCTATGGAAAGGAATGGGTTTTACTATCTTGATGCAGAAACTCCTAGTTCATCACGTGTCTTAAATTTGGCTTCAACATTTTAGATTTGGACATCCTCCATTTCAAATATTGAAATCTATGTTTCCTAAAACTTTTAGGAATGTTTCTATTGAGAACTTTCATTGTAATGTGTGTAAACTTTCAAAACACCATTGAGTGTCTTTTCCACCAATCAATAAAAGATCAGTCCTACCTTTTTCCCTAATCCATAGTGATGTGTGGGGGCCCTCCAAAATTTCAAATCTATCTGGAGCTAGATGGTTTGTGTCGTTTATTGATAATTGCACCCAATTGACATGGATCTACCTCTTGAGGGAGAAATCTAAAGTGGTAGAATCTTTCCAAATTTCCATCAAATGATAAAACTCAATTTGGGGTTTCTATAAAAACATTTTATTGGGACAATGCTCGAGATTATTTCAACGAAACCTTGATAACCTTTTTTAAGCAGGTTGGCATTATTCATGAATCTTCTTGTGTTGACACTCCCCAACAAAATGGGGTTGCAGAAAGAAAAAACAGTCACCTTCTAAATGTGACACGGGCACTTGTGTTTCAGTCTCATGTTCCTAAACATTTTTGGGGAGAAGCTCTCTTAACTGCTGCCTACTTAATTAATCAAGTTACACTCCAAACCTTAGGACACGAGTCCAGCTCAAATTCTGTTGGAAACCTATCCAAATGAGCCTGTCTCTCATTCTTTACCTCCAAAAATCTTCGGATGTGTATTCTATTTTCAAATTCATAAAAACAATTTGGACAAACTTGATCCTCGAGCCCTAAAGTGTGTCTTTATCTGGTATTCCAGTACACAAAAGGGTACAAATGCTTCCATCCTTTCAGTAAAAAATTCTGTCACCATGGATGCTAACTTCCATAAGCGAGTCTTACTTCCAAAACTGCTCTCAGTCAGATCTTTTGGGGGAGAATTTTAGTAAAGACAAGGACCTAGATCTAGACTTGAACTTTCTAACTTTCCTTGTCTTTCCTAATCTGATTTTATCCCTGAGAAACCAAATTTCATGCCTCAACCCCGAAGAGTCATTGAATTCTATAGGTAACTCAGAGTCTTTTCCTGTTGATGACTCAAATGAACCTAGTGCCACTCAACAACCACATTCAAATCTGAGAGAACTACTAATGTACTCAAGAAGAAATAAGCCTAGAACTGATCCACGGTGTGATCAGGAAGCCAACACAAATTCAGGTATTGTTTCTATTCCCTCTCTTGAAGAAAAGTCTTTTAACTTTCCTATCAAAGAACCTATGCCAGATGATCTAGATATTCCAATAGCTTTGAGGAAAGGACTAGTACTAAAAATCCCATATACCCAATTTCAGACTTTGTTTCTTGTCATAGAATATCGCCCCAACACCAGAGTTTTCTTCCTACCCTAGATGCCATAGAAATTCCCAAATCTGTCCAAGAGAAATTAAGATACAAGAAATGGGTGCAACCTATGAGAGAGGAGATGAGTGCTCTTAAGAAAAATAAGACTTGGGAAATTGTTGATCGACCTAGAGTTAAGAGACCAATTGGGTGCAAGTGGGTGTTTAGCGTGAAATATAAAGCTATCGGTACTCTTGAGAGGAACAAGGCAAGACTGGTAGCAAAGGGCTATACTGAAACCTATGGTATAGATTATGAAAAAACTTTTGCTCCAATAGCAAAAATTAACACAGCCAGAATTTTGATATCTCTTGCTGCTATGTTTAATTGGCCTTTGAATTACTTTGATTTAAAGAATGTTTTCTACACAGGGATCTAGAAGAAGAAGTTTTTATGGAACCACCACCTGGTTTTGATGAGAATTTCCGGGATAATAAAATTTGTAGATTAAAGAAGGCGCTGTATTACTTAAAGCAATCTCCTAGGGCCTGGTTTGGGAGATTTGTAAAGGCTATGACTCACGTGGGATAAAGGCAGAGTCAAGGGGATCACACCCTATTCATAAAACAAGGAAATATGGGAAAAATTACAGACTTACTGGTGTATGTTGATGATATCATAGTCACCAGGAATGATACTATAGAACAAGATTTGTTGCAAAGGTACCTTTCACAGGAATTTGAAATAAAAGAACTTGGGAGGCTAAAATACTTCTTGGGAATAGAAGTTGCTTGTTCTAAAGATGGAATATTTCTATCTCAAAGAAAGTATGTTCTTGACCTTCTTAAACATACTAGAAAGCTCAGTAAAGTTGCAAGTACACCCATTGATCAGAATCACAGAATCGGTGCCAATAAGAGAGGAGATGATGTCAATAAAGGAGGGTACCAGGGACTTGTTGGAGATTAATTTATCTCTTCCATAGAAGACCAGACATAGCTTATGCAATGAGTATAATAAGTCAGTTTACGCACAATCCCAAGTTGGAACATCTTCAAACATAGAATTCTCAACTACCTTAAAGCTAATCTAGGTCGAGGGATTATATTTAGAAAAGGAAGTAATCAAATTCAGTCTTGAGGCTTCCACAGATGCAGACTATGCTAGTTTTGTTGTCGATAAAAGGTCAACCTCAGGATATTTTTGTTTTTTAGGAGGAAATTTAGGCTCCATTTGTTTAGCGGAAAATGATTTCCACATTTTCAAATATTTGCTTGAAAGAAAACTGATTGACCAATGGAAAATGACTTACTGATCAATAGAAAATAAGGTCATTTTTCTAAAAATTGTCTCATGAATTTGAAAAAGAGAAGACATTTTCCGAAAAAGAATTATCTATAAGTAAAACTATTTATCAATGCTTTTAAGTATAATTTTACTTATAAATAATATTATAATATATTAATAAATAATATACTATTAATATAATATATTAATAAATAATATAAAGAATAATAAATAGTTTTATTTTAAGTATTTTTTATATTAACATAATATTTTAATATTAAATATTATTATTAAAATATAATTAGTTTTTAATATTAATAATTTTAATAATAAATAATTTCAATATACTTTAATACTAAATAATTTTTAATATTTTAATAGTTACATTAATATTATTTGAAAAAAAAAAGATTTTTAGAAAACAACCAAATAATGAAAAACATTTTTCATTAACTCATCCAAACAACAAAAAATCTCTTTCAATTCAAAAAATATAAACATTTTTCAGAAATCATTTTTCAGAAGTCATTTTTCACAAAACAAACAGGGCATTAGTGTCTTGGTGGAGTAAAAAGCAAAATGTTGTTGCATGGTCCAGTGTTTAGGCAGGATTTAGAGCTATGGCACAAGGTGTATGTGAACTTTTATGCGTAAACATCATATCTTTAATGATTTTTGAATAATGAGACAGGGTTCTATGAGGCTGTATTGTGAAACAAGTCAAAAATCAGCATTGCTTATAACCTAGTTCAGCATGACAAGACTAAACACATGTTCTTACCGTAGGGCTTCCTATGGCGAGATTTCAGGAGGTCATTAGCAAGCTGGGAATGCAAGACATCTATGCACCAACTTGAGGGGTAGTGTTGGAAATCCCATTAAGTCTTGCTATATCTCTATCCTTATTTTCTTAAATCTCTCTCCTTATTTTTCTCTCTTATCATTATTGGTTTTACTTGTATATAAGGATTTGATTAGAGATTTGATTCTTAAGATCTCTAAGTCATATCCCTGATGATATCACTCAACATTGTATATATTTGTACCTGGCAGTAAAGAAAATATAGAATAACAGAAATTCTTATTCTTTCACAGGTGATATGTGACACGTATCCTGGTTTGAATTCTATTTGAGTTTATTCTTTGTAAGTTTACAATTTATTTTCCGCTTACTACTAGACAAATGACTAAATCCAAATTTATCATATAACATTTTTATTTAAGGATATGATTCCCTAGGTTCAGCATTCAAGCTTTTAGAAATAGTGAATTGATATCATTTGAAGTTTCAACAATAATTCATCTATAGTTCAATCAGAAGTAATGATTACTATTCCCTAGACAAAAATGTCAAGAGTTTTAGCAAATACCAACTTGTGCTAACTTAAATAGCAAGAAGGAATGCAAAATATTGAAGCAGGCAGACTATACCCACGCCACTTTCCTCAGATGGCTCCATTACTGCCTCCTACACCTTCGATGAACTCTCTACATTGAAGCCAGTTCCCTATTGAGCTTAATTTAGATGACTTGTTGCAATTCAGTTCCCATAAAGAAAGATGTATCAATTCTCCCCAAACCAAATGGTCACTTATCTGCAAAATGAAAATGCTAACAAACACAAAAATTTGAAGCCTTACATAGAAATCAGTAAATTCTGAAGGATCCCATTCCAATGGTTCACCAATCATATCAACATCACTGCATCATAGAACAAGAAACTAATTTATCAACAACAAGACTGTAGATCAAGAAGGCATAAAATAGCACATAATTTTTTTCCATCTTTTACCTTTTCTAATGTGAAACAAAGTAAATTCATTGCAATTTATGCCTTAGGTGAAAGAAAATTGTATCCAAATAAGAAAGAAAGTTTACAGCATAGAGAAACAAAATTGAACAATAAACCAAACATCATTACTAACCAATCACTTAACTAACATGTAACTAAATTTTACTTTGTATGGGCAACCAATTGATAAATCATAATGTGCATAGTAGAAAACGGGAAAGTGAAAAGAGGGGAAAAAGTTTCATTAATTAAACTAGCATTCACAATAATAACCCCCACCCCAAACCTTGGTTCAGTGCTTTAAGTTATCCAACCTGGAAATTTTCATACGATGGATCAGAGATTAATTAAACAAACTTATTTTAAGGCAACATACAAGGCCAAGATATAAAGATGAATTATAAACAAGGCCAATAACATGACAAGACCCAGCAATAACAAATGTTGTTTAACCCAAGATTTTGTTCCAAAAATTAATTCTTTGCCCAACAGAAGTGCTCATTATTTGGCACAGAAAGGTAACTAGATTTCCCAATCGGAAAAATATCAGACTACTTCAAGGTTATTTAAACAATGATGAAAGATCTAATTCAGTTAAAACATTCAACTTAAACCAATCAGTAGCATAACCAGAATATATGAGAAGAATGAGCCTCAACCAAACTGGATGTAAAAATATGCCTAGCCTGTGAGTACAACACCTGGGGCACAAACAACTAAGACTCAACGACTAAATTAAAGCATCCAACCAATAGACAATTGCAAAGAGTTGGAAAAGCCCAACCAAAATATAGAGCCACAACCAACCCCAACCCCACCCCCACCCCCCACCCCCAAAAAAAAGGATGTCACATGTAAAAATACCGAATAAATTCCAACCCATTCACACCAAAACCACATCTTCTTTCTTCTTTGGTTTCTTTTTCAGGATAATCTATTGAAACATCAATGGGTATAGCTCAATAAATCTAGTTTATAATGATGCTTTGTCAAAACCTCAACACTGCTTCTTTCATACACAACTGTTCCAGCTGACTATATCTTACTCCAAAGCATTCGCTCACCTTGAAATTGCGACTTGCAAACTTAGTTCCATACACATATCCTGCCATTAAGATGTCCCCTTTGGACTAAACTTCATGGCATTTCCTGTCCATCCAATGATCTTTATCCTGGCACCCATTCCATATTAAAAGGTTTCGGATTTGATAATTGGCAGTAATGTGAAATACTTTCTTCAAAAAGAGAAAAATCAACAGAGCGTCATACCCAAAAAGACAACAGTTTCCCTTTTAGAAGCTGAAAATTATCACTTTTATTTCACCTACTAATTATGAAGTTGTGCAGGTTCCAAAACAAAATGATAGCGAAGCAGACCTCATCCAATCAGAATATACTTTTAAATCACTAAAAGCCCTTCAGAAAGGCCAAGCATGCCAATGTGCTCAGCCTTGGCAAGAAATTATAAAACATCTTAGCTATTGAAGGGAAACACGAAGACTAGTCTACCCTATATTTTTGGGAACACTGTATCAGTTCCTAGCTATATTTCATAAATTGGATATCTAGGATCTGACTGATTTTCTTCAGCAAGAAAAAGGCTTCGACATGATCACAGAAAAATACTTGTAATTTTTTGCATGATAAAAAGTGGTAATCCTTTTGCCATTGTTGCACAAAAATCTTTGCAACCATTCTGCAATTAGACTGGCAGCACTACAAGCCATCAAACAAAGCTTGAAAGCTTATTAGTCTAATAGAAAGAAACGCTAACAGTTGGCACTGGGTTTCTTCAAGGCCATTGCGATTAGCCTGCTACCAAAGTCAAATTTCTACATTTTTTTCCTCTAGAATTTATGTAGCCTCCCTCTATTTCATGTCCCTTGTCTTGGTCAAGACAGAACCTATCCCTAGGGTCTTTCTTACAAAAAGATAACTGTTTATAATAAATAAAACCTATTAGCATACTCTCCTTTGAGCTTCTCATATATAAAAGCATCAAACAATTTTGACTGCCTTGTTTCAGACAGATTTTCATCAGTCACAAAAGGGAGCCTCATTAAAATAACTTGGGAACATAAGAACATAATTGAAACCCCAAATGCAAAGGAGCATCATTCATATCGATGTTTCGTTATGCACAAAATTAGAGAACCTCTAAACTTATGCATTCCATATACACAATTAATTTAATAAACAGTTCATGGAACATACTCATCAATCAGACCGGATCAGTCAGGAACTTCTGCTTGAATACCCCTTCCAATTCAAATGCTTGTTCTAAAAGGCTCAGCATCTCTCAACATTAATTCTATTGGACTGAACTCCCCTTTAGATGATACATCTCTACATCTGCCCATTCCACCAGTGACATGATTGCACTAAAATTTTAGTATTTTCATGCTCATTTTTAGTGCAATTCTCCTTATATTTTAGCTTGTTCCTTAGGATTTTTGGCAAATTACTCCTAAATTCACATTTATCTCATGTGTAGGTACAAATATTGGAATTGAGGAATTTTTTACATTTTTTATACAAATTTAGAGGATTTTTTGCACAATTTATATAAATGACCTAAACTAGTGTCAATAGATCACATTGACACTTGGGGAGTTTTCTTGATTTTTCTTGAATAATTTGTTAGCATTATTTTCATAGGTTTTTTTTAGTGAATTATAGTATAAAAATGTTCATAAAGTGTTTTTTGCAAAAAAAAAAAAAAATGAAAGATGCAAGATACTTGGACGTGGTGCATAGACATGTGCAAGGGAATTGAGTTGAGCACCAAAATTGCAAGGTTTAAGAACACCAAGGCTAGAAGCTGATGTGGCATGTTAAGGAGCTGTGATTGGCTATTATGACTTTGTGAAGCAGCCATTACACATGAAAGCAAGTAGCAAACCTGTTGAGGAAACAACCAAGCAGTAGGAGCGACACCAATGTGCACCCAACCATGTGCACCAGAAGAAGAAGGCTTTAGGAGCCTAGCTGCTGGAAGATTTTTCTGGAATTTTTTTAGACCTTAAGCTCCTCCCCTCTCCCTTTAAGAGAGTTTAGGATTTAAATTTTTTTTTACTCTATTTTCCTGCACTTTCCTTTCTGCACTTTATATTTTCTTAGCTTCCAAACACTTTATTTCTAGCATTTTCGCTTTGATTTTCATTGCAATTTTATTGTTTCTTAAATCTTTTTCAGTGCTCTTTCAGAATCTTTCAACAAAATTTCCATTTGAATTCATTTTCTAGCTCAAATCTACTGAGTTCTCATTGATATGCAAAACTATTTTTCAATATGTCTGCTTTGACCTACCTACGATTTTTGGATCATATCTCCATCACATCTTGCTTGTTTTTGTTCAATTTTTTTAACACAGTTTCCTAATTCATTTAGCTACAACATAGTAAAAATTCAGCTTCAAACTCGTACCACAACGTTCCAGATTAAACTTGGAAGTTTTGGCTGGATGTAAGTAACACTGCAGTTTCAGTTTTGAGCAATCAGTTTGGAGTAGACTCCTCTCCACTTTGATAATTTGTTTGCATTCTTTTCTTCTTTAGATCTTAGTTTATACTTGTTACCTTGCTTACTTTAATTTTGTGCAATTTATTTCATGCTTTTCATTGCTGTTTGGTTAATTTTCTTTGATGAGGTTCTGTTTTTTCAGATTTTGCACTGTTTTTGAATTTGAGTTCATTGAGCTGATTTCTTTGTTGATCCATTTATTTTCTTGTTAATTTAGGTAGTTAACTTATAGATTTAGGTTGCTTTAGCTCAATTTTAGTTTATTCTCTCTAGAGAATTGTAAATCTAATTTTTTTCTATGAATTGTTAGTTTTCAGCTTTCCAATGCAATTTCTGTTTTCATATTTTTTAGCTTAAATCTTGCATTTATTCATTAGTACGGATACAAGCTGTAAATTGGAAGAACAATCAATGAACATAATGAGATTTCAAGTTGAAGACTTAAAAACTAATAAATAAATGCAAGATCTAAGCTAAAAAACATGAAAACAAAAATTGCATTTGAAAGCTGGAAAGTAACAATTCAACAACAACAACAACACACTAAGCTTTGTATCCCATACTTTGGGGTTGGCTGTATGAAAAACCAAATAAGAGAATCAAGTTAGGTTGTATTTTGAATCTTTTTGTGTCACTCATTTCTATTAACAATCACCTTTTCATTTAATTCCTTAACCATCATATCATTTTTTATTACTTGCATTCATACCTTTCGTTGTCTAGCTCTAGATGTTTTGATCTCTCCTAGATCTAGACACTCAATTCTCCTAACCGATGCACAACTAAGCCTACGTTTCACATGTCCAAACCATCGCAAATGGCCCTTTCTCATCTTCTCTTCAATTCGGACTACCCCTAATTTTTCTCGAATATCTTCATTTTTTATTTTATCTCTTCTAGTCTTACCACAAATCCATTTAAGCATCCTCCTCTCCGCTACATTCATTTTCTTCTCATGTTGTTTCTTAACAGCCCAACAATCAATTTCATATAATAATGCAAACCTTATGGTTGTTTTATACAACTTCACTTTAACTTTAAAGGCATGTTGCAATCACACATCACAACCAATACACTTCATCGCCTTGCCCATCCTGCTTGAATCTTATATTTGACATCTGCTTCTATCTTAGTATCACTCTAAATGATTGATCCCAAATATCAAAACTAGCTACTCTTTGGTACTCCCTCATTATCCAACTTAATCACACTAGTACCCACTTCCTTATGACCACAAAACTTGCATTTCATATATTCAATTTTAGATCTACTCAATTTAAAACCTCAAGACTCCAATGTACTCCTCTGTAATTATAGTTTCATGTTATGTGCATCACAAGTTTCAGCAACTAAAACTATATCGTCAGCAAATAACATATACCACGGCACTTTATCTTGGATACATGCAGTGAACTCGTCCATAACTAATGCAAAAAGGAAAAGACTTAGTGCTAAACTTTGATGTAATCTTGAGATAATAGGGAAGCTATTTGTCATGCTCCTGACCGTCCTCACATTCATTACCACTCCTTCATATATATCTTTAACTAAGTTGATGTCCTTTAAAGGGACTCCTTTCTTCATTAAGGCCCACAAAAGCACCTCTCGAGGAACTCTATAGTATGCTTTTTCCAAGTTAATAAATGCCATTTATAGATCTTTCTTTCTATCCTGAAAACCCTCAAATAAAAGTCTCAAAAGGTGGATCGCCTCTATTGTAGAGAGTCCTAACATAAACCCAAATTGGTTTTCAGAAATAATAACCTTACATCACAACCTACATTCAATTACTCGCTCTCAAAGTTTCATAGTATGACTCATAAGTTTTATTCCTCAATAATTTGAATAATCTTGTACATCAACTTTATTCTTGTATAGAAGTGTAAATGATATATTAGTACTCGTAAGCTACTAAGATTCTATTCAAATAAATCTCGAATTCAACTCAATTATTATCGAGTCAAGCTCGAGCTCGAGTAGTTTGACTTATCGATCAAGCCGAGTTTGAGCATTTTTATACTCAGCTCGAGTAGCTCACAAGCCTAATAGAGCTTTTATATTTTAATATGTTTTTTATTATTTTATTTAATAAAATATCTTGAACTCGATCTCAAGCACAAATAATTGAATTTTTGTCGAATATTAAAATTAAGCTTATTTTTACATGTTAATTGAGTCTAATCGAGCGAGCTCAAGTAGCTCGATTTCTATCTTGAGTTGAGTTCGAACTAAAAAAATAAAACTCGATTAAGTTTAAGTTGAGTTTTAAGCCTCAAATTTGGAGTCAAGCTCGAGCTCAAACTCGAGCTTAATACTATATCAGCTCAAACTCGATCGATTACACCCTTATTCTTGTATAAAGGCACAAGAGTGCTCTTCCTCCATTCTTTTGACACCTTTTGGATACCTCAAATTTTGTTGAAAAGATCCGTCAACCATTTTATCCCTATTTCACCCAAATATTTCCAGACTTCAATCGGGTGGTAGTTAATAATCCATAGAAGAAAAATTAGATCTACAATTCTCTAGAGAAAATAAACTAAAACTGAGCTAAAACAACCTAGATCTATGAATTAACTATCAAAATCAACAAGAAAATAACATGAATCAACAAAGAAATCAGCTCAATGAACACAAATTAAAAAATAGTGCAAAATTTGGAAAAACAAAACTTCATCAGAAAATTAACCAAACAACAATGACAAGTATGAAATAAATTGCATAAAATTAAACTAAGATAACAAGTAGAAACAAAGATATAAAGAAGAAAAGAATGCAAACAAATCGCCAAAGTGAAGAGAAATTCACGCCAACTAGTTGCTCAAAACTGGAACTGCATTATCACTTACATCTAGCCGGAACTTCCAAGCTTGATCTGAAATGCTACAGTGCGAATTTGAAGCTGAATTTTTACTATGTTGTAGCTAAATAAATTAGGAAACTATGTAAAAAATTGAATAAAAAAAAAAGCAAGATTTGACAGATATATGATCTAAAAACCGCAAGTAAGTCAAAGTAGACAAATTCAAAAACAATTTGGAATATCAATGAGAAATCAATAGATTTGAGCTAAAAAATGAATTCAAATGGAAATTTTATTGAAAGATTCTGAAAGAGCACTGAAAAACACTTATGGATATTAAAATTGCAATGAAAATCAAAGGGAAAATGATAGAAATAAAGTGTTTGGAAGCTAAGAAAATGTAAAGTGCAGAAATGTAGCCAAGAAAATATAAAGTGTAGAAAAGTAAAGGAAAAAAAATTTTAAATCCTAAACTAACTCTCTTTTATGACTTGCCCTCTCCCCTGCAAAGGGGAGGAGCTTAAGGTCTAAAAAACTTCTAGAAAAATCTCCCGACATGACACTTGAAGAATTTCTTGCAGTTGTCTCCATAAGCATTATTCGCTTCTTTTTCATACGCGAAATAGAATAGCACTCACCAACAAGTAGTTTCTTTACCTTGGGATTGCAACAACGTACATGAAATGTTTTTTCACAATTATCACAAATTAGCATCTTTTGTTCAGTTTTTGAACAACCACAAATTTTGCATAACCTAGAACAACTACGACCACCATTGGTCCCAGTTTCCTGATTAACAGGAGTCTTAGAAGGCCAAACTTCCTCAACATTACCCTACTTCTAAAGTATAAGGAGGCACATGTCTTTCTTAGATAGATCTTCCCTCACAATTTCAGCAGCTATTACACTAGAGGAGGAGCACTCACCATTTTCATCCATCTCACCTTTCGTAGAAGCTAATGCAAGTTCCATATTTGACTTCGGTGACGAGCAACCACCATTTATACTGTCAACATCTATAGTTTTCTGCAACAGTTTTATGTACATCATAAGAACTGTGGCCGTACGCACCTGAATATCCATTAGTAACTTCATCCCTTAAAATGTTAGGCTCTCTACTGCATACAAGCGGTGTCACAGGATCTCCAACAGTAACATTTTCATTTTCAACTAGAGAAACTACATTTCACTCCATGACTGCCACTGAAAGAAGAGCAGAACTGACAATAGAAAGGCAATCCACACCTCTCTTTGAATTCCAAGGGGCCTCAGCACAAAAGTTGGCCACAACAGCGCCAGCACTGCTACTGCTGCCTCGTCTATTCTTCCTCCTACTGTAAACAAAAGTAGGCACAGGACTTTCAGACATAACACTCACAGATGACTGTTGAGAACCAGTTCTTGGTAAGGGAAGGCATGAATACTCAGCCTCTTTACATCCACTCTGGGAAGGGTCATCACATTTTGGAGACATCTACTAATTTTCATTACCAGGCATCCAATCACACAGACTCTTGTATCCTGTGTTCAGATGCATAAAATAGCCATCTTGAATTGAAATAGAAATTGAAGTCTCTATCAGTATTTCACCTGATATAATTCAATAAAAAAAAAATGGGTCTTTTCCCTAACACAACTAAATTACTTCCAGTGATAAAAATGAACTCTTTCTTTCTCCAATTCCAAACTTGGGTTTAAGTGCATCAACCTTCCTGGCCATCAAATATTTGGTCTATTCAATTTCCAACAATATTTTTGAACAAACTATTTAATACAAACAATTCGCAGAAAATATATATCATGAGAATTTGACATACCCTTTTGCAAGAAAAAGAAATAAATCATAAAAGTTATCTTCTTCCTTCTCCAAAGAATTACAAAAAGGGATATTGGGCTTTGCACTTTTTACCAAGAAACAAAAACCTGGCACAAATGTTGCAAATAGAAGGTTGAGGCAGAAGCTGAAGACGGCAGAGGGCAGAGGCCAGAGAGGCAAGGGCTTCTGATTTTCTGGGTGCCTTGGTGAACCGGTGATCAGTGGAAGCTGCGCTCAGGGGCGGCTTTTGTACTCAGTACAAGACGTTTTTGGGGTTTGAATTTTAAATTTTGCACTTAATTTTCTTTAGATGCGTAAATTTTTGTAGGTCTTTTAATGTTGGTCAAATTCTTTCTCGGTTAATTTTACTTAATTAATCCTTTTTCATTTAAGTCTTAAAATAAAAAATTATGAATTTATTGGTTCATAAAATGATGAGACGACATCATATAAATTTAAATTTTAAATTTTTACATCTATAATTATTTTATTTTATTTTTAAGTCGAAAGGAGACAATTTTTGAATCTAATGGCTTAATATCTCACATTCAAGTTCAAATTCCAAATCCTTCTTAGGAAACCAGGGCATAAAGATAAAACAACATGCCAACAATAAGCAAATATTATGGTCAGAACCCGAGGAACGGCTGGTTAAAGTCAGCCGTGATGGTGCATTTTCTCCCCAAACTCAAATGACGCTGACATTGGTGGGGTGATCAGGAACAATAACGAGTTTACGGCTGAGGCTCTGGCTATGAAAGGTATTCGAGTGGCAAAACAGCAAAAGATCAAAAAAGTGGTCTTGAAAAGTTTGATGACTTCGAGTTAGCTTTGTGAGAAGAACATCCAATTTGCCTGCTGACTGAGTTGCAAGCCAATCCAAAGAGAAAATGTGCTCGTCTAATAGGGTCTTGTTAGCTCATTGTTCATGTTAAACATAGATGGTTTGTCATAGTACCAACTTCAAGGAGCGATTATTGATCACGTGATAAGTGATATCAAAGTCAATTTTTGACTTCTTCAACTCCATCTAACAAGAATAGATAGAGTAATTAATCTAACCACTTAACAAGATGTCAAAATAAAGCATGATGAAAAAGTTTGACCATGCCAAACATTCCAAAAGAAAGCAAGCAAGATGATAATCATAATGAAAACGTCACGAGACTGGTTGAAAAAGAATGTTACACTAAGTGCTCAAAATGAATAAGCAGGATACATCAATCCCCCGTTGGATAAGAAATATAAGAGATAACATTGCATATCCTAATAAATTGATTTTGCAGGAAAAGAATAATAGCCACATGACGAGCTACTTGTAATTAATCAAAAACTGTACATTAGTATTTATTCATCTGTTAAATGTGTTGCTTTTACAGCCAACTAAAATCAAGGCCAGAATAGAAAGAAGATTGTCATTGGTTTTTATGAGCTTCAAGAAACAAGCAATTTTATGGAATCTGTTTCAATCAAAGAAGCTGTTTCTGGCTTTAATTATAGTATCCAGGCTTCATGCCATCGTAAGCCATCCACTGTAAAACAAGAAAGGATTTAGCAATTTCAAGGCCATGAAAGCTAAAAACATGTTATCTTTTTCTCTTGTGGTAAATAAATGTAAAATTAAAAAATTTATTTGAAGCAAGGCTATGTCATGCATTCCTGCATCATATCAAGGATTCAGCACTAGTACTCCATAATGTCAAAAAAGCAATGTTTTATCATTCATCTAGTGAGTTTACAGGCAAATGTGGTATGAACAAATACAAAATCAACATTCATGGCATGTTGAAGAATATAAGGAACAGAAATTTGAACCTTTCAAGTTCCATCAGGCCTTTCAAAGCATTTGAGCTTACTTATCAGTTCGTCATAAGTGACGAACAAGGTTTGATGGAACACAAGCAAATGTAGAAGAACAGCAAGGAAGAAACTTATGCCCTATTTACAATGCCTGCAATCTCAGAAATCTCTTAATCCAGTAACTCAGATGGATCACAACTCATTCAGTAAGACTCAATGATTGGAGGGATCCAGGGAGTACATTTGCCATTTAAACCGAGCATGACTTAGCAGGACGGGACAAGCAAGAGCTAAAGTAAAATCCAAAAGTTCATAATATCAGGAATCTTAGATAAAATGCATAAGGATTAACACCGTCTAGATACAGTTCAAATTAACACCATCTAGATACAGTTCAACTCAAGTAGTTCCGGTGACCAAGATTACAAGTTTTTAGTCATTGACCTTAAGAATGTAGCATCAACATTATAACTCTAAAAAAATGATGTGAAACTACTCTTTGCATCTTCGTTGTTGAAAGTTTAATTTTCAAACTTATCCTGAAAAGCTTACCCTCATTGAATTCTAAGATTCAAAAGTAAAGTGTAATGGCATGCCATATGGATAGGTTAAGGTCAATAAAGCAGACCTGCACAATTTTGTGGGAGACTCAGCTTACTAATAAAAAGAATGGCACACACTTATAAACTGGTCAACAATTAAAATAGATTTATACCATGTTAGGATGTAAGAAAAGGTCCAGCCATGGACCAACTTAAGCAGGAGGTTTACAAGTGGTGATTATAGGCAATCAAGGGGGGGATTTTAAAGAAAGTATAAAACTTTACTCAATAGCGGGTTGACCTGCAAAAAATAAATCTATAATAAAGAAAAAAACAATAAAAACAAAACTGAACACAAAAATATGGAGCAGTATTTCGGGTAAAAGTTTAAGAACACGACCATTTGACATTATATTAGTAACTTTGAATTCTTAAGAAAGTCATAAGTCATAACATTTTGTTTGCAATGCAAAAACACCAGTTCAGCACAAGTTGCACTCATCAAAACCAGAAGGTAGACAAAAGAAGATCCAGAATTCATGTAGCAACAGAATCAAGTTCAAGATTTTCAACATTTTTATGCATTCTAATTTTACAACAGCTATAAATCACGGGTGCCACCTACAGGTTTCCCAACAAATCTCGCTCGTGCAACTTCAGTTTAAGAAATACATTGTATGAAACTGCTACCTTAAAACAAATCTAGAATTTAAAAAAAAAAAAAAAAACAAAAAAGTCTTTTGAGGTTATAGTGAATGTACCCATTAGCAGCAGAATCTGGCATAACAAGCTGAAGGCTACTTTCTCCCATCAGTTGGGGTCATTGCATAAAAGCTGAAGTGCAATTCAATAAAGATACGAACCACTTAAAAAGAACCTTATTACTCTCTTGCTCAGCTTCAACCATAAGAGATAGATGACCATTTAATTGCCACCACCTGCTGCCAAATTGACAATAAAAACAGTTAACATCATCTTAGAGAAGGAGAGGGAGGGAGAGAGAGAAAGAGGGATGTTTGATCTTTCTTCTTCTTTCTTCTTTTTTCTTTTTTTTCTTTTCTCTTTTGCTCGTGGGGAGGATTATGTACGGAGTTTGTGGGCGGGGAAGAGAGTCAAATTTTGCTAAACATTCAGCTTCAAGTAAGAAAAGTATCACAAAATGAAATGGCTTACAGCAAAAACTAGTCACCTTTAAAAAGAACATAATTGCACATAACAGAACAAAAGTACTAGGACAAGTGCAAAAGAACCTGCACTTAAAAGGGGTAAATGAAACTTGATTTGAGCATCTTTTAAAGTCAAGCAACTACTGGAAGAAAAGCAAAACTACAAGTCATCAACCACAAGGCATGAGCCAAAGCAAATAGAGGGATATATGATTGACCAACCTCACTTCTTTTATAGATCTCTATTAACTGCACAGAGTCTCCTTGACCCCACTTTACAGAAGCAATAAAGTTAAAAAGCCTTATCATATAAGCAGCAAAAATTAACAGTAAAATGAAATAAAACATCAGTCAGACTCTCAATAACCATAATCTGAGCTGGCTTCTGGTAGCAACTAGAATGAAAAATCACAGCTCTCAATATGGAAGCAAGGTAGTTTTCTGTCCTCTATCCAATGCCATTCTCATAATTCTTTTCATGACCAAGTCCAAAAATTTTCCCATGCCACATGAGGATCATAGCTCGGTATCACGCAAAAAATTCAAAACATAAACATGATGGCAGAGATTTATTTTTGGAATAATAATAATAAAAAAAAAAAGCTTCTCTGTGAACCCCACAATGTTCTTCTGTAAGGCAGATGGTATCTACCAATTAAATCAAAACCCTTATGGCTGGCTATCTTACAGAACATTTAAAAATGGTAGCGTGCAAAAAAAAAAATTTTTTAAATGTAAATTTTCCTCATAACCGTATCCCAAAAGGTACTCTACCAGTAGTATGCATTAACCTAAATAAGAGTTTGCCCGGTATGTCAATGCTTCTCTTCAAGGTAGAGCCAGCTTCCATTAAATAAAAAGAAGAAAGACACTAACATCCTTCCAAAACAAGGAGTTATCTTTTAAGAGAACTCACATATATTACATATAAAAAACATTGCACGTTTGGGTTAGGGGGAAAGGTAACATGTGTCAAACAAAAAATCATGGCACATCCCCATATTGAATGGTAACGGATGTCCATGGCCCTCAAGAATTTCAAATGATTGATAAATAATTCAGTACATCTCCATGAAAGAACATAGAAAGATAACCTATAAAAGATATGAAGAGTACTCCTAACTAATACAATGATCACAACAGAAAAATAGATATGAAAAACCTAAGATGCGATGACTTTAAGCCAAATTCATTCACCCAATCACCAGTGCCTTTGAGAACCACCTCCCTTGTTCTTTCCAAAGAAGGCGTTCTTGGGTTTTGGTAGCTCATGAATGTCCATCACTTGTATCGTTCTTTGCTTTTTGGCTTCAAAAAGCACACAAAAACCACAGACAGTCACATTTAGTATGACCCCAAAGTGAGGGACTCAAGTTTAAATACATTGTGGAAAAAGAGAAGAAAGCAAACCATTTTCAGCTTCTTTGTAACTTTCTTGAAGCCTTTTCCTTGCAGAAGCCAGCCTTTCAGAGTCAAAATTGCTTTCCTTTTGTTCTCTGTGTTTCTACCAAATCCCCACAAACGCAATTCAACAAATAGACATGACAAAGCTTATACTAAAAATCAACTCAGCCAAACTGAACTCTTTAGGCAATGTTAAAGTGGTTAAATTCTGTTTCTTGGCCTTTTTGCTAAGATAAAGCTATTGGCATAGTAACTTAAACTTCACATTCCTTGAGAATCAAAAGCCTCGGCATTATAGGAATTGTTCAAAATGCTAGTTTCAGAGCCAAAAAGAAATTTTTTGAAAGCATGTGCTTCTAAATTTGGCATCAAACCACCATGTCCATCAACAAAAGAATAATGCAATTAGAGACTGTAATTTGGTATGCACTGATACCTGTACAATTTGTGGTGTAGAGTGAGTAGGCCTAGGAGGAGGATCTTTTCGAGGTGGAGGGATTGGCTTTGGCTTCCTTTCAGGTTCTGAATTATTCTTGTCTGAACCAAAACTCCCATCTGTCAGTTGTCATCCAAAAAAGCATTAAAAAGAAGGCTGACTAATCAAAAGCACAAAAGAAATAAACAAATATCAAATCCAACTTTGAATCAGGATCTGTACTCACTGTGCGGATTAGGAGAGCATGCAAAATCAGGAACCTATAACAGAGCATAATCTTATAAAAAAAAAAGGCAGAATTTTCAAACAACTTTCACATGAAAAAGTAATTTCTTTCACCTGTTGACGACCATTTTGAGGAAGTTTTTGCTGTGGTGAATCTCCATCTACTGCCAGACAATATTTATTGTCATTTTAACTTTAATGACATGTCAATTTTCATTCACCTTTGAAATATTTCCTCACACAAACAAAAATTCTTCATGTTACAGTAGAAATAATAATTTTACCCATAAGTGCAGCAGATTCAAGCTCTCCAGGTTGATTCACCCTTACCCATTCATCTACAATCTCTTTCCATTTCCTGGAGAAACAAAGAACCAAATCATAAACAGACTTTCCTTGAATGGCTCTTTCAAACTTAATAAAAAAATAAAACATAAAACATAACGTTTATACACAGATGTAATTTCCATTAAAACCTGACAAGTTGCTTCACTAATCTCCTAACATCATTTGATGAATGCTTCCTAAATTTGTTCACATGTCTCCCAATATCAGTCTCCTGAAGATAGAATCACAACATCGAAATGGTCATGAATCAACCTAAACTGGAAATTAATCAAAAAAATTTTGTTCCACAAAATTATTACCTTGAGAGCTTGAAATGTTATATCCATATCTGCCAAGCTTTGAAGCAAATCAACCAAAGAATCTTCAGACTGTAAAAACAATCAAAAAACCAAATTCAAAACAAAATCCAAAAATATCAAACCAACAATACAATTGCAAAAAGATTCAAAGACCTGATCAGGTACTTCAAGAAGCTCCTTAATCTCAAGAACCCTTTTTTGCTCATCATCAAGCAAGCCTCCATAAGAGTCCAAATCATCATCTTCATTATCCAATTGAGGTGTAAAAGGTGACCCTTTGCCTACTTCTCCTCCTTTACCTTCATGGAGGCCGTCTTCTTTATTAACTTGATATCCATTTGATCTCTCAACAAAATCACAGCTTTTACATCTAGTAACCATAGAAGTAGCATAAAGCCTCTCCACAATCCCATCTCTCCTTCGCTTCAACTCTTGACCATAATCCAAAGAGGCTACCAGGATTGCCGTATCTATAAAAGTCCACACATCAACATCAGCTGTTTCAAGAACTGCTCTGAAATCATCCAAATCCATTATAACTCAACAAAAAAGCTAATGATTTATTGCAAATTCCAAGGCCTGCTTCCAGGTGTCAAATCAAGATTTGAACTTCAACATAATCAGATCCGATTGAAAACAAAATGACCCAAGACTTGAATTTTGCTAAAATTTTCAGCTGCAAAAAAAATAAAAATCTTTGAAGTCAGAGCTGAAATGGGCTTGGGTTTTTTTTTGTTGGTTTTTGAAGAATGTTAGATGATTTTGAGTTTGTTAATAGAATTGGATTTTTGGGTGGAATATACCAAAATGGACCTTAATATTTTTATGTAATATTTTTTTAAAGAAAATTGTTTGATTTTTGGTTATGATTGAGCTAAGTTTTATTGCTTTTTTTTTTTTGTTACAAATTTTTTCTTCAGGCTTTTTTTGGCTTCTTGTGATTTGGGTGATGAACAGACAGCGAAAAAGGAAACTTTTCTGAAATGAAAAGACAATGATTTTTCTATATTTGGAGGAGACTATCAGAAAAGTGTCTTCTTTCCCGTACAATTGGACAACCGTGTTTAAATAAAAGTAATTACCCATAAGTGATGTAAAACTTTATTCGCCTTCTTATGCAATTTTATAATTTATTATGGAATAGTTTTATTTCTTGGCTATTAATACTGTAAGTCTCAAATATAATTAATTGTATTATAAAAATAAATATTGCTAATTTAAGTAACGAAATGTTGATTTTTAATTGAATTTTGTATTAAATTAAGTTTTTTTTTCTTGAAAATGTGTTAAATTAAATTTAAAATATATAAAAATGTGTTTAAAGTACTAAAATAATATAAGTTAAGATCGTATGATTTTAAAATTATTTTTACGTTAACATCATAAGATTTAAATTTTAAAAAAAATTTAATATAAATAATTATTAAAATAATTATTTAATCTCATTAAACTTAAATTATAATTGAAAAATATAAATTTGATCAATTTGAATAAATTTTTTAACATGCATTATTCGAAATAAAAATTCAATATCTTTTTAAAATGAGTCATCATATCAGTTTATCCAATCATTGAATTGGTTAGCTTCCTTTTATAAACACAAATAAATGACAAATAACTCTAATTATAAATTTTTTTATTGTTTTTTAATTCTTCAAATTTTTAGATATAATTAATTTAAAAAAAAAAAAAGAAAATGCCCCCAATTTAAAAAAAGACTATGAATATCACCCCATCTGTCATTAGTTTTGGTTCAGCACCTCTAAGTGACGTTGATGGGCCGGAGACAGGTTCGTTGAAATTAAATATTGTATTATAATTTAAAAATTATTTATGAGATTAATCCAATAAAATAAAACGATTTTTTAAAATAACTTATTCCAAGAAAAAAAGGTATAACCATTTTTTTTAAAGTCCCGTAAAATATTTAATTAAAATGTTAACTTTATTTATATTTAATAAAAAATTTAAATTTTTATTCAAATAAAAATGAAAAAAGCATTATATTTTGGATATAAAAATGAAAATGAATTTAAATTTAAATTTTTAGTAGATATAAAAATAAAAATGAGTACTATTTTTTTGTATCCGTATACTACAAATATTGATATTTATTTAGTAAATAAAATTTTTAGTAAATAATATAAATTATTATTTTAGGTTAATTAAAATTAATATATTTTTATTAAAATATATATAATATGTTTATAAAATTTAACTAAATATATAAGATAAAAATTAAAAAAAATTAGAAAAATAAATTTTAGTTTATAATTTTTTTTAAGTTATAAATATGAACATTATCTATATTTGTTAAATATTCATAAAATAAAAATAAATTTAAATTTAAATTTAAAATACTTATTAAATAAAGACAAGAAGAGAAATATAACACAAAAATCTAAAAAATGAGTACTAAAATATTTTACTCTACTGATATACTACCCATTAACCTCTTTATGCTAAACAACAAAGGCTTGTTTCAAACTCCTTAGATTTTTCAATGCAAGTGCATATCTTGATTTCCACATCCACATGATCAAATGGGTTCAGACATTGACTAATTGACAAAATAAAGCTTAAAAGAAGGAAGATGATACTTCAATTTAGTTTTTTTTTTTTTTTTAATTCACTATTAAACTCTTTTACTTTTATATTTATTTAATTAAAAAAATATTTCGTACATAAAATTTTTTAAATTGTAATCTTCAAATACCAATTATCAACTGATTAAAAATCAGTCAATTACTTCAATTTAATTTTAATTCACCGTTTAGGATAAAATTCAATCTTAATATATATTTCGGATAGATCTTGTGGAGGTGACAAAATGATCCTTTGGTAATCACAATCATTACAAAATTAGGGTTAAAATAGATAACTTCAATAAAAGTTGGACTCATTAAAATTATGTTGGTAACATGCCACCATCTTATCTTTCTTCACATTATCCTGTTTTTTACAAAAAATAAAAATAAAAATTTCTATTTAACCACTCGCAGTTGCGGCTTCTATATCAAGATTTTTGGAAAATTCTGAAATTTTGAAGTAAAATGCAACACAGAACTACTTCCCCACCATCAAGTTTCAAGCCAAATGTATTGCAACAGTAGTTCAAGAATGATTTTTGATGCAGGATACAATGAGGAAATTTATGGCAATTGAAAAAATTACCTTCACTTGATTTCTCTGTTTCTCCCACTGCATTTCTGTTTCCTAAGCCCTATAACTCTTCACAATCACAAAAAAATTACTTTCTTCTGTTTCTCTGCAATTCGTCGAAGTCAATTTCACGAATCCATGCTGATGATTTAACTTTTAACTAGCTAATATTTACTCTTTCAATATTTATTTTAGTTATCGGATTAACTTATGATTTTTCAAAATTAGAATGAAAAAAATGAAATGATCTTTAATTTATTATGCGTTCAATAGAATCCTCTACATTTAAGGATCCTTTCATCCCCATTGCATCTCGATTAATGTTTAGATTTGAATTCTACAATGAAACCTTAATTTAATCTTTAATAATAATAAAATAAAATTTATTAATCTATTCTTTAATCAATGTCTCAATCTTTATTGACTTTAAGATTTGATTTTTTTCGTCGATAAATAAATATTTATCTAATTATTGATGAATATTTATTAATATTTTATTGCATTATTTTTTATAAAATATTTTATAAACCTTACATATTCAAATCATATATCATTTTGCTCTTCTAAGAATAACAATGTTTAGTGCGCTTTCATAATCTCCAACTAAAATTTCATAACTCCACCTACAGTTATCACAAATAATCGGAAAGTTGAGCTGAAGAAACATTTGATCAAGTTCTGGACGGACCAACTTTGAAGCTAAGCATATGTATTTACATTAAGCTATTATGCTATGTTTGAAAAAATGGATTTGAATTTAATTTACTATATTAATTGTGATAAAGAAATACACACGTTATGCATGAATTTCAAAAGATCAAAATATATCATAGATTCTTGTACTCTTCAATTTTTAAGAATTTAATTATTTTAATATTATTTACAAAATTTAATCTTTATAATATTATTTTGTAAAGATTTCAATTCAATGTGCGTAAACTAAATTTCTTAAAACATAATATTATAAGGATTAAATTATTTTTAAATAATATTATAAGAACTAAATTTTTAAAAATCAAAGAGTATAAAGACACATTTTAACAATTTCAAAATAACAATAAAGGTTATATTTGCATGTGCTTTATCACACAATTTATACTAATGTTAAATTCCAAATTGAAGCAATCTTTTTTTTTTTCTCTCTTTAGACCAAGATCAATTTGAAATTGGTAGCTAGAAATGAAAAGTAAACATCAAACATTTACATAATTACAGGAAGGATAGAAATTTTTACTTTCAAACTCCATACAGTCCAGTTGAACTTAAAAGAGACTAACAAGCTTTGGCGGCGCATAATGAAATGCTGGATTGATGACATGAAGAAGCAGGGCACCAATGCCACTTCCAAAATCCAAGCAATCTGAGAATTCTACAAAATCCAGCTACTCAAATGGGGACCGCAGTTCATTCAGTAAGACTTCGGGATTGTGTGGATGCAAGGGGCATGACTGTCATATAGACCACCAAAGAATTAACTAGAGACACGCAGGAGCTGAAGTAAAATTAAAAAATACAGGAACGACAACAGAAGCCATACTGTAATATTTGCATTAAAAGCATTAACACCATCTGGGATGCTGAGCGCGTTTCAATTATTAGGTCATTTCTCGGACTATCTTCGTATAGGGTTGGTAATCCAACCAAAATTCGGTTTTAACTCGATCTAATTTTAAATTTTTTTAAATTGAATTTTGAATTGAATTTTTTTTTAAAAAGTTGAGGTTGAATTTTAAATAAATTCGTCTTATCTCATCTTGATATATATATATATAAATGTATTTATTATTTATTTAATATTATATTTATATTAAAAAATATTTATTAATTTTGAGTTAAATCGATTTCAATTATATATATATATATATGAATTGAATTAGATTAGATATAAAAAATAATATTTTGATATCATGTTAAATTCGAATATTTATTATATAAAGTAAAGTCAACGAACAAAAATCTATCTTGCTCTAATTCATTACCATCTCTATCTTTAGTCGAGTAGCTTTTTTTTTTTTGGTTTATTGTTTATTTCTTTATAATGAAGCTCTCAAAAATCAATTAGCAACGATCTCCATAACTACACCCCAATACTTTTTCTCTTCAAGCTCATACTTACAATAAAAGCTTACCCTCACCACATGACTAGATTTAAAGAAAGGATGTAATAATGTCCTTGAAAAGCTTGTGAGCAGTCATGCAAAGTAACATGAGATCCTGGCTTGATAATGCGTTGACTGACATGAAAATCTATACATGTCAGATGCAGCACAATTAGATTAATAGCCTTGTTAACATACAAGAAACGAGCTAGGCATCACTTCAAATCACATTCGCTAGCACCTGATGGCTTACAAGAGGTAATAAAAGCTAGACAAAAGAAAAGAAATCAAATCTTATAACAAGTATAGGACTCCAACCTATGTTACAACACTCCTCATTCTTCTAAACCACATAAAAGGAAACATGAGCACCAAGGTACAATGACCGACTAAACATAAAGAAAACAAATGGAATGCAAAACATATTTGAAAGTGTAATTGATCAAATTCGAATTGATATAATATTAAGTTTGAATTCGAATTTAATTTCAAATTCGAAACTTGAAATTTGTGTTGATTGATAAAACAAATTACTCAAGTCGAGCTGAATTTAAATTTTATTCGAATTGAACTCGAATAATTTATAGATATTAATGTATTATTCATACCCCTAAACATACCTATATCTTTTTTTTTTTTAAATGAATGTCCCTATATATGGCTTAGACTTCAATTTTTGTTTCACACATAGGATACGTTCTTTTGAACTATTAGCCTCCATATATTATCCCATCCTTACCTCTTTTTATTAGGAATTTAGATCAAGTTAAGTGCATAAGATGGTAAATATGATAAAATGATAATCTTTATATATTATGTTTAGTTTGTGTCTAAAGAAAAAAATAGAAATATGTAGAGAATTAATTATTCTCTTAGTATATAATGATTCAATTATTTTAAAGTAAAAAAAATTATTTTTAATCTATAAGATTAAACTAATATGTTATGTTATATTCTTAAAAATTACATTAATAACTTAAATTATATAAATTTTGAGAAATAATAACTTTGACTAATAAATAAATTATCCTATTATAATTTTTATACATATCAAATATAAGTTAAAATAATATTATTTAATTTAATTCTATTTATAATATTATCTTATTTTATCTTATTTTATCATAAAATTTTAAACCAAATGCATGCTTAATACTTCTGCATCAACACCCTTCATGCTCAACCCATCTTTTGCACCATGAAGTGTGCTTGTACATATTTATCCTATGTACTAGCTGGCCCCATCAATTGAAATCCTATGCACTAATAGCTCTTCTTAGACCCCTCCCAAATTTCTATCCTATTATTCATGTGCATGACACCTCAAGTTATTGACATTGAATTATCTTAAAAAACAAGCAAAAACACATAAATTCTTACCATCATAGAGGCATAAATAAATGACACAAAATGTTAATTTAAGTTGAAATGATAAAAAAAAAAAGTGGTTTTATTTATTATTCCACTAGAACTTCTATAAGTTTTGCTGGTCAAGTAGTTATGCCAAAGTATCTTGTGACTGCCAGCAAGTACAACAGATGGAACAGCATGCTTTTAAGCAACAAGTGCAACCCTATTTCGTGTGTAATAGATTGAGTTTCAATTGATATGATATTAAATTTAAGTTTAAATTTAACTTTAAATTTGAAGTTTGAAATTTGATTTAAGTTTAATTAAAATTTATTTTTTTAACTCGATTTTGATTTGAGATATAAATTAATTTATTTTAAATTTACTTGATTAGACTTGATTCATATAAAAAAATAAATTCAATCTTAAGCTTGAGTTTAAAATATTTTATTAATTAAAATAATTAAAATATAAAAATTCGATTAAATTCGTGAACTATTTAAATTGAATATAAAATTGTTCGAATTTAACTCGATTAATAAGTTGAGATACTCAAATTTAAGCTTGATTCAATAATGATCAAACCGAATTTATATTTTATTTAAATTAAATTTGAATAGCTCGATAGTATTAATATCTTATTTATAACCTTAGTCCAACAGATGCTATGACCCCACTATTAGCCAAGACAGCACGAGTTCCCACAATAACTTTCACATTACAAATCTCAAGATAAAGCTGAAAACAGTGCAAGAAACCCGTTACTAAGTAGGAAAACATTAAAACATCGCATACTATGTTTACTCAGGAAATCATGGTAAAAACTGCAAGTCAGTAATAAGTGTGACTTGTAAACCTCTAGTGACCAATTCCTTAGCAAGAACATGCCCCTGATACCTAAGGTAACACCAAGTAATGGAAAAAAAATGTTACCAGGAGAATATCAAAATTGCAGCAGATTAAAAGAGTCTTTTCCTTATAAATATATTAGCTACTTGTACAAACCTTGGAGCACCTTCTGCAACAAATACCTGAAATGATCTTTCCTTCTTTTTTGCAAAGAAATTCCAGCACGGTTCTTGAGCTGCATGAAGTTAATATCACCTCACTGACAAAATATTTTAGCTATAATAAGTAAACGTGCAAGTTAATATGTGAAACAGTTAGAACAACATGAGAACACATAGAGATCAATGTGTTTCATAGTTGTAAGATAGATGAAGAATCCTAGACATAAATTTGTCCAGGTGTTTTATGAGTAAGAGCATACTAAAAGCAAATGAAGTTTAACGGGTAAAGTATATCAAATATCATTCGTGCCGAAACATGCTAAACAGAAGACATATGTGAGTCTCACTGGATATAAAAAATAATATTTTAATATCGGATTGGATTTGGATATCTATTATATAAAATCGGGTCCAGTTCGAAAATGATTCACTTCTCTCACCTCAATAGAAATCCAAGAATCATCCTGGAAACTCTGAAAATATTAACTCTAAGAATCATAAAACCTCAACATGTCAGAGAAAATGAAACAAAATAATCTACTAGAAACAGCAAGCATAAATATGAAAGCTTGGGAATGTGATAGACCATGATGTAGGGGGGTTGGTTGGATAGCGGGGTGGCATAAGACAGCGTTCTATAATGGAGAGAAATCCAAAGAGAATTTAAAAGCTTAAGACAGAAAAGATAATTTTGATGTTTATGCTCTACTGCTTGCTCAGCAATCTGTTCATGGCAAGTACTAATGTCTTGAATAAGCTCATTGACTGCTTCAATGAATCATGCTTCAGCTTCCGACTTCTTGAACTTTTGTCAGCAGCTGCAAGCCTGCAAAGGAAATAGAACCCTTAAATATCTCAAAATGCGACAAGATTTAACATCACATGATTATCACCGTTAAAAAAAAAAAAAACCAGTTTCACATAAACCAATATTTAACCACTTCCAGAGATATTAATCTCAGAAAATATCAGGGGAAACATAAAATTCTAATATCATCAAGTATAATGCAAATAGAAGAGGTGCCTCAAGTAAAGAGTTTACATTTGCTTTTTCCTTCAGTATCTCCACCAGAAGAAGTATGAGGAATTGCCGCAGACTCAGGCACATTCTCAAGTAGTGTTTGCAAGGAAGGTGGACTCAAGGTGCTTCTAGAAGAGCAGCAATGGCAGAGGCTGATAATACTACGTGGTCATCTCGATCAACATCATCTTCATCATCACTTCCAACTGATAAGTTCAGTCCAGCCATTGCAGCTGTTGTCAGAGAAAGATCCACCTCTCTGGTAATGTGCAAATCACGCCTCACAATATTACCCACAGCAAGCTCTGCCAGCACATCCATGCATTATTACATAGAATATCAAAGGAAAACTATCAACAATCTCCATATAAAAGTTATATTGCATGCTGGCCCAGCTTCTGGAGCAATATTCTCTACTCCAGAAAGCTAAAGCTAGACCAACCAGGGGTTTTCCAGAATAACTTTTATCTTACCTAGAAGGTGAAAATAAAAATGTAAAAATGCTACAAAGAGAATCCAATAGTTCTATTTCAATGCAAATTTTAAACAAAGAAAAGTATTCTTAGTTATTACAAAATCCTTTTAGTTGGACATAACAGTTTCTCTTTAACAGCACTTTTTCTTGCAGCTTCCTCAGCCTGACCGAACACACTCATAAAATGCAAGACATTGCTAAGCAAACATTATTAAAAATTATTAGACTACTTACATTCTGAACTTCTACAAGTAGATATGAAGTTTCCTCTCCATTAAGCATCTTCTGAATTTGAGTGACAATCAATTTTGAACTTGAAAATGATGTAATACTTGGTCCACAAAATGATAAAAAAAATGTCGATAAACAACACTTTCTTTAGGTATAAAAATAGATGTATTTTTTTATGAAAATAATGAGCCATAACAATTTTTCTGCAAATATATATATTTATTTATTTATAAACATACCATCACTATTATGATCTTGCTCAAAATCTTGGGAAAAAATGAAAAAAAAATTATGAACTTGAAAATGATGTAATATTTGGTCCACAAAATGATAAAAAAAAATGATCAACAATACTTTCTTTAGCTTAAAGATATAAATTAGATGTATTTTTTAATGAAAATGATGAGCCATAGCAAATTTTCCCTTTTAATGATTGTAATATATATATATATATATATATATATATATATAAACATACAATCACCATTATGATTTTGCTCAAAATCTTGGGAAAAAATGAAAAAAAAAACATATATAATAATATATATTATATTTTATAAAGAAACACAAAATATATTGTTGAATAATAAACTAAATCATAAAATAAAAATTCACATTGACTCATGTGTTTTTAATATAAGGATGAATCAAATATGAAATAAATTCTAATCTAGAGTTGCATACTTGAATGCCCCTAATCGCAAATGAAGACTTTTTAAAGGGTCTTTCGTTCCCTTGGTAGGGTTAAGATCAAGATCATACTTTTCGTTTCGACCTGAAATTTTTAAAAATTATAACAAAACGTGAAATTTTTATTTTGAAAATTTTAGATATTTTTGAGAAATTAAAATTATCTTAAAAATTAAATATTCGTAAATCAAACGTAAAAATTATATTTTTAAAAGTACAAAATTTGGCAAAAATATTTTAAATTCCTCTTAATCAAACGATGTCTAAAAAAAGCTCTTAACCGAAGTACCAAATTTTCATCTTTACAGACATTTTTATCGATTTAGTTTGTAATTCTTTCAGTTTCAAAATTTTATTACAAGTTAATTTTGATATTTATTCAAAATTCAAGTATAATTGTCAAATTTATCTTGAAATTTGAATAATTTACTATAATATAAATTGAAGTTTTTTTCAAAATTTAAATTTAAAGATTTGATTTTTTAAAATTATTTAATTTTATATATTATCTTATATGTTAAAAATATAAATTATCTACTTAAATATTCATGTGACAAGCTATATAAAATATTTATTTATTTTGTAATATAATATTATAAATAATTATGTATTGTAATTTAGATTAATATAAAAATATATAATATATTTTTTATTTTATTAAATTTATATATTTTTTATTAAAATTTAAAATGTATTATTCTTATTTCATATTATTTTATATTTTTAAATTGACTATATTTTTTTTTTATAAGAAAAAAATTCGGGGATAAATTAACTAAATTGACTATATTTATTTCTTCGGCTTTGATTCTTTCTGTTTCATTTCAAAAATAAAATCTCTCTTTTCTCTCTCGCCACGCGCCATCTCAATCACGCTCAAGTGTGCGTAGCAGCCACGTATAAATTTCCCTCCCGACTCCCCCAACATTTTCGACCTTTTTATTAAAAAAAATGAAAACAAAAGCCAGGTAACGGGCCCTTTCTTAACTTCGAACACTTTTTTTTTCCCATCTTTTTGTATTATCTCGAGAAATTTCTCTCTCCCAATCCTATTCCGAAGCTCTCTCTCTCTTTAATTTGAAATTCTCCGCTCCATAAAACCCCCAAAAACATAACAAAAGGAAAAATCCACCCATTTCCTTATAAAAATTTCCTCTTCTTCTCTTCTTCATTTTTGGCCGCCGTCTGCCCTTTTTTTAAAGGATTTGTTTTTTTTTTTTTTTTTTTTTGGATTCAAATGGGTTTTTGAGTTTGTATTGAAGGCGGATTTTCTGGGTTTTCTTGGTTGTATTTTTTTTTCTTTGGATTCAAATGGGTTTTTGAGTTTGCATTGAAGGTGGGTTTTCTTTGTTTTTTGTTGGGAGTTTGGTTTTCTGGTTTTTCTTTGGTTGGTTATAAAGTTTCCTTTTTTGGATTATTCTAGATCTATTTGATTCTTTTAGGTAGTTTCATTTTTGGAAATTTTGGATTTGTATCTCTTTTTTAGGGTTTTTTAATGTTTATTTGGTTCAGTAAGTTACAATTACATTGTCTAATTTTTTACTTTGATTTTTTTCCACCTACATTGTTGTAATCTCCACAATTATGAATTTATAGTTTTTTTTAAATGAAAGAATCTGATTTTCTGATGATTTTTTTTGTAGGTTAAGGTGGATTTGAGAGAGAAAAGGGAAAGGATTGAGGGTTTAAAAAAAGTGGGTCGTAAGAATATTTTGTCCCTATGATTATTTTTTTTTTCAGATTTTTTGTTGTTAAGTGTAAACTAATTTTGATTATATGCATTGAGGGACCTTAGCTATTATTATTGAATGATTGATAGGTTGGTTTGACTCAAATAATCAACACTGAGTATTTCATGCTGTTGATTTTTAAGTGACTTGTTCAAAAGTAAAATGTCAGTGTTGATCTTTGTATTTGGTTATCCTTGCATATTGATTTCGGATAAAGGATTGTGTGAAACGATTACTACATGTAAACAAATATTAGTTTCGTGTAATTCTTACTATTAATTATTTTTTAAGCAAGTAAAATGTTTTCTACCCTTATAAGTAGTGGAATATTGTTTCATGAGGGTTGTGATGATGGGTAGAAAAACAAGCTGATGTGTTGAAATTATCATTTTCTGACTTGGAGTAACCTTAATTCATTAACTTGACAAATTTGATACAGATCATTAGTTTTAAATTGTTTGTATCTGTTAAGTGGAATTTTATCTGATTTTCTGGTTTTTGTGTGCGCGCGCGCTCGTGTGTGTGTGTGTGTGTGTATTTTCAGTCTAGACTGAGCATAGATACTAGCATGGCATCTGCAAATCCCTTTTTTGATGACTTGCGGATCAAGCCTGAGGTTATTGATCCTCCACAAAATGAAGACATTATGGATAGTGAATCTGTGAATGATCCTACTCAAGCTGCTATAAAACCTAATGTGACGGTGTCTAGCAGTGTTCGTGAGCTGTTGGAGTGCCCTGTTTGCTTAAATGCAATGTACCCACCAATTCATCAGGTTTGTTCATATGACACCTTTTAGTTGATTTACTTTGATGAAATTTTCTGACATGTATGTTCTATAATTTGTATCTGCTGGACTCTCTTGCCATCCACTGAAATCTTCTGGGAATCATATTGATTCAAAATCACCTTCTACTAAATTATCCTAAAGGTATCTTTGGCAAACCATATCTATATACAAGATGATATATATTTTGCACACTCTTGCCATTCGGCAGGTAGATTTAACCTAGCGCATTAATATGGCCACAAAGGCTGAATTTGTTTTGTTTTGATTATCTTGTAAAGTTGTTTTTCTTGTTGTTTTGCTTATAGCCTTTAAGCTATTAGTAATTTTGAATTATTTAATTAATTATTTTATAGAATCATTGATGTCTCAAAAGTAGGTTGGTTTAATAAGGGGAAAGGGGAAAAAATCAATCAATATCCATATTAATACACCCAAAAAATAGAAGCATCACACTGGCTCTATAACTTATACTTGGCAGGGCGATGGCATGAAGTACCTGTGTCAGGATGCTCTTTATTGGCTTGTGATACTATTTTTGTATTGTGTTGTCATTTTTTCTTTGTCTGCTATATGGTCATCCTCATAAATTAATGGTGAATATTAATACTGAAACTAAATGCTGGTGCTCTTTCTTTGTGCAGTGTTCAAATGGACACACATTGTGTTCTGGTTGCAAGCCAAGGGTGCACAACCGGTGCCCCACTTGCAGGCATGAACTTGGTAATATTAGGTGTCTTGCATTGGAGAAGGTTGCTGCATCTCTCGAGCTTCCCTGTAAATATCAGAGTTTTGGGTGCATCGGCATATATCCATATTACAGCAAGCTAAAGCATGAGTCACAATGTTCTTATAGACCATATAGCTGCCCCTATGCTGGGTCAGAATGCACTGTCATTGGTGATATTCCTTATCTTGTGTCCCATCTGAAAGATGATCACAAAGTTGACATGCACAATGGCAGCACCTTCAACCATCGTTATGTCAAATCAAATCCACATGAGGTTGAGAATGCTACATGGATGCTAACGGTATTGTTGCTTTGTTCTTGCTTCATATTTCTTGTCATATTTTTGTTTCTCCAACCCTCTAGACTGTTTCTGCAAATTCAGTAGCTAAAAGTTTGTTGTGTGCATGTTGATCTAGTTCATAATGGGTGATGAATTGTGTAAAGTCTATTGCCAATGGGGTTTTCCTATTGTTCTACCAGTGAATACAATCATAGAGGGGACCTAAAACTATAAGAATGGCTTAGCCATACAAAATTGAAGACTGTTGCTAAGTTGATTTCTACTTTTGGATAAGAGATTATTATTCTTTTTGTTATTTGACATGGGACAATGATATTCAATAGACTGAAACTTGCTATTTTAGATTTTATTTGAAGATTTTGTGAGGGTTATGGCACTAATCGTTGGATTTTTTTTTTCTCAATTTTTAGGTTTTCAGTTGCTTTGGTCAGTACTTTTGCTTGCATTTTGAAGCCTTCCAAGTTGGGATCTCTCCTGTTTATATTGCATTCTTACGGTTTATGGGTGATGATAATGAGGCAAAGAACTATAGCTACAGCCTTGAGGTGGGTGGGAACGGGAGGAAGATGGTTTGGCAAGGGGTACCCAGGAGCATAAGGGACAGTCATCGAAAGGTTCGTGACAGTTTTGATGGTCTCATTATCCAACGCAACATGGCTTTGTTCTTCTCAGGTGGGGACCGGAAAGAATTGAAGCTTAGAGTGACAGGAAGGATATGGAAAGAGCAGTGATGGGATTCTATTTTGTTGTAATAGCAAGTAGATTGGTTTCTTTTGGTAGTTTTACCGGGTGTTCCGGTCATGTATTTTTTGGTTTATAGGGGGCAAACTCTCTTTGCTTATCCATGCATCAAAAACATGAATGGGAAGATGTAACATTTATGCCTACAAATCTAGTATCTACCTATAGTGATTTTAGATTGTCATATATGCAGATTTACATCTTACAAAGTACCTTATTTTTATTCTCTTTGTTGCTGGTGATGCTGATTCTGAGCAAATGTGCTTCCTAATTATCAGTATTTAATAGAATTGGTGCCCATGGGCCATGGCATGGCATCTCTGGTATTTTTATGGCTACAAATTTACCTACAGTAGCTGTTGAGCTGAATGGAATCTGCATCAAACAGTGTATTTTAATGCAGAACAGGTCAGTAGGATAAACATCTGCTCTTACTCTCATCTTTCCCTGTCAAGTATAAAATATTTGCTCTCATTTGTCTGAGCATATGACTGAAATGATCATCATATGCTCAGATTTGACTGATCCTAAACCAGACTGCTCTGAAGATTTGAAAGAAAATTAACATGGTGGTGGTAGGGCAAGGAGTCAGGGATTTGAGCTAAGAATCCTAGTTTAGGATCTTTTATGTTACAAAAGGCAAAAAAAAAAGCCAAACAAATGGGAAGAAAAGTAAGTTGATCATTGATCAACTTGACTCAAACACAGCACAATTAACATTTTTGGATGTAATCATAGCTTTTGACTAAAAAATTAATTCAATTATAATAACTGAAAATAAATCCTCTGTTGGTTTTCGAGACGATAGGCTAAAAGCAATCTTTGCAGCTATAACTTGGAAAGAAATGGAAGACTCAAGTTGAATAAGGAGTATAAACAGCAAGCAACAGCCAGCACCTGCGCTGCGATCTCTTTCTCTGTTCTTATGTTGCGACCTCTAAAGCTCTAATGTTTTCTCTTTACCAATACCATTAGAGAAGCAAACAACCATGGTGCGAGAATTGGTCTTTGTGTTTCTCAGTGAGGTCATTTTGTCCAATATATATTATCTTGAGGGAAGCCAAGTTGCCTGTAGATAACATCCATTCCAACAAATCACCACATTTTACATTATCACAGTCACGTATATATAAGTATTTCATAGTTGAGATGTTTTTGACGATTTGCTTTATGCCCTCAGCCGTTATTTTCTTACAGTAACGAAAATCAAAAACCATCAATCGAGGACATCTCTTTGCTATTGCTGCAAGTCCTTCATCATCAATCTGTGATCTTGACAGTATTAAACTCTCCATATTCACTTCTGGAAGCTCTGAATTATTTGCCTCAATGATCTTTGCATTAAAGTATTCTTGTGCTATGAGTTTTCTAATAAACTTGCAACTTTTCAAAAAAGCTTCAATGCCACTGCTTGTGAGTTGGTAACAGTAGCTCAAATCTAAAACCTTTAAGTTGGAGAAAATGAGTCCCAATTGTTTGGCCAACTCATCACTGATTTTGCAACGTGTCAGACAAAGATTTTGGACTCTATGGTTTTTGAGCAATGGAAAATTATTGTAGCCATTATTAATCTGTCCATCCAGGGCTATCTGGTTCATTCTGATTTCTACAAGTGAAGGACACCTAGTTGAAAGTAGGAACAATGTTGAGTTTGTCACCTGGCATTTGCTGATTTCTATGTGGGTGAGCTTGCTTACATCTCTGCTTAAAACAAGTTCCATATCTACATCTGCAATATTAGCTTCAACAATGGCCAACTCAGTGAGCTGGTAGTTAGATAAAACCTTAAGTAAACCCAAAACAGTAAATTGCTTGCAATATTTGAGCAAAAATTTGGTTAACCGAAGCTCTGCCTTTGCAATTGCGTTCATAAGCATGTCAGAAACATCCATTTGGTAAAACTCAAGAGAAGTTAAAGCTTTGGCATGGCTAATTGAATTTTCAATAGTGATTGAAGACCCTGAAGAATCCATCTTGATATATCCAATCGAAAGAGCTTCCAAGTTTGGCCTATTCCGAAGGAGAAAACCAATGGCATGTTCTGTCACCCCATTGTTTCTGGAACACCACATAGTCAAAGTTTGTAGAAAAACACAATTTGATGCCAAAGCAACAACAGATCGATCTGAAACATAATGTTCTCCATAGATACAAATTTTTGTCAACAGCTTAAGCTTAGATGCCAGGATTTCAACCCCAAAATCAGTAGGCAACTGTGGAGAAGAACTGTCTTCAGCCAAAGAATTCTTGGGAAAAATTTTACAATTTCCAATATAAAGTTGTTCCAAATTCGGAAACGAATTTGCTATTACCACAAGATCATTGTCATGCAAATTACCCTTTAGAGAGCAACAGCTCAAAACCTCTAAATTGGAACCCAAGTCTTTGAGACTCTCAGACTTGAACTCATCCTCCCTATGCCAAATATCAAGAACTTGAAGACTAATGTCAGAGCGGCCAATCTCAACAATGGCCTTATTTATATCACCTCTAAAACACTTAAAATGGATCCTTTTGAGTTGTTTGAATCTCTTGAGTTGTTCAGAAAGCACTCCAACTCCAGGGTGAAAAACTTGTAAACTCTCTTTGCAAGTATTTGAGATTGCCAAGAAATCCTTGCAGACTAAAGATACAGCTTTCAACCCCTGGTTGTCAAGATGATTAAATATAGATTGCCAGCAGTCAATTGGCAAAATTTCAACAGCCTCCATTGGTATAGGCTTCAGCTCTGACATCTTCAATTTTACAATCTCCTTTGAATAGCTACTATAGAGTTTTTCGAATTCAAGGACTTGTTTAAGAGAGCACTGTGACTATTTATACAACACATGTATAATAAAACCCTAAAAATTTCATAAAATAATTTCTTTATTATGAAAAGTTTTTTAATAATATATAATAGGATTTGAATCTTATTAGAAATAGAATTCTAATTCAATTGGTAATAGTAGTTACATAATTTTTGTGTGAATGTACTAATATTTTTGGATTTATTTTATCAACTGACCTATATATTTCAAGATAATTCAATCCCCCACAATAAAGTTATTTATGAATTTAGTCGAATCAAGTTCGATTCAAGATTGAATCCAGACATACATCAATAATTTACGTAATTATTTAGATTTAATTTTATTAAAATATTTAAATCTTAAAACTCGATATCTTTCTTAAGTAAACTTAATAATTTTGTTTAAATTTGTTTAATAAATTTAATAATTTTACTAAAATTCTCTCAAAAATTGAGCAAACATATGAATTTAAATTAACCTAACTCTTGAATATGTCTATACCGTAAATTTTTTTTTTTTTTTTAGAACGAAGACCTTTCCCTTTTTTAGATAAAGTCTTTTATAGTTTAGTGTCTCTAATCAAGAGAAACCAAATCAAATGAAAAAATTACTAAAAAATAAAATAAATTATAATAAATATATACAATAAAAAAATAGAAATATGAAATTTATTTTCCATATACAATTACAAAAATTTACCCATTTATTTTATCGTGTAACTCCCTCCAAATTTCACTTTTTTTTCACACTTTTTTCCTTTTTTGCTTATTTAATTGTGCGAAATTTTAATATAAAACAAACTCCAAATAATAGTATTTTAAAAAAAGTTTTATAGTTTTATGAACATAATTTTTTTTTTTAAAATAAAAAAATTTGGGCTTTTTTTGGTCTGACCACATATTTTGGGCCACGCCATAATTGTTGATTGATAATCAAAACCGTAAGGGCCCAGTACTTATAAAATAAAATAAAAAAAACCCTAATTTTCCTTTTAATCAATTTCCTCCCAAAATCCCAATTTCAAAGCTCTACGAAATCCCCTTTTAAAATTAAAATTTAACCCCAGACGTGCCATCACATCCAATTCATCAAAGAAGTAGAGTAAAAGCGAAAGTCACGTGCGTAAAAATGGCGGCCTTATCGCCAGCCTCGACGAAAAGCGCCACGGAAACAACCACGAGGACAAGTACGACGGCTACAGCTGCTGCTGCGGCGGCGACGCCTCCTCCTCCTATTCCGCCTTTTCAGCGCATGGACAATCCGCCTAAGACACAGCGTGGGCTTAATAAGCCCAAATGTATTCAGTGTGGCAATGTTGCCCGCTCCAGGTAAAAGAAATTCTGTCTCTGTGGTTTTTACTCTCAGGGCTTTTTTAATTTCGTGTGTAGTTATGATTTTTTAGTTTTTTTTTTTTTTTTTGGTGGCAATTGGTGTTTAGGTTTATTTGTTCAGCTATTTGGAAGTTATTTTTTTTAAAGAAAAAAATAATTTAATAACCCAATGAAACAGCAAGATACTTAAAGTTACTTTGAATTTTAAGACTTCGGATTGATTTAAGGTTGTTTGTCAATTTTGATCTGGTTTGTATTTGGTTAGAATTTGATAAAAAGTAAAATCAGGTAAAATTTTTAAATTTCCCAAAAGAGTTCAGATATTTGATACTTGTCTTCTGAATTGTATATAAGGAACTCATTAAGTTGATGTAATTACTTGAATGAATAAGTGTCTGATTAGTTAAATCCATTTGGGAGTTTAAAAGCTTCAGTGCTGGTGTTTGAAAATTTTTTTCTTTAAGTAGTTTATAGAGCGGAGGGGAGCTTGGCACGGTTTGTAAGGTTGCTGCCATGTGACCTGGTTGTCACGGGATCGAGACATGGAAACAGTCTCTTGCAAAAAAATGCAAGGAAAGACTGCATATAATAGACCGTTTCCTGGACCCTCACTTAGCGGGAGCTTTATGCACCGGACTGCCCTTTTTTTTAGTATATAGAGCTTGAAAAAATTTTCCCAGCAAACCATTCTTATTACTTGGATTTCTTGTGCAGGTGCCCGTATCGTTCGTGCAAGAGTTGTTGCTCAAAAGCACAAAATCCATGCCATATTCACGGTATGCCAATCAAGAAAACTTCAAAAATGAGTATACTTTGCTTATTGTTCAATGTTAGTCGTTTTATTACAGGATGATATCAAATTTCTTTTTTACTTATCAAAATGAAGAAGTGGGAGATTTAGGATCACTGAGCGATATAAAGTAAAATCATTGTTTGGAAAGGTTATAATGCGTATTATCTTGACCACATTATAATGATCTGAGGATTCTTCTTGGCAGTAATCTACCTTGATTCACTTTCTTTTGTCCACTTTGCAATTGCATATGGTGACTTTATATCACAAGATTAAATGCTTTAATTTATGGTTGAGTGATTATATATTCTATTGAAAGGCTAACAATATGCTGAGCTTATGTTCAAGTTTATTTCTAAAAGCATGCTTAGTTAAGGTGTTGTCTGAAGGGGTTATCAAAGTCTGCCTTTTTTTTATTTTAGGAAACTGGGGAAATTTTTGACATGGGCATTGTTCTTGTCTACTCAATATGAAACTGCAAATATCCATTTGGTGATGGATTCTTTTAACATTGGGATGATTTGTTTCCTTATATCCTCAGCAAAATCTAAAACTGCCTACTTGGATAATCCGATACTGTATAAACTTCCAAGAGAAAACAAATTCTTATTCACATTCTTAAACATGTGGAAGCTTGGCTAAATTTTTATTTACAAAAGGTTATCAAATAGTTCTGAGAACTCATTGGTTTAATAGTTTTTAGACTTTTCATTTTAAATCAATCATCAATTATGTGTGATACACACGTGTGCTTATATAGAGTGACAACAGCATCATACTAAGGTTGTAGCCATTTTTATCATTCTCTGAATTATTACATAGATGAAAAAGAAAGAACACTCTGAAGTCTGGTCTCTACAGTTGGAGATGTTCATTAAAAATGAGGAATGTCCAATTCGTTCAACTTTGGAGATGTTTGTTTTATGGTTGGTAAAGTACTTCTGTTTCTGATTGGGCTGAAAGTAGTGTAAATTGAAGGAGGTATGGGTATTTAGAGATTTTGTGTTCTCCATTAATTTGGGGGAAACTGGGAATGTATTCAGAATACTTGAAAGTATCTATATATTGTAAACGAATGAAGCAATGAACATACTAAGTAACTCACTTCCAAATTTATATTGTAATTGCAGTTTTAAAGTCAAATTCAGCTTTTCCAGAGAAGACACCAACTTCAAGCACTCCTTCATCAGACCAGAAGTCAACTCAGGCTTCTTCTCAAGCGTAAGTTGCAAAAATCATCTGCTCAAAATGTGCATCTGGCTTTTATATTTGATTTGGGTAAAAAATTCAGTGTGACTTTGTTTAGCTGTCAGAAATGGAAGAATGAGACAAAAGCAGAGAAGCATATTTCTGTCTGAGCAACTTCACTTTATATGTGAATAAACAGATAATTCTGGAACTTTGTTAGGCATGCATGTTATTTTCTTCTTGTACAGATGTGGCTGTGTCATGTTGGTCAAAATGGGCATACCTGGAAACATACATACGATTTGATCTTTCATATATTGCTTTTCTACCATCACCGATACTGTTTCCAGAATTTTTAATTAGCATAGGTTCTTGAAGGCCACTGATAATTGATTATTTAAAGCCTCCTGGAAATGTAATTGGCTCTAGAATTCCTTATGTTATCCTCTTAAGTTCTTTCATTTTCTTTTCCTCTCCATAGCCAACTTAATTTCCTAAAATCTTCAGGGCTGATCTACCATTTTGTTTTCCACTTTTTGCATTCTGGACTTCATTATTTTGGTTGTCTACATGAGTTGTTCAGCCCTATCTTTCTGGAGTTTTTATTGATTTTTGAGTTTGCCATTTGACATGTGGCTGATGCCTTTGTTGCTGAACGTTATTCAGGACTCCCTTAAGGGTTCCCTCATTTAAGCAACTTTCCAATGCTTTTGCACAATTTGACAATCTGCAGGTCCGCTCAAAGAAACACCTGACAATAAAGGTGTGGTATAGTATACAGAAAACAGATACTCTTGTTCAAGTTTGTTATATATCTGTATAAGCCTTAACTTGTGTGCTATTTCAGGATGCTGTAGCCTTAAATGAATGGAGGTTTTCCAAGTTGAAGGAATTCAAGGACAGAAATATTGAAATTGAAAATGATGCTTTTGACCGGTACATGCAGAATATTAGTTTACTTGAGGAAGTCTTTTCTCCAAAATCTATACATGAAGGGTCCGATGGGGATGAAGTGTCCAATGAGGGTGAAGGGTCTAAGCCTAGCCCCATTGCAAAGGAAGATGAGTTTTTGATGATGACTTCGGGTCTTAAGTTGAAACTAAGGTTGGACCCAGTGAGAACCGATAACTGCAGAAAAAGGATACAACAAATTGTTGATCAGGGAATAAAAAAGCTGCGGACAAGTGAAACAAATGACGGTGCTAATGATCCAGATGACCAAAATAAACAGGATAGTAGGTTGAACAAGGTAAAAAGCTTGTGCGTTGAGAGAGCTTCAGTTTTAAGTGATCTTGTTGACAAGTTGAACAAAGCTCGAAACGAAGACGATCTAAAATCTTGTTTGGAGATGAAAGCACAGCTTTATAATCAGAGCACAATGTCTACTGAGACAGAAATTAAAGATCCTGAAGCATTGAACGAGCAGAGTGCAGACAGAGACGTAACTCCCGGTAAAATACCACATCATCCATTGCCAAAATTGTTTACATCAATTGAAATTGATCAAGAAACACTCAACAAAGTTGATGTACATTTCTCTTCCCTAGAGCAGATTGAAGACTTATAACTGTAAGCGGGATTATTCACTCAAAGACTGACTAGTCTTAGTTTGAGCAATGATTAATGGTGATGTTTTGAAATTGCCCTCCTTTTTTGGCTGATTAACAGTTGCTTAAATTTATTGTTGTAATTTAGTCCATGCTTAGCAGCTTAGTGGAGAAATTAGTGTTGTTGATATTGCAGTTACAATAGCGTGATCAATTTGAATGTAACATTAGAAATTTATTACCTGCATTCTTAATTGTTCGAAGTGAGTTTTTACTTATTTTGAATTCGATTTGATTTTATATCAATAATATCCAAACTTGATATTGTATAAAATTGTATTCGATTTGAAATTAATAAAATATTATTTTTTAAAATATAAAATATTATTTTTTAATGTAAAATATTATTTTAATGCAAATATAAAATTAAATAAATAATTTAAAATTAATTATATATATTCGGTCAGTATAGGTTTACTTAAAATTGGATTTTGAAATGATTTTAATTTGTTATTATTATTATTTAATTTGATCCAAAATTTAATTATATATAAAAAAATATCGATCTTAGATCGGATTAAAACTTGTCAAATATGGATTAAGCTGTATCTCTAATTATGTAGTTATCTTGGAGGGCTAGATCATACTTTGCTTTGGTTAAAACTTATGAAAAGGAGTTTGTTCATTTTCCAAGCCGTTGGGTTGAGGAAAAGACTAACCATAGTTTGGGGCGAAGGATAAAATGATTCCGCGGATAAATGTCTGTTGAGTGGATAAAAATAGAATATTTCACTTCTAAAGTTTAAGTTCGATATCTGCTAATTTCTCTTGGTGGTTGATCTTTAAATTCAATGTAAATCCTTCCTAAGATCTCATGCAATAGTGCAAAAGCCTCTGTTGCCCTCCATGGAAACCAGGCCTACAGCACAGATTCGAAGACACTTTTTTAAGTTCTTAAAAGCGAAATCCTAATTGGCCACTGAATTAATTAAGTGGTTGCCTTCAGCATAGGAATCACCCAACAACCTTAAAGAAACAATTGTAAGCTTTGCCTGGATCATGTTCATAGTAGGGGTATGATTTCATCATCAGTCAGTGCAATAAAAAGAATCAAAGTGATATCTGTAGGAACAAAATTACAATGTCAAAAGTCAAGGGCAAAAAGATGTTAGATCACATGTAAATAGAACAGTGAAACATACTGTTTGACCAATCAGAGTGATGCCTTTAAGAGTAAGATTTACTTACTTTCAACAAGATAGAAACAGCAGAGCATGTAAATCCTGCACAGGAATAGAAATAAGGAATCCAGTACTAGAAACTTCATCAAAGCATCAACGTAAGAAATCCGTGTTTCCACTCAAAAAGTTTCCCATACAAAATAACCAACAAAAATAGAATACAAAACTCTTTCATTACATTCCACCCTTAGTCATATGGAATTTGGATGTATGCAGCATCACAAAAAAAAGGAATGTCAGCATACTTGCCAGCAAGAGCACACCGTATGCACTCCAAAACAGTAAATAGATGGGCAAATGCTGCAGCTGTCCAAAAGTGCATACCCAGCTTACCCCAGTAGACTGCACGCGGCATCCGGCGACTCACAATCCCTGTCATCTGCAGGGCAATTTCCAATAGCATTCCAGTCGTCACGTGAAATCTGAAAAAGTGAGGCCATTCCTTTCTCCGTACGACTCCGAGATATGCAACAATGAAATATGCGATCAGGAACCATCTTGGAAGCATCCCAATGACTCCAAGGAATGGGTAGGTCAAAAGCTCCAAGGTTTCCAAGAAGGGGTGTAAATGATATGCTGTCTCTGCATACATCCATGTTTCATGGAGAGGCATTAAGTAAGGGAGACATGCTAAAGTTCTCCACCACCATTTAGGCTTCTTAGTCATTGGAGGATAGCGGAAACTGAATGGCACATCCTTTGATGCGCGTGGCACCAAAGCAGAGCTCCTACGCCTAGGAAATGAGGGTACTGTATGAGATAAACCACCTAAATTCCCACTTAAGAATGGGGTTGATGCAGCAGAAAGGTGCAAAGGAGGCAAACCTATAAAATTGAAGACCATAAATTAGAGAAATAGAAGAATATTTGAGGCAATTCTGAAGCAATGCAGAAAAACAGAATGAGCACATATATGCTGATGCTTGTACGCAAACATAGTTTGGTTTAGTCATAAGCCTAATTAAGAACATTCTACTAATCATATCTATGCCCAATGATGCATTTTAAAAGCAAAAAAGGCAATTCTGAAGCAATGCAGAAGAACCAGAATGAACACATATATGCTGAGGCTTGTAGAAAAACATAATTCGGTTTAGTCATAAGCCTAATTAAGAACATTCTACTAATCATATGCATGCCCAATGATGCATTTTAAAAGCAAAAAAGGATCTTCATATACCTTTAACCAGCAGGGACTTTGAATCCTGATCTTGCCTCCAAGAACTCGTGATACTTAATAACGCATTTATTGTAGGCAATCGGGGAGTTGAGGCATAAACAGAAGTACATGGCATGGGCTTAGACAACCTTGAACTCATTGAAACACCCGCAGAGGGCATGGTGAATCCATGCAGAATCATGGCCAGCTACTTTTAAGAATAATGTAGGAAAATGATTAATGAAAATGGCAAATCATCACTGAAATTAGGCAACTACTCTGTTTCTCTCACTAAAAAATGTCTCCATTACAGATATGCATTTCAATTTTCAAGCCAATCAAAATTTAGCTGATGCGACTATCAAGATAGGAATAGCGGGAAAAGTGCCCTTGGCAAAGAATACCAATACAATCATCTGACTTTTTTTACCTTATAAATAGAATGGTAGAAGCAACAGGCTAATATTGGTGAAACAATAACCTAATACCTCCTAAAAAAGAAAATACAAAAGCTCTCTCACCTAAATCATTTTTGCACCTAGGGAAAAGGAAATTTGTTTGACGTAATTTTAGGCTATAAAATGGGAGGTAACCCTAGCTAGAGGTATAAATGATACACCAGTGCTCGCAAGCTATTTGAGCTTGACTCAGATAAAACTCAAAATATGGCACAATCATTATTGAGTTGAGCTCAAGCTTGAGTAGCTTGACTTATTGAGCAAGCCGAACTCGAGCTTCCTAATGTCCGGCTCGAGCAGCTCGCGACTTTCATCGAGCTTTTATATTTTAATATATATTTTTATTATTTTAATTAGAAATTACTATTTTACCTTTATATATATATATATATATATATATATATATATATATATATATATATATATGAATTCAAGTTGAACTTGAGTTCAAATACATATAATTGAGTTTGAAGTTGAGCACGGGAATTGAACTTTCTTTTTTATTTGATAAACGATCCTTGAGTAGCTTGATTTTTATCTCGATTCGAGCTCGCACTTGAAATTCAAAACTAGATTGAGCTTGAGCTGAATTTCAAGCCGCGAATTTCAAGTAAAGCTAGCTAGAGCTTCTCACTGTATTGACTTGACTCCGCTCAATTACACCCCTAACCCTAGCTCAAAGTCCCCATATCAAGATTCCAACTCAGACCTCCAAGATGGAATTTCAAGTTATAGCAGATGGGTCAAAGGTATTCTTAGTATATGGGCAAGTCCATCTCTTTCCAGTAATCAAATCATCATCTGCTTTTGACCGCCAAAGAACAATTTAATAGATTTTCAAAGCATATACTAGGAATTACGGTTAGACAATAATACTTCCAAATGATATCATCAACAAACCATTCCAATATAAAGCATTTCGATTCCTCAAGAACTATCATTCAATATACAAGTAACAATTAAACGCCTGAAAATAATAATAATTGCATAAAATTAAACCATACCGTTGTTTTATCGGGTGATTTTCCGATAGCAAATCAAACCTACGAATCGGAAGGGCGAGGCCACCGGTGAGGTCCACCGTACTACGGAGGGCGTTCCTCCACTGGATTGTCCGGCTACTGAAATGCTGTCGTTTGAGGGGATAAAAGAGGAAGAAGAAAATGGAGACAATGGATATGGGCGATTCGGGTTTAGTGGGGTTCGCCTTTTGAGGATGTGAAGGTAAATCACGTTATCCTTGAGGATTTATTACAATTTCATCCTCAATCTTTATCTTAATCATATATTTTACCAACATGTTTTTAAAATAACAATATTACCCCTATACTTATGGAGTTAGTACAAATTTGTACTCTTTATCTTAATCATACAATTTAAATCCAATTTATAAATAAATACTTTCTAAACAAAATAATTCATGTATTTATATTTATTATTTTATATTTAAAACATATAAAATATTAAAATTATCATATTAAAATTTATATTTATTTGTTAAATATAATATGCATTTTTTATTTTTACTAATTTTATAAATATTTTTGTTAAAATTTAAAATTCTATATCATTTATTTTTTTATTGTATTTATATTTTTATATATATTTATTTTATAATAATTTTATTTTTTCTATTAACCCACGTGTTTAAAATTATAAATTTGTTGCCTTATTTAATTTCCCTTTAAAATTGCTTTTTCAACCCTTTTAATTCAATAGTTTTTGGTTTTTTTTACTTCGTTCTCATTCAAACAAGTAAAATGCAAATTAAGTTACGGGGAAAATTTTTTCTTTTTTATTATCATAATAATAACGATGATATGAGTTCTTTTTGGGCCAAACGATGATATGATTTAGTCTAAGCTTTTTATTTTTGGTTTATTTTCCTTTATAAAGTTATAAACAGGGAAAGAGACAGATGAGCGGGTGCCTTCACGCGCTAGAAGTGCGCGTTGAACCATGAGTTCTCTAGCATTCCTGTGTCTGGTAAGAAACCAACGACCAAAAAAGGCTTTTAACTCCCAGAATTCCGACTTTGACTTTTCTGGAGGGTATTTTTCTTCGCATTCTATTATTAAAAAAATTAATAATTTTTGTGTAAAATAATTGAAAAAAAAAAAGACAAATTCAGACAACAATTTCATCTTTTCTTGTCGAATTCCTATGATCCTTTGATTTGATTTTTTTAATTAAAAAAATAAAAAATAAAAAATTGTGCATTTGTTCCAATTTTGCCAAACCTTTAATTTACTTTAAAATTTGGTTTTTCCTAGAATGTAAGAACAACCCTTTTCAATTCTTGTCTTTAGCATTAGTTTTTTTTTTTTTTTTATTTCAATGTTTGATTAATCTTTTGGAATTCTTTTATTGGTCAACAACATTTTGATGCAGTAGAAAGTTTGATCAAAGATCAATTTCTTCATTGAGATGACCTCATTTTCAACTGAAATGCCTAATATTTTCAATGTAAGAATCGTTTTCTGAATTCAAATTTTTGTTCTTTGTTTCCTTGTTAATGGAAGTTTATGTTCTTTTATTGCAGACTTAGGAGCTGATAAATGGGATTTTCCAGATGATAGCAGTGATTAATGATTAGGGTCTTTAATTTGGACGCTGGAGATGTCAACCCAGCATGGAAAATCTGATCCCAAACCTTCTTCTGGTAATGATTTATGTATACAATTTAAAGACAAAGGCTGTCTTTTTTATGTTCTTTATTTGTCAGTAGTTTCTTCCATGGATGACATACACAAGAAGGAAATGAAAGCAATGAAAGCTGCCTGATATGTGCTACTTTTTAGAGCATTTTTGTTGAAATGAAGGACAGATGATGCATGATGTCATCTCCTTATGTTTTTATGGTTTAAAACAGACTGATATGTGCTAAAAAAACCATCATGGAAACAATGGTTGCTTATTGTTACAAGAGCTTGGGAGGAACGGAAATTAAAACTATTGAGCTCCATATGCTAAATAATATGGTAGATACTTTAACTTCTCAATTCATTGAATGTTCCCCATCTGCTATTTTGGATTGATTTTGACAAGTAACGATCCCTTTGGTTGCACCGAAGCAAAGAGCCCTTCTGTTTAATTTTATTTATGTTTTGTGAACTTGTCAGCTGGTAATTAATTGTTTTCTTATCACAACGTGTTGAACTTCCTATGGTATCCCCAAAGTATGGTCATAGCAGACAGTATCGGGATTTAGTGGTTCACCGATTAGCATTTTGCCTTGCATGTTTCAGAAAACTTATGTTTTTTAATAATATGTTTGGTTTATTTAATACGTTGTGTTTGTAGGATCAGGCTCTTGCTTATCTGATCTCTTAAGTTCAGAAACGCCACATTGGAATCAAGGAAGTGATGCAGGGAGTACATCTTGGATTCAGAGAAAGGACAAATGGAAATCTGCAGGTATTATGCCGTTAACTCAAATTTTGTGTTTGAAGCATCATTTCCCAAGTTATTAAATAGACATTGCAAAATAGCAATTGCAACATAAAATGTGTTTGATCAGAATGTCAGTTGTTAGATTTATGAGTTCTGACAATGAATACCTTCATGTTTTGGTTTATTGTGACAAATGCGCCTGCCTAAATTATATGAATTATGAAATCCTAAATAACTAATGAAACCATTTCCAGATATTTCTTTCCCAATCAGCTTTTCATGTTCTTAAGTCGGTCAGAATCCATGCCATGAATCATTTGTTTGGTATTTATCAAATTAAATCACCAGACTAGTGATTTTTTACAATCAAATGCGCACATTTGTTTTCCTTTGTGCATTCAAAGTACTGCCTCAGTTTATCCCCTGGAGGTCCTTGGCTAGTTTTCTAGCAGTCTAACAAATTACTTTGCTCGTGTTCAGATAAGGAACCTACAGTGCTTCTAATACTCATTTTCGAATGATAGTTCACTATTTTGGAAAATTTTTGCAATTCATAATGTTTTTCCGCATTGATGCTTTGAGTTATAAGCAACTAAAAGAAAAAAATTAACAGTAGTAGCAGTAATCTCTCATTTGGCTTCCTCTAAAGGTATAACTAGATTGAAGATGAGTATCCTGATTCATTCCTTAAGTTTTAACTTGGATTATTCGTAAACAGGTCCACGAGGAAGGCTGGAGAGATTGTTGAAGGAGTCTGGGAATAGAGTTTGTGCAGATTGTGGATCCCCAGATCCAAAATGGGTGTAAGTACCATATTTTGACTTATTAGAAAGTTTTCTTGTCTCAGTTTGTTTGTTTCTAGGAAGAAATTTAGATTGCTCTAGAGTTCGGTTTTGGTATCTCTCTTTCTGCAACAGCATCTCGAGTATAATACTCTTTTGAGTGATGTGAATGTGTCTTGAGTTGATTTTATGTCCCAATGTTTGGGCAGTGAATTGAGGTGCCAAAACTGAATATGAACATTCTGTCTACTTCTGGATAGGGTGCAAGGAAAGAAAAAGTTGTAATGGTAAAAAAGACTGTCTGACAGTGGCAGATCCAGTATTCTTTTAGGGGGTGTCCACTTATAATATATATAAAATTATTGGCGGATTTACCAATTTTATCGATGGAAAGGGTGTCTGGGGAAAATTTTTCTTCAAATGTTCTTATTTTCCAATCTTTGGGAGTGTCCATGGACACCCCAACTTCAAGCATGGATCCACCATTGCTGTCTGACCTTCTCTTTTTAGCTCTACTAATAAATTTGGGTTTCACTGTCTCATTGATTCCTTGAGAAATACTTTTCTAATACCACTATATGAATGTGTAATTGTTCGACTTTTCGACTGTGCCTGAAAAGATATAGTGCAGTCTACACCTGTAAGGCAAGTTACCAATATCATGACGAAGTATTTTGTCCTTTTTTCTTCCAAATAAGAGATATAAATGCAAAGAAAATGATTTCTTAGTTGAGCTGGAGGAGTTTGAATACTGTAGCTTCTTCATTAATAATGCTTTGAATCAAAAGTATGCCACGATATCTGTCATAGTGACAATAATTAATTTTTTTCGCCTTTTCCACTGTTTTTCCATTTTATTTGTTCTTAAGTTTACATGAGATTGGCTGCCTTTCTTTTTGACTATTTTTGCTGTGTGTATCAGATCTTTAAGTCTTGGAGTATTTATTTGTATCAAATGCTCTGGTGTTCATAGAAGCCTGGGAGTTCATATATCAAAGGTATGGTTCTCAGACTATGCTTCTATTTTCCTTAAATGAAGTTTTCCATAGCCAATTATATTACCTTGTGCGGTCATTATCTGGTTTTGTGAGACATCTTAAAACTTGCTGGTATAAAACTTTGATAGTTGCATGAATGCACCTTGAATCTTCGATCACTATGTCCGCTCCCTTCAGTCATCATTAGGGAAAACTATAGGTTGAGAATATTTCACAACGAGGATTTGGACAAATGAACCATCTTTATTGATTTAATGTTGTCATCTAAAGCAGTTAGATAGAAGAAAAAGCTATTAGGAGAAAGAAATTTAGTAGCTAGTAGTTACCGATGCGATAAAAATATATAAAGGAATAAGCAAATTACTGGCCTTCTGAAAATTTTTTTCATGTTTTTGTTTGTGTTATGTAATAACTAAATAGGAAATCAGGTGAGGGAGCTGAATACCTGTGGTAAAGGATGTTGAAGTTTGCCAAATAGCCTATTCAATTACTTCCTGGTCACTGCTTTCTGGCCATGGTGTAGTATTCTGATTATAGTTCTTATAACGATTGAGCTTAAAGATATTGAGGACTGTTCTCTCTCGCACTCGCACACATACTACGCATGAAAAACACATGCATAGATGCACAGGCATGCTTTTATCTGCTAATTTTCTAATTTGATAAGCAAATGTACTAGGTTTTATCAGTGAAGCTAGATGAATGGACAGATGAACAAGTTGATTCTTTGGTAAATTTGGGTGGCAATATTGTAGCAAACAATAAGTATGAAGCTTTCCTTCCTGATAACCTCAAAAAGCCCGGACCAGATTCCTCCATTGAGGAGCGCTCCGATTTCATTAGGTAATGCCGAAATAATACCTTTTCTTATTAGCTAGAACACTTAATCCATTTTACTCAGTACTCTATTTCTTGAATGCTCAGGAGAAAATATGAGATGCTGCAATTTTTAGAAGGAAATGAACAAATAATCTGCCCCCATCAACCTCATCAGAGGACTTCATCTTCCACTCCACAGAGTTCTTCAGGCCACCAGGTTACCCAAGAGAAAAAACAGTATGAGAAACAACCAACCCGGCACCGTAGTGGACACAAGTTTAGAAACAGCTGGGGCAGAAAAGATTCTGATAATCACAAGTCCACTAAGAAGAGCAACTCATTGGTAATTTTTTTTTTGTTTGATCAGTGCTTATTATCACTTGCTGGTTTTGGAAGCATTTCTTCCCTATACAGCAAGCTATTTGAAACATACCTGCTATTCTAATAAATACATTGTCTTTCTGATGCTGCTTTATTAAAGAAAGACAAATAGATATTCCAAACTTGTTTTTAACAACACTAGTAGCAACTAAACATTTGGTTCACTTCGAAGTTTGTGACCAAATAAGGCTTACATGAGATAATTCTAACTTGTGTCACTTATAATTGTGGATAGGCCATGGATGCACATTGCTTACTGTTCTGGCTCCCCTCTGTTACTTCTACATACCGATATTATTCTACACCTATCATTACCATTCATATGCATGAGATCCACAAATCATGAGTGTGTTCCACAAACATGGCTGGCGATGATAGGTGTGTTTGGCAAGTCTTGTTTAAATAGGGATTGGAGGGAATTACAATCCCAAAGTAGAATCTGAAGCTTACCTCAGTTTGTTTATGTAGCCACCGTTGAGAGATGGCATTCAGCAGGTCTAGAATTTGAATCCCAACACTTGAGATCCTTTCCCCTATTCCCAGATTACGGCCTCCTATGTGCCAAAAAAAATTAAGTTATAGGAAGTAAAATGAAGATCTCTAAACGAGATACAATCTTCCATAGCACTGAACCATGCAAAGTAGCTGGCACTGCAGCACAGTTATTCCATGTAAGGTTGTTTGAAATATCAATGTGCTCTTAGAAAAAGCTTCAAAGAATTTATTTCTTGGAGGTTATGAAGGTGTCAACAAGGTGTGCGTGTGCATAGAGTATGCACAAATGTGCTTAGAACTGATAATAATGAAAAATCTGGATTTTGTAGTTAAAATCCTTATTGAAGGTAAAGAAAAGGAAATGTATAGAAATTTTATACATGACTAATTATTAGCTAAGAGATGTTATATGTGTAGTCCGGAGAGTAACTGCAGCATTGTCAATGATGGCATATACATACTGCATGGACAATATGTAGTTTTTTAGTTGAAGGCTATTTATTATAATTTATATGAATAAATGAAGCAGCAAATACTATCACATCTTAGCTTTTTTAATAGCAGGACGGAAGTTATATTAAAATGTGTTACTGAATGTTGTTTTTTCTTTAAATGTACTGTTTATAGGCAGGAATGGTTGAATTTGTTGGGCTGGTTAAGGTGAATGTGGTTAAAGGCACCAACCTAGCTGTCCGGGATGTGTTGTCTAGCGATCCATATGTCATTCTTGCATTGGGCCAACAAGTATGATTCGTTTTTCCAAATATGGTGACCTTATTATATATTGAGCTGAAATGGACAAATCTAGTGAAGCAAGATATGTTGGTAATCTGAAATCTTCATAATTTCCTTTTTGCAGTCAGTCAAGACCCGTGTCATAAAGAACAACCTAAATCCTGTGTGGAATGAAAGGCTAATGTTGTCAATTCCAGAAAACATTCCTCCTCTAAAAGTGGTGAGTTGGATTCTTTTACACAAAAAAGAAATGTAAAATTTGTTGTTTTGAATTACATATAGAAACAAGAAAGTAAAAACTATACTTTGTTTGACACTTTGCAGCATGAGTTTCATCACACTGATAATCCTATGTTTGACTGTAAATCATGAATAATACCTTTACTTGATTGCATGAACATCTAGAGAAGATGATTAATCTCTAGAAACTGAAGACATTATAAGCTCTGATTGATGTCGAGAAATGAAAGCAAGGAAATGTGGGACTCTTAAAACTGCTTCGGGTTAGATAGCCGTAGTGAGCATGTATTTACCTTGTCCTTCTACTTGTCAAATAGGTAAATCGAATGTTTCATTGAATATCATCAGCAATTCTATTTTGATTCATTTGTATCTAGCTATCCATATAAAATAAGGCATCACAAGCACCCTTGCACTCATGAAAATGCTGATTATGGCTTGTATCCGGGCCTTTATATGCAGCTCGTGTATGATAAAGATACTTTCACAACTGATGATTTTATGGGGGATGCCGAGATTGACATTCAACCACTGGTAGCTGCGGCCAAAGCCTACGAGAAATCTGAGATTCAGGAATCAATGCAACTAGGGAAATGGGTAGCAAGCAAAGACAACACCCTAGTAAAAGATGGTGTTATCACCTTAATAGATGGGAAAGTAAAACAGGAGATCTCACTTAGGCTACAAAATGTTGAGAGAGGGGTGCTGGAGATTGAGCTTGAATGTGTTCCTCTCACTCAATAGCTGTCAAAAAGACTCAGGCACATATTGAGATGTCATTTCTTGCTTCTATCCACTTGGAATGGACAATGTAATGTAGGAAACATCATCTCGGCAGGTTAAGTATTCCTTCTCTGAGGTTCTTGTCCCACTTTGAGTGTTCAAGGTGATATATGCATATGCATTTTGAATATTTACTGCTCTGACGTTGAGTAAAATAAAATGGTGCTTGCATTAAGGGGGAACCTAGCTGGAGGACTATGAACTATTCGAGAGAGTAAGCTTGAGCGAGTGAGCTTGTTTGTCCTCAGTGGTGAGCCAGCAACCCCCATTTATGAATTAGGCAATGGTGGGTGGTTGTAGGTAGAATTTGTAGCACCCCGCACTCTCAGCTTTGCTCCCTATAATGGTTTTTCTCTTCCTTCTTTCTTTCTTTTGTCTTTCCCTTTTCCCCAATCAATTTTTCAAACCGAAGAAATATGTTTATATTCCAATCTAACAAGTGCTAAGACTTCTCGGAAAAACTCTAGTCCTACGTTTGGAAATATGGGCGAATTCGAACAAATTCAAATGTTTTGAAGAAATTGCAAAAGTACAAAGAGGCCGCATGCTAGAGATAAGAGAAGAGGTTGCAGGAGTTGGGATTTGAACCCTCACATTGCTAGATGCTATCTTTTAAGGGTAATTGCATGAACTGACTTTTAAAGATAATTGCATTATTCGACACTATAATAGTATTTTAATGAAATAAAAGATAGTTATCTATTTTAGTTTGAGTTGAGCTAATAATGTGACTCCTAATATTAATTGAGTTAAAAATCCTAATGACTAGCTAGTAACCTAATTCATATAAACAAGAAAAAGCAAGCAAATCAATAAAGGTTCACAAAATACAAATCTAGAATGTTTGAAGCTATCATTTTGGTCCTGAACATTCACATCATCAAGAAAAAAAATACTCTTTACACAATTTGCCTATAGGAAGGAAGGATTTGAAGGAGTGAAATTGGATGCAATCTCTTGTAAAAGTTGTTACAATGAAAGTGGAAAATAGATAAGAATACAGTGGAAAATAGATAAGAATACACAACAAAATCATATGTATATTGATGCTTTGCAGCTGCAAAACTTAGAAGCAAACATTTTTAGCTCACAACTTTAACTTAATGTGTTAATGTGAAGGATGTTACTACAATCAAAAAGTAGATTTGTAGCCAACACCTGCATCTGAGATCCACTTTTCCCCTTTGAGGAATTTCTCGACTGTAAACTTTTTGGCTTCTTCATCATTAATATTTCTCAAACCTTTCCATTTAACTCTACCCTTGGTTGAAGAACCAGGGCCAATATTCTTATATTCGGAGTAAAATATGGTATTTGGTGCAGTAGTGCCACTCCATGGCAGCCACCCTGCAGGATCTATCAAGCTCCCAATATTTGTATGGATGTAAATGGTGGTTGAGTAATCCTTCCATGGTCGACCAAGGTATGTTTGAACAGAATTACTCAAATTCCCATAAGGCAAAATGGTGCAATTCTGAATGGTAATCCCAGTATTCTGGTTCGGATCAACTTTCCCTTGAGCAGTGATTGTGTTCTGTTGGTAAGGCATAGGCTGCCTTGGGAGTATGTTACAATTTTGGAAGACTACAGCTGAGTTTCCAAATATGAAATCTATTGTTCCGGTAATGTTGCATTCGCGGTAGAATTGGCGGTTGGAATGTGCATATAGAGTGTCCTGAAAGGCATCGAATTGGCATTTGTAGAACACTGAATGATCAGCAGAAGAAATTAAGGCCACTGCCTGATGTTTTTCCGGTCCAGCAGTGTTGACAAATCCCATATCTCGAGCAACAAAGCCTTTCCCGAACACAGCTGCAGAGAAAGCAAATTTACACTGTCAAACATCCATTAATCACACTATAAACTTCATAAACTACTAGTAAATTACAAGCCTATCTCATCAAACTTGTTTCATAATTGTCAATTTTAATGAGATTTCTAGCTAAGATGTAATACTCATTTGCTGCCTACTAACTACATCACTTAGCAGTTGAAGAACTCAGAGTTTAGCTTAATTGGTTCATGCAACCAATTCAGCAGATTCAGAGTTCGAATTTCGACACCTGCAATCTTTTCCCCTCTGCAACCTCCTATCTATAAAAGAAAAAAAAAATAGCAGTTGAAAACTTACTAAATGTTGCAGTGGAAAATGTGGGAGTCCCATCAGCGTAATTGAGGCTTCCAGATACAATTGTCGATTCCATCCCATCACCAATCATCATGACATTCCATTTATTTTTGTCAACCCTTACATTTTCATTATAAACTCCCTTTTGCACATAGATCACAGTCCTCTTCTTGCTTTTGTCAGGGACTGCCTCAAGGGCAGCACTGACAGTCTTATACTTCCCAGAGCCATCTTTTGCTACAATAATATCAGCTTTCTTCTTCAATTTATCCGAACTTTCAAGTAATATCCTGTCTTTTTGATGCAACCATCCTGGATTTTCATGGTCAGGAGGAAAATTCATTAATCGCCTTAAATTAAACGTGCTTGCAACCTTTGAAAGCCATGTTACAATGGCGAGGCTGTTGCTAGTTAGTTCAGAAGAATACTTCAGATGGTCCTGAACAATGGTCTTGATATCTCCGTTGAGCTCTTCAAAACCATCAATGCAGGTCTGCTGGTAAGTACCAGCTGCACTTAGCCATGTCCTAAGATCATCAGCAGCTTGAATAACCGAAGCTTCACCTGATGATGATAAGGAGCTATTAAGATGATCAATTGCTAGACTCAAAAGTTCACGACAATTCTCCAAGGCTGCAATTGACATCTTGTTGACATCGCCTTTAAAAATCCCATTCTCAGAGACATCCTGGGATGCTTTTGATAGCTCAGTGATTGCTACTTTCATTGAGAATTTGAAGATGTCTTCAGGTTTGAACTGGCTGGAGTTAGCTGAAGGAGCAAGACTATTGTAACATGTAGCTTTATACAAGGTCACATCACATACAGCTTTGATGGAAGTAGAGATGGACTGAACTTGACCATTGCCACTACTTTCGGAGTCTCCTTTTCTACTTCCTAAAACAGCAGCACCAACTATAGCAGCAAGAACTATCAAAGACAGGGAAATGATGGCCATTCTCCTCCTGGTTTTTCAACGAGCCTCAAACTCCGCTTGATCAACCTCATTTACTTTGCCATAAGCTCTAAAAAATGACATGTTCGAAAGCCTTTTTCTATCGGATTGTGGTTTAGAACTTGGACAACAGCTTTATGTAAGTTTAGTGGTGGAATTGGCATTAGGATTACGTGCCAGCCACTATCATTACTCCTTGTGTTTGTCAAAGCAAAGCTGTTTTGTAAGTTAGAAGTTGTGCTGCTCATGTTAATGTCTGCACGTTCAAATGCAAAATTTGGGTTTGACTTTGGACTTGGTCAACCGAAAAAATTAATTAATTTATGATAATTTATAAATTTAAACTAGAATCAAAAGAATTTCACATTAACCCTTCTATTTCATAAGGGATTTTCTAGCTTTAAAATTCAATTCCATGAGTTTTAAAAATGGCGATTACCCTTTCATGCACCGAAGGACTGCAAGTTGGCCTGGCCTATGAAGTTTGGCAATAAATTAAAGTGGAAATGAAGGGGCATTGGCTAGAGACACCAATTCAGTCATGGATTTCAATTGTGTGTTCCTCCACCTTAAAAAGGATGTTTTCATGAAATTTATTGTGATAATTAGATGTGGCAAATGGGCAGGTCGGCTCGGGTTTGGTTGTGAGGAAAACACTCATTCCTGGCATTCCATATATACTACTTAACAAACCTGAATGCAGGTTCGGCAGGAATGACTTTGTAACAAGACGTGCAATACACACAACCAAATCAAGGTATGTTTAAAGTTTAACTTTGAGGCAGTAATGTCTGTTCAGGGATACTAAATATCAGAGAACTATCAAAGGAGAAGTGATTGCTATGCTGTCTGCAAGGAAATGGCAAAAGGCATATCCTTTTGTGGCATTGAGTCTAATCTATAATGCCAAACAGGAAATTCATTTTGGGATAATCAATTCAAGGATCTGGATAACATTTTGGCAAATCTAGTTCTAAATGCAACATCCATAAAATTTGATTGACAAGGCACTGCATCCACAAGCAATAGTGCAAGAATTTGTTTCTCTTCCAAAGAAACAAAACTATGTTATGAAAACAACATGATACATTAAAAAAAAATGTAATTTCATGTATGATCATTGCATCTTTATTGACTGATACCTGGAATATTATAGTGATAGAAAAAAAGGAAAGCATTGAAGATGAAGTGATTAATGCGTGATTAATGCTTACTCCATCAACTGCCTAAGGAGATTTGATGGTGACTAGTCACCTGAATTATGATGGAGACAGATTCCCCCGGCCAAACCAAGGGAAGAATTCCGGTTAGAAGAATCCCAAATTCATGTGTAGTTTCAGAAACTGGAAACTAAAACAGGAAATAGTCCTGACATATATGCTAGATTCATATGGCCAATATACCACATAATCAAAAGAAAACAGATTCATAGCCCTGATATCAGTCATTTTTCAGTAATAGAGATTCTAGAGTTAACCATACAGTAGATAAAAGAACAATATAACTTGGGGAAAAGAGGAACAGCCTTATAGGGATAACCGGCTTGTCATAAATCAATCCAAAATGATGAGCAAAATCCTATAAATTAAATTTAAAGAAATTAACATCAAAGAAATGGAAAATTTTCGACCAACTGAAATGTGGTTAGCACTGCTCATGTAATTCATGGTTCCTAAAGAAATAAAAAAAGTTGTCTCACGTCATTGACATATTAGTACAATAACTCTTTAAAAATAGGAAGAAGAAGAAGAAGAAGAAGAAGAAGAAATGGAACTATGATAACAAAAGTGGCATTTTTCACCATCCAGTTGTAATTTGTTAACAATTCTAGACTCCTTAGACCCAAAATAATATGTCAGAGCATCTCTAAATTCTTAATATATCAAGATAGAGGCACCGAGAGCTGAGTTGCATTGATAGAATAGAAATTGGGACAAAGTGAGGTAGTTAGGACATCAGATCAATACAATCTGAAAGATAGTTGACATTGGCAGCATCTGTGCATAAATCTGTATAAAATCTCAGAATACTATAAATTTTGTATACTACCGTACTCTCCTATGAATGGGACCACAAATGGACTCAATATTTAAACCAGCTTTTGTATGTTGTTTACCCTTTCCTTAAATTAACAACAATTCTACAGTGAATAGCAATTAGATGTGCTTAAGGGCTGAAACAAACCCCAAATCATATTCACGTTCTTGGTTCCATATGAAAGAATGAAAATTCAGGTATGTATGCACTAAAAGTTTCTTTGATTACAAAGAGGATTCAAGAAAGAAGTAAAGCATAAATAGTCTATTGATTCTCATTGCAATCTCTCATTTGCAACATAGCGAGTAAATTACATTAAGATGACACTAAATATTTACAATACCATATAGGAGAAATAAATGTTCCCCTTGACAATCAAAATGCTCAAACCAAATATGGCATTTTGATCACATTACACTATTATCATCAACATCCAGTTGAACAAGACAACAAACAGTCATCAGCTCCATGCTAATGAATTGTTTCATACCAAACACATTAAAGCATCATCCGCATCATGGATGTTAACAAAGGATAAAATGAGCTTCTGAATATACCTTAACAACCTGTAGCAATCAAAGTTTTAAGAGCAGCAATCTGGGCACCGAATCAAGCCATTTTCATTGCATTCCAAGCATCTTTTAAGCAACCCTTCATCTTCATCAAACAGATTTCGACTCCCACTACAATTCCCACATGGCACAAATCTGATATCCCCACAACCTTCACAAACAAACCCAGGTTGTCTCCTTGGAAACCCATCAAGAATCTTAGCCAATTCCCCAACTTCAAACATGCTTTTAATCACATCAGCACCACCAACATGCTTTCCCTTGATAAAAACCTGAGGCAAACTCACATTCTTGGCTTTCAAAACGCTTTGCAACTCTTTTTTATAAGCTGCATCCATGGAAATATCTCTTTCGTCAACCCAAACTCTAAACCCTCTAAAAATCATCCTAACAGCATAACAATCCTCGTAAGTCCTTCGAATACCTCGTAAACTAGTTAAATAAACAACAATTCGATCTTCAGTTCCAGGTAATCTTATCAAAGGGTTATTAAAGCTCGAAGAAAACGAAGAACAATACCCAATTGATTTCGTGGGTCTTAAAACAACATGGGAAGGTTCTTTCGGACTGGTTAAGTTCGATGACGATGATGAAGATTTTGAGGATTCAAATAAACTACGAAGCTTTTTAACTTTACCTGTGACGGAATCGATTGAATTGTAAATTTTGGAAATGGAAGCAGCTCGATTAAGAGACGATGGATTGTTGAGAAGAAGATGAACTTTGGGGGGATTGGATTCAGCTGTGGTTGCATGCATCCTAAACGACCGATTGAAGGACATCAACCCAGATGATGATTTCGTCTTATTATTTCCCGATTCCGCCATCGACCCAGATCAGAAAAGCTCACAAATCAACAAGAAAACTCAAACTTTTTCTCTTTTTTTCTTCTTTTACAAAGAAAAAACTCAAGATTTTAACAAATAGGTATGTGTTTTTGTTAGAGTTCTTGTTATTGTTGATGATGATGATAATTATTGTTGAATTTTACTTTAAAAAAGAGATAAAGAAAAGTCGTTTCGTCGGTTGAAGGAAATGGAGGCCTTTATTTGTTAGCTTTTTATCTTGTTTTGGATACAGAAATGGAGAGGAGGAGCTGTGCTTTTGGCAGAAGTGCCATCAAAGCAAGAAATTTGTTTCTATGTTGTTTAAATTAAAATATTATTATATTTTATAAATTATTTTAATATTTTTTACAAATAAAAGTTACACGTTAAAAATGATAAATTAAATATATTTTTTTAATATAAATAAAAGTGTTTCCAATTTTTATTTGCTCATTTCTCATTTTATTTCAAATTGATAATAAAATTTTAGTATTTAAATTTTTTATTAATAAGATTAATTTGTGCAAAAAATTAAATATTACTAGATCAAGACTTCTTACATTCATAGAAAAAATGAAAGAAAATGCTAATTATTGCTTAAGTAATACTAAAAAATTTTAATTTTCAATTATCTTTAATTATAATCACTTATTTTTATATTATAGACCATTTATTTTATAAAAGAAAGCTAAAAAATAAATTAAAAAATTATTATATCATCACAACACAAAAAAAAATCAACTTTTTAAAAATTTAAATGAGATTATAAATATTAAATATATAGCAATTATTTTTTTTTGAGTAATGATATATTAAATTACAGAACATTTTAAAATTTTTATAAAAAAGGAAAATACTAAAAAGGAAACAAAAAGGTTTTTATTATTATTTTTTATTTGAGAGAGAATAATTACATTTTAGGTGAAGAAAAAACAAAAAAAGAAACGGCCACCAACTCACCGCCTTTTTTGAAAAAGGCGGTTTGGCTTTGTTTGAATTTGGGTGTGTTTTCGAAAGAAAGTGTATGTTTATTTATATTTTAAATTTCTAATTTTTTTAATTGTTTTTAAATTACTAACAATTATAGATATATAGGAAAATTAATAATGATATCCGAAAATTATTTTTCAGTGGGCTCTCTTATTTTCTTTTTGTTGTTTTTTTTACATATTTTACTATGTGCTTTAAATTTATACCCACCACCAATGAATTTAAAATTAAATTGTAGATTTTCTAAAATAAAGTAAATTGTAGATAAAAGTTTTTGAGAAATTATTTTATTTATTGTAGTGAAGTTTTTAGATTTTATACGTAAAATTAATAAGATGACATATATCTTTTAAGATATATTAAAATAATAAATTAAATATATGTTTTTAATATAAGTTAAAAATAGATATTTTACAAGTTAAAAATGATAAATTAAATATATATTTTTAATATATTCCAAAGTGTTTCAAATTTTTTTATTTATAATTTTATTTCGAATTGATAAAAAATAAAATTTTTTATATTTAAGGTTATCAAAAATTGATTTTGACTTACTAAAATTTAAATTTTAGTATTTAAAATTTTTTATTAATGATATTAATTTATGTATTTACTATTTTATTGCTAGTGAAATTTTTAAATTTTACAAAAAAATTTGATAAAATAACATATATGTTTTAAGATATATTAAAAATAAAAAAATATGTGTCAACCTTTTAACTCTACTTTTGAAATTAAAAAAAAATTTAATGATAATGTGTAAAAAATAAACTCAAAAGTTTTTGTTAAAATCATCTAAATAATATTTCATTTTATTTATAAAATAATTAAAAGAGTAAATGCAATATTTTTCTAACTTAATTAGAAAAATATGCCTGCCATATTGGCATCATTAATTTCAACCAATGATTCCATTTTGTTTACTTTTGTTGGTCTCCCAAAGACTCAAAAAACTTATAAACCAATTTTGTGGTTTTCAATGTGAAAAACTTACGGGCATTAAACTTTACTTGGGGCACCAATACTATAGGTGATATAAATTTGTTGTCTAAATTTTGAAAATATTTTTTACTTTTCTTCTATTTTTTTGCACTTGACATGCATTTCAAGTTTGTTTTTCAATGATTGATTATTTTTTAGATTAGTTGGTATATAATTGAAGTTAAAATTTGGAAGTCGTAAATTCGAAAAAGTTTAAATGCATAATATTCTCTTCAATTATATATATAGTTAGATACGAGGGTTTAAGGTAGATTAGAAATTTTGAAAAAAAAAAAAAGGTTTGCTTTTCACTAGAATAAATTGATCATTTTACAATGTGCCATGATGATCTTGTACTAATGACAAAGAATGGAAAAAAAATTGCTAAAATAGAGAGAATTTTAATAAAATAAATACATTTGTAGCTAAGTTTTATTTTTATATTTTTGATTAAAATAGTCCAATAATATTTTTTTAAAATAAATAATCTAATTCTATAATAAGTAAAACTAATAAAATTGACTAGAATGAAAAAAAGAAACTCATTCAATTTGTTCAAATTCAAGCTTAATCTGATTTTATCCAAACCTACCCATTATAAACCATAACAAATTCGAAAGAAAAAAAAAGAGCAAAGATATCATTAAAAAAAAGAAATATGATGGGAAGAAAGGATTTTTACTGAACCTAAAGTGTTCAATTGTTGAACGAAAGTATAGTATGATGAAATTACTTTAATTGTACTCCATCATGACATTCAAATGAGTACCCAATGGTTTTTTAGTACCAATCAAATTTCATCATGAGTGAGATCATATTCAAATGAAGCATTAACGATCAAATATGGGTTTCTTCCTCAAATAATTAGGTCATGTTGATATTGTCCAATGCCTTCACATCTTGGAAATTCTCACAAGTTTTATCTTTTTATTATTCTTACACAATGTTTCTTACTTGGACAAAGTAGCCATGCAATTTAGCTAGGCTTTTATGTAGTTGATTTTTATCTTCCTAACTAGGCGTAAATTGTAAACCATATCAATAACATAGAACTTGATCTTAATAGGTTCAAATTCAATCATACCTTGAAGTGTGTTCCTTAATCTTGCTTCTGAAAAATATTCCATTGATTTTGTGATATTGGTAACTAAAAGATTACCATAAAATTGAAATATAAAAATATTTCTTTAATCACAACAATACTAAATCTTTAGCATGATATTTGAACAGTTTGGTGAGTATTCTTCACCAAAGCAAGCCCATAAGTTTCCTCTTCAATTTTAGAAATATTTTTAAAATATTAAAACAATTCGATTAAGAGAATTTAATCATAAAAAGAATTATATTAAGTTTTGCAATAGTTTAAGAAAGGAATTCCATAATCTAAGAGACATAAAGAAATTTAAGTTAGAAGACTATCTAAGAAAGTAGTTGACTGCTATATCATAAGGAGTCAATTGCTTTAGGCTACTAAGGATAGAAGTCGATTGCTAGCTAAAGCAATCAACTGCTATACTTATATATACTTATACAAAACTAAGCAAAGTAGTGACAATTAAACATACAAGTGAGTAATTAATTGCCTATGTTAGGCAATCAACTGTCACAACTGAAAATTAATACCAATCGATTCTTATTTTTAAAGAAGTTAAGTGCTATTGCATATGGAGTCTTTTAGTGATTAAAAGGTTCAAGGCAGTTGATTACTAGAATGGGAAATCGACTACCCTAATAATAAACACTTTTTGTAAAATTAAGAATAAACTATCACTTAATTATTATGAACCTACTGGATTAAAGGTGGAATCAACTACCTTATGATAAATGTAGACTACCCTTCTTTTTGTGATATTCTAGAAACAGAAAAAACAAAGGAACAATCGACTACTCTACATCAAAAGTTATAATTTTCAAAAAAATAAAAAAAGTGATTTCTCTTGAAATGAAAAGATTAAACTACTCAAATGAATCATTTTGTTCTTAATTATTTAGAAAGATATCTTTCTAATCAAATGAAGTTATGCTTGATTAAAATAATATAATCAAAGAGTTACAACTTTTGGATTCAATCTCTATAAATAGAGATGTTGTGAGTTCATTTAAGATGGTGAAGAATTAATAAGAAGTTGGACACTCAAAATTTTCCCTTCTCTTACCCATACTTTAATAAACAAAAGCTTGTTAATTTGACATTATTTTTTATCAAATTAAGTTTAAAGCAAGATATTTTTGTTTCTTATCAAAAGGTGTTAGTGGTTTGATTTCACAAGTGCAAGCTGACATCAAACAAGGTTTTATTAAATCTTGGATGCATTTCAATTATATCCTTTTTGCATACCATGACTGGTAATAATGAAATAAGCTTTAAGAAAAGTGGTATTTGCAGCACTTTTTGTAGCTATTTCATTTTTTTCTTTAAAAGCTTCATATTTGGATCGAATAAGGCTTAGATGGAAAGACAACAACCAAAGTTACAAGTGAAAGATCATCATCAACTACAAGTTCATGAAAAAATAAATCCTGAAAATAACATCCATGAAGAGTTAACAACTTGCTATACTTCTATGTTCTCACAGTTTGGTGTATTTACGAAGTCTTGAAGATAAACAGATAACCATTTTAGTTATTATTTAAAGTTTCATGTTTCTTATATTTAAAATGTTCAATTGAATCATTAAATCTTAAAAATTTTTGGTATTGCATATTGTCAAAATTAGATTTGATAATTTTAAAAACAACACAATAACATGATATGAAAATCATATGAAAAAGATTAAAAAAATGATATAGTTTAAAATTTTAGTAAAAACTATATTTTTTTCGTATTTTTTGTTATATCACCATTTTATCTTTTGTGTTTATTTAGTAATCTTTATCTCTTTCTTTATTTAATTGAAAGGTCATTTTTATTTATTTTGGTCAAGCTTATGTTATGCCTTTTTTGTAATTGACCATTATTGGCATCCCTTGTTGGCCACAATATTTTCATTGATGCTTCAACTTATGATATTTTCTTCATGTGAATTAGTTTGTGCTTTTGGCCCATGATATTTCTTATAGGAATAGTAGCAGCAGTTGTATGCACAATAGCTATTAGTTTAAACACTAGTTTTGCTTAGAAAACCACGTCATGTTTTTTTTCAACCTTAAAATTGGCAATTGGGTACCTATATAAATGTAAATGCTAATCATACCCAATTTTATGGCAAAAAAGAAAAGAAAAGAAAAAAAATTTTAAAAATTTTAATTTTTACTATTTTATTCTAAAAAAAAAAACATCTTTATGATTTTGCTCCTTATGGTGCTATCCCTTCTATTTTTGCATTATGTTGTACATTAATCATCTCTATTTTCTATCTTTCAATGATGAAACTAATTGACCAAAGAGACCCACCATCACTGAAACTAGTTTATATGGCTCTGTGGAGTTCGTATGTTGAAAAGCAAATTAATATTTTCATTTTCATTTATTATTTTTTCTCGTGATAGTGACCAATCAATATTTTCATTTAGACAATTTGTTTTTATAATTTCATAAAAGTAAAAAATAAAACAATGCAAAAAAATGAGTCAAATAGTGAGACAAATGGCAATCTTTGGTTTACTTACACATATGGCAACTAGTTGTAGAATAGAAATAAAAAAAAATCAAAATAAGAGTTTACTATTAACAAATGTATAATCGTTGGGTGAATCAATAAGACCACAGCCATCTCCATTTTGTTCATCATCATCAACAACTTGCATAACAAGATAATAAAAACTGAAATTTGATGATGAATTTTGATGGTCAACTTCAACTAACAAATAATCAAGAGATGAAAGATCAGAGGGACTAAAACTTGAAATAAAATTTAATCCAAGAAAACACATATCATAAATCACACTAGATACAGGTCAATTAACGTGTAAAATTTTAGTATGAACTATTGAAATAGTTTCAAGTTCCCCTTGAATGTTGACCAATGAATGCACACATATGTGTTGCATTGTCTTTTGGATCTTAGATATAGACAAAGCATCTAATTGACAATGATAATTCAAATTGAGTTGAAACAAATTATTTGAACAATCCATCAACTGAATACTGTTTGGTAAAGTGGAAGGTGTAACATCCAAATTCACATCCCAATAATGATGGGCTTTATGATACCTAAGAATACTTAACTTTCTAAACCTATTTTTTCTAAAATTTTAAGTATCATCCATAAGTAAATACAATATGATTAAATCAACGATGATTAAACACCAAACGAAACATCATAACTTAAGTAAAAATATAGTCAAGTACCACAAATAAAATAATAATCATGAAAATAGCAACAAAAAAGAGATAAACCTCAAGATAAACAACCTAACCATACTTAAAGACACAAAAATAACTAAATGCATGATTAAAACAAGAACAACAAAAAATAGAAGCATCAAATACCAAACTAAGTAACACAAAAAATGATGAAGGAGAACTGTAGAATAAATAACTTTCAAATGCAGCCTACAAAAAACAAAACAATAACAAATGAAATCTTTCATAATATATTTATAATGAAACTTTTTTTATAAGTCAACAATAAAGAATTCAGCAATTTGTAGATACAAAAGGAGAAATCATCATACAATTGTCGCATCGTTGTAGTTAAACAAAGAAGTAAAAAATGTAAATGCAAGAAAAAAATATTAGTATAATAACCTAAACAACTTAACAGACAACATCAATTTATCAAAAAACATTTGGATCAGTATATAATTCTATAATTGAAAAATGAAACGCAACATAAAAATGAATTACAGCAGTACCCAAAAAATAGTTATATACATAATAAATTTCAAGATGTTAACAACACTTTGTTCCTATACAACCCAAAACAATAATCAAAAGGAATAAAAATAAAATAGACAACATAAATATTCAATAACAAAATATATTTGTAATGATAATCTTTTTTTATCAATTCACATTCATCAGGCCAACAATTGGTATAATAAAAATGGGAAAAAGATTATACAACATTGTGATCGACATAGGCAAAAAATATATATAACATTAACACCATTATGGATAAAATGAAAAGCAAACAAAATGGAACAAAAAACAACATGACCTAAAGCACAAAATAAACCAAATCAACTAAAAGATAATTTTTTATGGATAGTATTTCTCTAAATACATCATTTAGGATTTTTTTTATTTGAAATAGTACATAAATTAATTCTAACAATATAAAAAACTGTAAATCATAAAAACTTGCATACAAGCATACTTGTATAATCATATCATCAAAAACCTAAAAAAATAATACAAAAAATATAAACTATTGATAAAGACATAATTAAATACAAAAAATCGCTAACACCCATAAATTTATAATTAAAAATGTACAACGGATACAAAAAGTAGTAAGAAACAATAAATAGTAAAAGTAAAAAACCCTAGAATATCTGTCAAAATAATTTTTGAATACGTTTTACAAAAAAAAAAACATAAAATAAAAACATATAAGAATAACATTTAACACCTCTATAACAATATTTTTTAATTTATTTATATATATGAAAATCAAATCCACAACAATAATAAAAAAAAGGCAATAATCATATAATACAAATATAGCAATATAAATTCATAAAATTATGATACCTCAAACCTGAGAAGATCAATAACAAACATAAATAAGCCTCAAACAATAACATATATGTATAAAACAATATGAATCTAAGACAATCAGGTAGGCCCAAAAAAATATCATTATTTTCTTTAAAGGAAAAAAATAACCTATAGCTAAAAATAAATAATAAATCAAAATGTGTAATAGATATGAACTATGCATATAAAAATATTTTTAAAAAAGAGCAAAACAACAACTTAAAATAATAAAAATAATGTAAAAACAAATTAAGATGTCATAGCTCAATAAAAAATAAAAAAGCAAAAACAAAGAAACAGGGAAACATAAATATTTAACATGAATACTAATTTCAATAGAATAAATATGCAATGCAACTTAACGACATAACTAAAACAAACAATAAATAATAAAAATTATAACAACCCAATCAAATAAAAAAATAATAGTCAAATTCAAAGAAAATAAAGAATCACAAACCCTCAAAGAAAAATACAAAATAGAGCAGAATAAAAAACTATTCAAATCAAACAATGAAATAGTCAAACCCAAAAAAAAAAAAAAAAAACCAAGTTGAGGCAACAACAAAAACATGTCAAATATAACGAAGAAGAAAACTAACAAAAAAAAAATCAAATAACAATATAGTAAAGCTAAAAAAATTAGATGAACAAAGTCAAAACAACAATAAAAAACTGACCAAAATAGCAAAGAAAAAAACTAACCCGAAAAAGTAATGAAGCACTAAAACACTAATGTAATAAGCTTTCAACTACAGTGTAAAAAATAAAAAAATGATTAATTGCCAAAATAATGAAACAAAAGTATAGTAGATTGATAAAAAGTATGGCACACGCCAACTATGACAAAACTTCATCATAAAAAAGTATTATATATTATTATCAATCTTACAAATAACACAACAAAGAAAGTTAAAAAAAAAATCTCAATCAATGAAAAACTTAAAGAAATAAAAAAAAAACATAAAGTCAAAAAACTTAATTGAAGAAATAACAAACAAAACATACAGATGGGAATATCAGAAAACAAAATAAAGAAAGAAACAAAAATAAAGAAATAAATCACATAGGCAAATTAGAAAGAGAAACGAAAAGAATTGGAGAAAATATAAAAATAAAAAATAGAGAAAAGATTGAAGAAAAAAAACTATTGAAAAGAAAAACAGAATATATAGATTAAGGCAAAATGAAAATGGTTGATTGATAAGGAAAAAAGTAAAACGAAGCCAAGGAACCCAAAGAAAATAAAAAAAAGGAAAAGTAATAAACAAAAGGAACAAAAAAAAAAAAAGATGTGACAAATGGCTAAGTCAAATGCTAGACAACAGAAAGTTAAAATTAGTAAATTTAAAAGTATATATTATAATTGAAAATTATAATCAACAACATTTTATTTATCTAAATGGAAAATAGAAAATATTGCAATATTTTTTAATATTGTATAATAATACAAATAATATTAATTGTAACAATATTTATAATAATCCAATATCTATTAAAACTCTGATGTTGTAAGAATATCATATATTTAAATTTTTTTAAAAGAGATTATTTAGATGAATTACATTTTTTTTACTTTTTATATGAGAGAATATAATAAAGAATGTACTAATTGTGACTTTATAGTAGCAAAACCTAAAGACCTTTCGATGATCTCCAAGTCAAGTGAAAAAGATAAAGCATTTCTGAAATCACTTTTTTTGGGTTATCGATTCAAGCCACGTGATGTTGAGCTTGTTGATTACAACTTGAAGAAAAAAGTTTACAATCAACCATTAACACTAAATAAAAGTGAGAAAGATCAACTTCACAACTATGATCATAAAATTCTTATATGTTTTTATTTCAAACCCTTGTTTTCTTTTGAGTTTTCTTGAACTTAGAAAAATGCAAGTTTTTTTTAAGAAAAAAATGAAATCGAATTAAAGCATAGAGTCAAAAAACCCAATAAAAAAAATAACAAACAAAACATATGGGCAAAATATGAGAAAATGAAATATAAAAAAAATAAAAATAGAAAAACAAATCACACAAGCAAATTAAAAAGAGAAATGAAAAGAAACTAAAGAAAACATAAAAATCAAGAAAAATAAAAGAAGAAACAATTGATAATAAAAATAAAAATAAGAAATTATTAAAGAAAAAAGGATATATAAAAATTAAAAAAACAAAAAGAGAAAACGTTGAAGAGAAAAACATGATATATAAATTAGGACAAAGTAAAAATGGTTGATTAATAAGAAAAAAAAAGTAAAAACAAAACCAAGAAACCCAAAGAAAATAGAAAAAAAAAAGGTAGCAAATAGATAAAAATAAAAGAAAAAAAATATGATATATGGCTAAGTTAAACAATGATCAACGAACAGTTAAAATTAGTAAATTAAAAAATATGAATAAAAATGCTAAAAATAGAGAGAATTCTAATAGAATAAAGACTATACAACTAAATTTAATTTTTATGTTTTTAATTAAAATGGTCTAATAATATTTTTTTTGAAATAATTAATTTAATTCTATGATAGGTAAAACTAATAAAATTGACTAGAATTAAAAAAAAAAAAACAACTCATTTAATTTGTTCGAATTCAAACTTAACTCAATTCGATTTTATCAAGTTTCATCCAATTTAAACCATAGCAAATTTGAAAGAAAAAAAAAAAGAGACAACATTGAGAAAAAAAGGTATGATGAAAAAGAAAAATTTTCATTAAAACTAAAATGTTCAATTGTTAAATGAAAGTTTGGTATGTTGAAATTACTTTAATTGTATCACATAGTGACATCCAAATAAATATCCAATGGTTTTATTTTTTATACCAATCAAATTTCAATATGAGTGAGATTACATTAAAATAAAGCTTATATGACCATATCTTGGATTTCTAATCTTCCTCAAATAGTTGAATTGTGCTAATATGATATACTACCTTCACATATTGAAATTTATCATAAGTTTTATCTATTCATTATTCTCACACAATATTTTTTACTTGGGTAAAGTAGTCATGCAATTTAACTGAGCTTTTGTTTTGTTGATCTTTATCTTCTCAACTAGCCTTAAATCTTAAACCATATACAAAATAGTGTACAACTTGATGTTAATAATTTCAAATTCAATCATGTCATAGAGTTTATTCGTCAATCTTGCTTTTGAAAAAATATCATATTGATTTTATGATATTGATAACTAAAAGATTACCATAAAATTAAAATATAAAAGTGCTTATTTAATCACCATAAATACTAAACCCATAGCATGATATTTGAACATTCTAATGCATATTTTTCACCATCGCAAGCCCATAAGTTTTCTCTCATATTTTACAAATATTTTAAAAATATGAAATAGTTTGATTATGAAAACTTAATCATAAGAGGAATTATATCAAGTTTTGTAATAGCTTAAGGAAGAAATTTCATTATCTAAAAGACATAAAGGAATTTAAGTTAAAAAACTGCCTAGGAGAGCAGTTGATTACCATATCATAAGAAGTTGATTGCATTGGCTGCTAAAGATAGAAGTTGACTATTAGCATAAAGCAAAGTCATGACAGTCAAACATACAAGGGAGTAATCAACTGTTATGCTTATATAATAATTAAGGAAAGTCATGGTAGTCAAACATATGGGAGCGCAATTGACTAGTTATGTTAGGTAATCAACTGTTATGACTAAAAATTAATACCAGTTGATTCTTGTTCTTAAAGAAGTGGAGTGCTATTACATACAAAGTTTTCTAATGATTAAAAGGTCTAGGGTACTTGATAGCTATAATAGAAAATCAACTATCCTGATGATAAGCACTTTTTAAAAAATTAAGAGTCAACTACTGTTCAATTATTATGAATTTACTAGATCAAATGTGGAATTGATTGCTCTACTAAATAAGTTAACTACCTTTCTTTTTATGATTTTCTAAAAAAAAAAAAAAAAAATAAAAGAGCAATTGACTTTTCTTATAAAGTAATTGACTGCTCTGCATGAAAAGTTATAATTTAAAAAAAAATGAAAAATGAGTTCTCTTGAAATGAAAATATTAAACTATTCAAATGAATCTTTTATTCTTAATTATTTAGAAATGTATCTTTTTGATAAAAAAAAGTTATGTTTGATTAAAATAATATAATCAAAGAGTTACAAGTTTTGGATTCAATCTCTATAAATAAAGATGTTGTGAGTTTATTTGAGATGATGAAAAATTAATAAAATGTTAGACACTCAAAATTTTTTCTTCTCTTATCCATACTTTAATAAACAAAGGCTTGTTAATTTGACATTATTTTTTATCAAATTAATTTTTAAAGTAAGATATTTTCATTTCTCATCAAATGGTGTTAATGGTTTGATTTTACAAGTGCAAAGTGATATCAAACAAAGTTTTATTGTATCTTAGATATATTTTGGTTATATTCTTTTTGCATACCATGATTGGTAAGGATGAAATAAACCTTAAAAAAAGTGGCATTTGTAACACTCTTTATAGCTATTTCATTTGTTTTTTGAAGGCTCCATCTTAGAATCAAACAAGGCTTGGAAGGAAAGATAGCAACCAAAGTCACAAGTGAAAGATCATCATTAACTACAAGTTTATAAAGAAATAAGTCTTGAAAATAACATCCACGTAGAGTTAGCAACTTGCTATCTTTTAATGTTCTCACATTTTGGTGCATTTATGAAGTTTTGACGATAAGTATAGTACCATTTTGGTTATTATTAAAGTTTCATGTCTATTATATTTAAATGTTCAATTGAATCATTAAAATCTTTAAAAAATTTTGTATTTCATATTGTCAAGAATTAGATCAATAATTTTAAATACGACACGATAACATTATATGAAAATCAAATGAAAAAGACATGAAAGTGATATAGTTTAAAATTTTAGTAAAAACTATATTTTTCGTATTTTTTGTTATACCATCATTTTTTTTTATTCCTTTAGTAATCTTTATTTCTTTCTTTGTTTAATTGAAATGTCATTTTTATTAATTTTGGTCAAGCTTATACTATACCTTTTTTGTAATTGACTACCATTGGTATCCCTTAATAGCCATGATAGGCTCATTAATGCTTCAACCTATGATATTTTATTCTTATGAATTAGTTTGTGCCTTTAGCCCATGATATTTTTTATAAGAACAATGGCAATAGTTGCATGCATAATAGAACTTAGTCTTAAATACTAGTATTGCTTAGAAAACTACGTCATGTCTTTTTTCAACCTTAAAATTGGCAATTGTGTGCCTATACAAATGTAATTGCTAATCATTCTCAATTTTATGACAAAAAAAGGAAAAAAAAGAAAAATCAATTTTCACTATTTTATTCTTAAAAAATGAAAACATTTTTTTTTTTTGCTCCTTAAGGTGCTGTCTATTCCATTTTTGCATTATGTTGTGCATTAATTATCTTTATTTTCTATTTTCAATGGTGAAACTAATTGAACAAAGAGACTCACCACCACTGAAAATAGTTTATGTGGCTCGTGTGTAAAAAAATAAATTTTTTCCTTGTCTTTTTTTATTTTTTTTCTCGTGGTAGAACTAATCAATACTTTCATTTAGACCACTTGTTTTTATAATTTTGCAAAAGTGAAAAATAAAACAACGCAACAAAAATGAGTCAGACAGTGAGATAAATGACAATCTTTGGTTCACTCACATCTATGGTAGTTGGATATTAAATAGAAATAAAAAAAAAACTCAAACAAGAGTTTACTATTGATAGGTGTATAACTACTGATAAATCAAGGTGACCACAACCACCTCTATTTTGTTCAATCATTGTCAACAACTTGCATAATAGGATAATGAAATTTGATGATAAATTTTGATGGCCAACTTCAATGGATAAATAATCAAGAGATCAAGATTAAAGGGACTAAAACTCGAAGCAATATTTGATCTAAGACAACACAGATAAGAAATCACACTAGAAACAAGTTGATCAATAGGTAAACTCTTAGTATGAATTATTGAAATAGTTTCAATTTTGCTTTAAATGTTGACCAATGGATGCATACGTATATGCTATATTGTCCTCTAAATCTTACACATAAGCAAAGCATCTAACCGACGATAATTCAAATTGAGTAAAACAAATTATTTGAATAATCCATCGATTAAATACTGTCAAGCAAAATAGAAAGTGAAACATCAAAATTCACATATCGATAATGATAGGTTTTATAGTATCTAAGAATACTTAACTTTCAAACTTATTATTTCTAAAACTCTGAGTATCATCCATAAATAAAAGACAATATGATAAAATCAACAATGATTAAGCACCAAATGAAACATCAAAACTTAAGTAGAAATATAGTCAAAGTACCACAAATAAAATAATAATCATAAAAATAGCAACAAAAAAGATATAAACCTTAAGATAAACAACCTAAACATACTTAAAGCTATAAAAATAGCTAGATGTATGATTAAAATAAAAACAACATAATAAAAATAGAAGCATCAAATACCAAGTCAAGTAACACAAAAAAAATGAAGAAAGAGAATGATAAAATAAATAACCTTTAAATATAGCCTATAAAAAACAAAACAATAACAAATAAAATCTTCTATAATATATATATATATATAATGAAAATTTTTTCATAAGTCAATATTAAGGAAGTTAACAATTTGCAAATACAAAAGGAGAAAGCATCATATAATAGTAGCATTATCGTAGTTAAGCAACGAAGTAAAAAATATAAATGCAAGAAAAAAATAATAGTATACTAATTCAAAAAACTTAACATAACAACATCAATTCATAAAAAAATCATTTGAATTAACATACGATTTTATAATTAAAAAATAAAATGCTGCATAAAAATAAATCATAACAATACCTAAAAAATAATTATATGCATCATAAATTTCAAGATGTTAATAATATTTTATTCTTACACAACCCAAAACAATAATAAAAGGGAATAAACAGCAAAAAAAGTTCAACAACAAAATATATCTGTAATGATAATCTTTTTTATTAATTCACATTCATCAAGCCAATAATTGGTATATTAAAAATGAAAAAAAATTATATAACATTGGAATCAACATAGGCAAAAAAATATATAACATTAACATCATTATAGATAAACTAAAAAACAAAAAAAAAAAAAATTGAACAAAAAATAGCGATATGACTTAAAACACAGAATTAACCAAATCAGCTAAAAGATATTTTTTATGGATAATATTTATCTAAATACAACATCTAGGATTTTTCATTTGAAATAGTACATAAACTAATTCCAACATAAAAACTCAAAATCATATAAACTTGCAAATAAGTATATTCATAATATCATAAATCCAAAATCGAAAAAAAAAAAAATAATGTAGAAAATATAAACTATTGATTAAAACATAATCAAATGCAAAAAAGCATTAACATCTACAAATTTATAGTTAAAATTACAACGAATACAAGAAGTAATGAGAAATTGTAAATAACGAGGCAAAAAAATCTAAAACATCCCCCCAAGCCACTTTTGAATACATTTTATAAAGAAAAAATATAGAGTAAAAACAAATAAGAATAACATCCAATACCTCTGTAATAATATTTTTTTAATTTATTCATATCTATGAAGATCAAATCCACAATAATAAAAAAAACAATAATCATATAATAAGAATACGACTATCTAAATTCATAAAGTAATCATAACCTCTACCCAAGAAGACAATCACAAACATAAATAAAACCTAAAACAATAATACATATGTATGAAACAATATGAATCTACGATAGCGAGGAAGGCTCCAAAAAATATTATTATTTTTCTTAAAGGAAAAAAATAACCCTGCACCAAAAAATAAACAATAAATCAAAATTGTATGATAGACATGAACCATGCATATAAAAATATTTTAAAAAAAGAACAAAATAACAAAACAATAACTTAAAATAATAAAAATAATGTAAAGATAAGCTAAAGTTTTACAGCTCAATAAAAAAAGGTAATAATAAAGAAACAAGAAAAAAAATTCAAATCAAACATTGAATACTAATTTTGATTGAGTAAGTGAATAATGCAACCCATCATCATAACTGAAACAAACAATAAATAGCAAGGACCATAATGACTTAATAAAAAAAAATCATTAAATTTAAAGGAAATAAGGAAACACAAACCTTGAAACAAAAATACATAATAAAGAATAATAAAAAAATTTAGTCAAATAATGAATCAGTAAAACCCAAATCAATCAAATAAACTAAGTCAAGACAACAACAAAAAAAGGCCAAATAAAACAAAAAAAAAACTAACAAGAGAAATGAAACCACAAAATGGCAAAACCAAAAAAAAAACTAGATGAACAAAATCAAGGTAATAATAAAAAATAGACCAAGGTAGCAAAGAAGAAAACTAACCTGAGAAAGTAATGAGGTACTAAAACATTGATGTAATAATAAGCTTTCAACTATAGTGAAAAAATTAAAAAATGGAATAAAGGATTGGTAGACCAATAAAAAGTATAAGACACACCGATTATGAGAACTTTCTCATAAAAAAAAATTATACATCATTATCAATCTTACAAATAACATAGCCAAGAAAATTAAAAAAAAAAAAGATCCCAATCAACAAAAAATTCAAAGAAAATAAAAAAAAACCATAGAGTTAAAAAACTCAATAAAAAAATAACAAACAAAACATGTAAACAAGAATATGAGAAAATAAAACATATAAAGAAATAAAAATAAAAAGACAAATCACACAGGTAAATTAAAAAGAGAAACAAAAATAACTAGAAAAAATATATAAATCAAGAAAATAACAAAGAAACAGTTAAAGGAAAAAACAAAAAAAAGAAATGATTGAAGAGAAAAACATAATATATAGATTAAAGCAAAATGAAAATGGTTGATTGATGAGGAAAAATGTAAAAATGAAACCAAAAAACTAGAAAGAAATAAGAAAGAAGAGCAATAAATAAAAGGAACAAAAAAAAAGATGTGACACTAGGCTAAGTCAAATACTAGCAATGGAAAGTTAAAATTAGTAAATTTAAAAGTATGGATTATAATTGAAAATTATAATCAACGACATTTTATTTATCTAAATGGCAAATAGAAAATATTACAATTTTTTTTAATATTGATAATAATACAAATAATATTAGTTGTAGCAATATTTATAAGAATCCAAAATCTATTTGAACTCTTATGTTGCAAGAATTAGATAAATTTAGATTTTTTTGAAAGGTAATATATTTAGATAAATTACTTTCTTTTTACCTTTTATATGAGAGAGTACGATGAAAGAATGTAATAATTGTGGCTTTGTAGTAGCAAAGCATAAAAACCTTTTGATGATCTTCAAGTTCAAGAAAAAAGACAAAGCATTCTTGTAATCGCTTTCTCGAGTTATCGATTCAAGTCGCATAATGCTGAGCTTGTTGATTACTACTTGAAAAGAAAGTTTATAATCAACCATTGACACTGAATAGAAACGAAAATATTTAACTTTACAACTATGATCTTGAAACTCTTACATATATTTATTTTAAACCCTCATTTTCTTTGAGATTTTCTTGAAAGTAGAAAAATGCAGGTTTTTTTTAAGAAAAAAAATCGAATAAAAATATAAAGTTGAAAAACCTAATCGAAGAAATAATAAATAAAACATATAGGTGAGAATATAAGAAAATGAAATATAAAAAGAAATCAAAAAAAGATAAATAAATTACACAAGAAAATTAACAAAAGAAACGAAGAGAAACCAAAGAAAATATAAAAATCAAGAAACCAAAAAGAGAAGCAATTAAAGATAAAAATAACAAGAGAAACTATTTAAGAGAAAACAAGATATATAAAATCGAGAAAAATAAAAAGAAAAACAATACAAGAGAAAAACAAAAAGATTAAAGATTAAAGAGAAAAATAGAATATATAAATTAGGACAAAATAAAAATGATTGATTGATGAGGAAAAAAAGTAAAAACGAAACTAAAAAACCCAAAAGAAAATTGAAAAGTAACAAGCAGACAAAACAAAAGAAAAAAGAAAAAATGTGATACATAGGTAAGCCAAATGATTGTCAATAGAAAGTCAAAATTAGTAAATTTAAAAGTATGAATGAAAAAGAATATGCTAACAATAGAGAGAATTCTAATAAAATAAAGACTATGCAGTTAAATTTAATTTTCTTATTTTTTATTAAAATGATCTAATAATATTTTTTTAAAAATAATTAATCTAATTTTATAATAAGTAAAGCTAATAAAATTGACTAAAATTAAAAAAAAAAAAGTTTGTTTCAATTTGTTCAAATTCAAACTTAATTCAATTCAATTTTATCAAGTCCCGTCCAATTTAAACCATAACAAATTCGAAAGAAAAAAAAACAAGGACATCATTGGGAAAAAAAAGGTACAATGAGAAGAAAAAATTTTTATTAGATTCAAATGAGTATCCAATGGTATTTTTTATTTTATACCAATCAAATTCAATGTGAGTGAAATTACATTAAAATGAAGTTTTAACAACCGTATCTTGAGTTTCTAATCTTTTCAAATAGTTGGGTTATGTTGTTATGGTCTAATACTTTCACTTTTTGAAAATTCATACAATGTTTTTATCTATTGATTATTTTCACACAATGTTTTTTCATTATGTTGTACATTAATCATTTCCATTTTCTATCTTTCAATGGTGAAACTAATAGATCAAAGAGACCTACTATCACTGAAACTAGTTTGTTTTCTAGCTCAAGTGACATATAGACAGAATCACTTAGTTTTTCCAATTAGGTTTGTTAAAATTCCTTTATTCTTTTTATTGTTGAGCCTCATGATCATCTTTAACTTATTTATATATCTTTGTTTTGTGCAAATCTTTTTAAAACTATTAAATAGAAAACATTGAACTTATCAGTAATAACTTATTCTATTACATAATTTTTTTTGAATAAGGTATATTTTTATTTTATCCAAACTAGTAGAATTAGATTACAGTTCAACTAATTCTCTGCCTTTATAACAATGTTAACAACCTAGTCTAGAATTCCACATTTAAATTTCAAGCATCACATAATTGCATGTTAACAGCATTGTTTATAATATGAGTTATTCCATTTAATCTATGCTTAACTACTTCCTTTATTATCACTATCAGTTTTGCTAACTCTTCTTCCACTTGTTTGAACATTTTTTGGTCTCTCCAAGCCAGATATATACATGTGTTCTAAGCTATGCGTAAGATAGTTGATATTAGAGCTTTCATTTTTATCTTTTTCTCTGCTCAATCTAACTCAGTAATTTAATTCCCAATTCTTCTATTGATTCTACATTTCTGCATAAACTTTTGCCAAATTTATTTGGTGTAAGCACAATAAAAAAACATATGATCCCTCAATTCTTCTATTATATAATTCAAGAAATGTAATGATTTTAATTGATTTTGGTTTTGGGTTATCTTGTACTAATACGCTTTAAGGGATAAGATCAATAATTTATTCTCTATTTAAGTTAGTATAAGTGCAATAGGAGTTTGTAGATGAGTAGTTTGATGAAATGCTTATTTTTTAACTTGTTATGTCAAAATGTTTGCTACCTTTTTTCTTAGGCATGTTGATCTTATTTTATGTTCTTAAGAAAGAAATTGAGTTAATTACAAAAGTAGATTAGTTCAATCAAAACCTTCATATTCAATCTCAACTTTTCATTGCATAAATTTCACCTAAACTTAGAAACCAATCAAAACAGGTTTGCAGTAGGGGTGATAATGAATTAGATTCGATTTGATTTTTTTGAATAATACAATATTATGAATTTTTAAAATATGATTCAAATTCGAATCGATTTTCTCTTAAAATTAATATGATTCAAACCAAATTCTACCAATTTAATTTGATTTATTGATTTTTAAAATATAATTTTTTATTTTTATATATTATTTTAATAAGATTTTTAATATATTAAATAAATATATATAATAATTATTTTATTTTATAAAAACTTAAAAAATATATAAAAAATAATAAAAATATATAATTCGATTTAGTTTGATTTTTTTTTATTTTTTATATCTTGATTTGAAAATTGATTCAAATTTAATATATATATTTAATATCTGAACTTGATCAAAATTAAATAAAAAAAGAATTGATCAAAACCAAATATCATAATTTCGAATCAATTTAAGATTTTTTTTGGTTTGCACAATGTGAAATCTCCATGTAACAATATTACTCAATATCAATGTATAATATAAATTGAAAAGGTGTGTGGGAAGTTAGGGAAAAGCATTGATTTGTCTTGCCTTGCAATTAAATTCATCCCAAAAATCCTAAATCTGCATGAAAAATGGGATAAGTTCCTTCTTCATTTTCGCTTGTCTAATAGACTTAAAAAGCTGTAGAAAATAAACTTTAGTTTTTCAACTTTTAATTTGTCTTTTTTTTTTCATTATTTTTAGAGATGACGGAAGTGTGAAGTGAAAGAGTGAGAGAACCTATCATCAATAGCGATTTAGGTTCAAGAAGACAAAAGATATTACTGCGAAAACCATGAAAGTAACAGGAGATAGGCAAGTAATCTTTTAGAATTCCACAAGTCAGCATCCTAGTAATCAAGAAATTTGTACTTATCAAAAGCTTCGAACTCCTGTCTAACCAAGAACAAAAAGCCTCGCGTTCTCTTATTGTTTAACAAAAAAATGAAAATATAGGTTACTTTGAGCCTCAAAGCTTTGTGGGTTTCAAATGAAAACTTTTTGGAATAGAATATTTTGGAAGAAGCAGGGAAAAAGTCCACTACTAGTCGACCCCAACTTGAATTCTTCACCTTATATTTATTCATAATTTATAGTTAAGTTAGAGAAGACAATCTTGATAAATCAGCAACCTATGACGAAAGGTTGTCCGTCTCAACCTTTAAGCGAGAGTTGATGTGGCTCTTTAAGAGCCCGTATGTTGAAAAAACGGGTGCAGGCTGGACTGCCTCTAACATTTCCCTAATTCCTAGGCCAATTGGTAAAGTTGCACACAAAACATGTTTTTTTTTTTGGCTAGATTCTTCTTTTCTTTTGAAAATAGATAAATAAATTATTTATTAAACTTAATAAATAAACATATATGAATACAAATTAATTTTATTTACAAACTATTTATTGAATGTTTTGTTCATTTACACCAATAAATATAACTTAAATCAAATATGAATTTTTTTTTATTTTTATAATTTTTTATTTAATTAATAAATTTTAAAATATTATTTATAATCATTTATTAAATTTAGCATTTAATGTAAATGAATATAAATCGAATTTACTTAAAAATTATTTATTCAATGCTAAAATAATTTTTTTATTTATTATTTTTTATTGTAGTGACAATTAATCAATATTTTCATTAGATCACGCGTTTTCATAATTTCATAAAAATAAAAAATATAACTAATTTTTTTATTTTTAATTAACGAATTATTTATTGAATGTTTTATTCATTTACATTAATAAATATAAAATAAATCAAATATGAATAATTTTTTTATAGTTATAATTTATATATTTAATTAATAAATTTTAAAATATTATTTATAATCATTTATTAAATTTAACATTGAATATAAACGAATATAAATAAAATTTACTCAAAAATTATTTATCCAATGCTCGATTAAATTTTTTTATTTATTATTTTTTCTCAGGGTGACAACCAATCGATATTTTCATTAGATCACCGGTTTTCATAATTTCGAAAAATTAAAAAATATAACACTACAGCAAAAATAAGTCAGACAGTGAGACAAATGGCCGTCTTTGGTTCACTTACACCATGGATGCGTGGCTTGTTGCTTATAGGCGAAAAACAAAATATTCAGAAAGCTGTTGAAATAAAATCCACATGGCCATGGCCATCGCCCTGGCCCTCTCAATCTACATATTATTTCACATAAAACAGTTACAACTCTTTTGATTAAAACTAGTCAATCCAAGGGTGACAGTTTCCATCAATTGAGGAAGAGAAAAAGGAAGAGGGGAATAGTAGCAATGGCAGCGGCAGCCATGAGTCTTGTTGTTTCAGCTGGCAGTCACTCGGTTTGTGTGCAGGCCGGTAAAGGGTTTTCAATTTCGAAACCGAAGGGGTACAAATTGGGTCCGCGAGCTGCTTTGGTAGAAGCCAGACCCAGAGTCAATGGTTCGCAGATGGCGGTGCAAGTATTGGGAGGGGACCGAGCGGAGGACCTGCAGGCGGAGGCCAGGGCCATGGCACGTGCCGCCAATGCCTCTGTTTACAGCCCCGAACTTCTTGCTCGCAAGTATGGGTCACGACCCGTCCAGGTGATACACTTTTTGATTATCATAAAATTGTTAGAAGGAATGGAATTTAGTAGGGTTTCGAGTTTTGCTGATGAGGAATGAAATTGCCATGATTAGGTAGTGAAGAGGACTTTGGAAATCTTGATAGCCTTGGGTTCTTTTGCTTTGAAACTATTGTTGGATGAAAGGAACGGGACGTTGGATCAAAACAAGAGAAAGCGAGCCGCTGAATTGAGGACCATCTTCACCAGATTAGGCCCTACCTTTGTAAAATTAGGTCAGGGTTTATCCACTAGACCCGACCTCTGCCCACCCGAGTATCTCGAGGAGCTCGCTCAGCTGCAGGTTTTTTTTTTTCTTTGTAAGGGCAATATCTGACAATTAAAACACAACACGATGACACCCATATAAAAATAATAAAAAAAAATCAAAGTGATACGATTTAAAATTTTAACAAAAATCATATATGGATTTGATAAACCAAAAAAAAGTTTTTCATGTTTTCATGCCGACAAGATATGTAATTTTTGTATAAAAATATGAATATATGAATTATTAGTATTTTATGTGACGCGAGTACACAGATTATCAGTTGTAGTAAGGGCTGCTGATGCTGAGATTCGAACTGTATGAACTAATTGCTTCTTAACAGTTATGCTACTTAATATAGTTCCTTGGGTTGGTTTTACTAAGTTAGTCCGATATATTCCTAGGATGCTCTGCCTACATTTCCTGACGCAGATGCATTCTCATGCATCGAAACAGAGTTGGGGATGCCGCTCGACTCCATTTTCTCTTCCATTTCCCCTTCTCCTACTGCTGCTGCCAGTTTAGGTCAAGTCTACAAAGCTCAACTTAAGTATTCAGGCCAAACTGTTGCTGTCAAGGTGCAACGACCTGGTATCGAGGAAGCCATTGGACTTGATTTTTACCTAATAAGAGGCCTAGGGATTTTCATCAATAAATACGTTGACATCATCACCAGCGATGTTGTTGCCCTTGTTGATGAATTTGCCTTTAGGGTTTATCAAGAGCTGAACTATGTGCAGGTCAGTTCTTTTTTTGACCAATCTTATTGCATTGGTATGCATTGATTCCCGCTTTCGTTTTCAAGAAAAAAAAATCCTCAACCATCCATCAAGTTGCTTTTCTTTTATGCTATGTTTGTGAAGATGAATTTGAGAGAGTGGATTTAGATTTTCTTTGCCACATAAATTGTGAGAATGAATGCACACACCATGAACAAATTAGTTAAGATTCAATATAGGTAAATATTTCAAAACCTTAGGAAGATATACCCGTGTATATCTTTTCTGAACTTGTGAAACAGAATAAGAAAAAAAAAAAGGGTGTGCTTTCTTATTCTCTGTACCTTTTTTTGGGGTACGAGTGTTAATTTTGACAGGTGCCTGCAGGAGGGACAAAATGCGAGGAAATTCAAAATGTTGTATGCTGACAAGGAGGATATCCTTGTTCCAGATATCTTTTGGAATTATACGAGTGGCAAAGTATTGACAATGGAGTGGGTTGATGGGGTGAAACTGAATGAGCAAGCTGCCATTGAAAGGCAAGGTTTGAAGGTTTTGGATTTAGTGACCACAGGTATCCAGTGCAGCCTCAGGCAGCTACTAGAGTATGGATATTTTCATGCGGATCCTCATCCTGGTAATCTTTTGGCAACACCTGAAGGAAAACTTGCTTTTCTAGATTTTGGAATGATGAGTGAGACCCCAGAGGAAGCAAGATTTGCTATAATTGGTCATGTTGTTCACTTGGTGAATCGGGATTATGAAGCTATGGCCCGTGATTACTATGCTCTGGATTTCTTGTCAACTGATGTAGACGTTTCCCCAATTGTGCCAGCACTTCGGGACTTCTTCGATGATGCTCTTAACTATACTGTGAGCGAACTAAACTTCAAAACACTGGTTGATGGTTTGGGTGCTGTTTTATATCAATACCCATTTAATGGTGAGCTGATTTTTTCCAGTTACTTTTGAGCTCTATCCTCAAGTTTGGTCACTGTATGTTTATATAATGGACCTAACTGCAGTGTTGTATTATAATCAATGGGAGTACTGGTTCAATGAATGTTTTCTTGCTAATCTTTTAAACTTTTTTTTTTTAAAAATTACCACTATCATCATTTTTTTTCTTGAAATTCCAATGTTGCAAAAAAAAAAAAAAAAGAAACCTCCCCTTTTTCCCGTACCCCTAAAGACTGACTGAGGAGTGAGTGGATGCTATATACTGGATAATTTCTTTTGGAATCTAATGGTTTGGTTTTTAATTTGCTTGCAGTACCTGCCTATTATGCATTGATATTGAGGTCGCTTACTGTACTAGAAGGTTTAGCCCTTTATGCTGATCCTAATTTTAAGGTGCTGGCTGCCTCATACCCTTACTTTGCTAAAAGGCTTCTCACAGATCCAAATCCATATCTGAGAGATGCTCTTATAGAGTTACTTTTTAAGGATGGGAGGTTTAGGCATGTATTTACTAACCTAGTGATTTATATAGCTTCTTTTTCTCTGTGCATTTGATTTGATGAAATGTGCCGTCCTGAAATACCTGTAATATCTGTTTGTGACAGGTGGAATAGACTAGAAAACCTTCTTGTTCAGGGAAAAAAGGACCGAGATTTCTCTGCAAAAGATGCTTTGCAACCTGTTTTAAAGCTACTACTGGGGCCAGATGGTGAAGAACTTAGGACTTTGGTAATTAAAGAGGCTGTCCGTGTTACTGAAGCTGTTGTTCTAGGCACAGTTGTTGATACATACAACTCTGTACCCCCTTTTATGCGTGGTCTAATGTTCAATGGCAATGGAAATGGAGTGCTTGCAATGAGAGCTGGTGAATTAGAACTCATGATGGAGCTTCGGGACCAGGTCTTTAGAATATGGGGGCTTCTGCGTTCCTCTGAAAATTTTGATCCAGCACTTTTGCAGCCTATATTACAAGTAAGTAAACCTTATTTGCGCTGTAATTTGGTTACTAGAGTAGAAAAAAAATGCAAAGACAGACAGACAGGCACACACACATACAGAAGATGTAATTGATGCAACAATGTTATGTGCTACTGTTAAATTTTCATTTTTATTGGTTTTAATGTCTTTGTCAGTTCTTTTCCTCAAAATATTTTGGATGCCTGATATATATACTTTATTTTAGGGCTAGGGTTAATTGTTGATATAGGATTTAAAGTTGTGTAAGTTGCTCTCTTATCGATGTAATCTTGACTTAATTCTCAGCTCATACATTTTTTGTATCTGGTTTTAAGTATTGATGATAATTACACTTCTTAAGCATGTGATATTGAAGACTCATGGCATCATAACATATATACTGATTCATAGTTTAAAAGCTGATGCCTTAGTGGCTATAAATCCTCAATCCTAGAACGTTTTTTTTGGAGCTCCAGAGACTGCCTTTGAAGATATATTTATATACTTTTGTAATTTCATCGATGTGTCTTGTAAGATTTTTTTTTGTTCAAAAAAAAAATTGCAATCATTCTTCCTACGTATTTGATCCTTTACAAATCCCAAAGTTAAAAACCATAGAGGAACTAACTTTTGGATGTTGCATTTGGCCCAAACCATTTCTTCACACAATTATAATATTCAATGGAACTGGCTAATGAAGGATTCTTGAATCTTGAGCAGGTCCTTCAAAAACCCGAGGCACACAGTCTAGGGGGCCGTGTAGTTGGTGGGATTACTCAGCGTCTTGCAGCTCGCTTACTGCAACAAGTTCTTTGAACGCCAACAGTTCCTACATCAAGTTTATGAGCAGCGGACTTCAGGTAAGCTGATAAATGTATGTTGTACACCTGAAAATCTACAACGATTCTTTTTCCTGTTAGTTATTCAACTAAAACGAATTACATTTGAAAAATTATAACGCAAAGAATACACCTTTTCGGAATGTATTGATTTATCAAATGAAGAGCAGGAGCTTGTTATCAAGTTAGTAAGGTTATATTTTGCAAACTGTTTCCTTTTAATCAATATATAGGAGCACTTGCGCATTTGATTCAATGGTATATACTTGTATCCTCCTATTCGAAGAGCGGGATTCGAATTTCCCTTCTCTCAAATAAAAGAAAAAATTATGGAAAAATGTATATATTCAAGAAATTCAACGTTCCATTGTGTTCAATACATTATTTGGCTTAATTATAGGTGCATATATCTGGTTACTCAGGGTTTGAATTGGTATTACTACGTGATTTTCATGCAATTGCTTTTGTTGGAGTGTAGGTAAGTTCTGCAAAAGCTCCTAAAATTGGCATATTAGTAACATTCATTCATTCATAAATATTAATGTTTGGTATACATAAACTGAAAAAATGAAAAGCTGCAAATAATCATCCGAAACTTTCTTGATTCTAAATTCATCTTTGAATCTTAGAGCAGCCAAGATGTGTGTTACTGACTCAACAACACGAGTCCATAAATGACACTTCCTGATCATAGTACTTAATGACATGCTGTTTAGATGTTGTAATTTTTAAACAGGACATGATGATGATATAATGACATGACATGAAAATAATATAAAAGATATTATAAAAGTGGTAATATTATAATTTTAATAAAAATTATATGTGATTTTAGTATAAATAAAAAAATTATTTTGTGTTTGGTTCTTTGATATAAATTTGATATATATATATTTTTTGTGAATTATGCATTTGATACTATATAAATATACGAATTTCATGACTATCTCCGCTATTTGCCTGTAAAAGATTGTAGCATAACTCTGTTTCACAATGTGGCATGGAGAAGGTGTTGGCTTCATAGCTTGCCCCCGACCTTGCTCATTTACAGACAACGGAAAAAGCCAAGGGCTTATAAAACCCGCGACTCGGTTGCAGATAGAACTGGTCAAACACCTTTATATCCGCAATTCAACTCAACTTCCTTTTCATCAAAACTGCGAGGCTAAGCTGAAGTCGAGGAGTTTCATGAGAATCAATGCTGCCAATATACTTTTATATCATCATCTGCCGTTTCAACTCAGATCCCAAAACCCTGAGAAAGCGATTCAGGACTTCTGCACTTCGCATTTGATCCAACGAAGTCAGAAAAAATTGAAAGTTTTCAATTCTTTTCATACACGTGTGAGACATGCATTTTTATTACGTATAATATTAAAATTTGTATATTTATATTATATTTTATATAAAAATTATATATTAAATTCGTATGAACAAAAATAATAATAAATATATATTTTTATTAAATTTATATATAATTATTATTAAAATTTTAAATTATATTATTTTTTATATTTTTTAATTATATTTATATTAAATTATTATATCATATTTTAAATTATTATATTTACATACAAAATTGTATCTTATGCATGATTCAATACTTTAAAATATGTATAGTAAAATATTCATTTTTTATAGAATAAAAATATTGAAAATTGTCTGGAAAAAAAATGAATTGAAACTATCCAGTTGGATTTACGAACTAAAAAATTTATATTTTCGATAAAAGAAAACGATACCGGGTAGACCTCTTTGTAGTGTTGTAAAGGATTCAGAATCCATTTTCATAAAATGGGTTAAAAGATCAACATTCCCTTCCCGCTTGCTGGTCTACCCAAAATTAGGGTTTAGGGTTTTTATCCAGTGCTCTGCAAATCCACTAACTCAAATTCTTGACCGTCCTGCGATTTAGGGATCTGCTCTGAAGTTTTCAGTTTTCACAATAATGTACGGTGATCCACAACAGCAGCAGAATCTGCCGCCGCCGCAAGGCGGGGAGTTCCAGAGAGGTCCTCTGCCACCACCTCCGCAAATGATGCGGCAGCCCTCAGCTTCTTCCTCTACTCTTAACTCAGAGTATCACCATCCTGCTCCTCATTCCCAGATTCCTCCCTATGACGGTAGAATAATAATTCTCAATCTCTTTTGTTTACAATTTTGTTTTTTTTTTTTTTGTAGTTCAAATGATTCGCCATTGTAAAAATTCTATTGAAAAATAGTTATTGAATTCTTGAAATTCAAAGGTGATTGCATATCTGAAACCCTTCTGGAAATTGGTAGAATAAAGGGCAAATTGCACATAAGGTTGAGAGGCTTCACACTTAGGTTAGAGTTGCTTTATAGATTACTAAGCAAAGCATAATGCTGCTGGGATTCTAGCAAACAAGTTATTTAGACTTCGTCTAATTGGTGCTTTTGCTACTTGCTTCTTGTTTCCAGAATAAAAAAAATGTGCATTTGGATACAAAAGCAAATGGTATTTTTGAAAGATTATAGAGAAAATATGTAATTTTTTTATAAGAAATACATGATTTTACTTCTATATAGACTAATTATATTATAATTGGTGAGACATTTTTTATTTGTTGATTTTAATTAATTATGACTGGCTTTTAACTTTTGCTTTGGAAAATTGTCAAGCAAAAAGCAAGTAGCAAAAGCTTCAATGAAAAGGAGCTTAAATTGAAGAAGATTACAACTTTACATGTAAATTTATAAAAACCATAGTCCTACAGAGCAGTTAGGATCAAAGGGAAACTGTCGAAATTGTCATAAAGAATTTCCTAAACCATAAATGTAAGCCTAATAACATATACTTATAAGTACATATAACTTAAGTACTTATAACTTATAATTACAGAAAATAGGACTCAGTGACTTAAAATTTGCAATTTCCAGCAAATATTCAACCTTGGTTCTTAGAACTTAAGAAAATGAAAGTCAAATAAACCAGTAGCCATCTATACTTAAAAAACTTTAAAGACCATGTTATATGGTTAATGTCTAGTTTATCTCTGGTAAGACACCATATAAGTCAAGCATTAGAGAAAGGCCACAACCTTGAATTTTCTTGTTGTTTGATAATATCCAATTTTAACAATATTTGCTTGAGCTTTCTTGAGCTATTTGTTGTCTGCATCAATTAGGCATTAGTAGAACCTCTCCTTTGGTGTGTGTGTGTGTTTCTCAGTCAAAATTAGTGATCACTAGAATCCAAGAAAATTTGTCTACCAAATCAATGTGTGAGGATATTTGAAGTTCTTATACCATAGGCTTTTATTGCAGTTTGCTGCTCATGGTTGTAAGCCTCATGGATTTACACTTTGAGGTTCATTTTGCACCATGAGCCTTTCCTTATTGTAAGCCTCTAGGTCTAAAACTATGGCTACTGCATGTTTAGAGGATGGGTTGCAATTCACTTGAATTAGGCTATCTGAATTTTAGGTGTTCTGGAAGATTCTTCTATTTTTTTATTAAATATTTCTTTCAGCTCATGGTGACAATTTTGCTGCCAAAAGAATGAGAAAGCTGACCCAAAGGAGAGCTGTTGATTATACGAGCACTGTTGTGCGATATATGCAGGTATTTTTTTTTTCATATTTAGTTGTTTTCATTTGCTTTTTAACATATCTTTATATAAGTGGTTGCATGGTAAGATTGGTCAATCCGGTTGACATGGATTCTTATGTTTGTTATTGGATGGCTTAAATGTCGCTTCTACCATCCTTATGGTTGATACTGTACTTTACTAGCATGGTCGTTCATTTCTTTACCTAGAAATCAGCCTGCTTTTTTCTTCCTGAAGTTTTTGCTCAAGTTCATTATTCAATGTGCTCAACACTTGCAACTTAAACTTTAAAAAGATTTCCGGCGCTATTCTTATCCATAACTCTATGTGTATGATAGCATAAGGTATCACCTATGAAGTTGTGTTCACTGTTTCATAGTGGTACTGGAGAATCCATCTTAATATAGAGGCAAAAGATCTTAGGTTGTGTCAACGTCATTCATGTATGGCGATCAGCTGTGCCTTTTTTGTGGTTCATGGGGACAGTATTAAGTTGATGTCCTGAAATACTTGTTATATGTTTCCTAGTTGCTCAGACTAAGCTCCATTTTATTTCTTTTTTGACTAATATCAACCAAATAAACCCATCATCACTATTCAATTCATGATTCATAAGTAGATCCTACAAATACAGATAAGATTATGAGTATCTCACCCATAGTTTATTATATCTGTGTTTATTTCGTTTGAGATGCATGTTCTCTTTTATGGATTCCAAACTCAAATCTTTTTTTCCTTTTGGATCTGTAATGGAGTTTGTCCTACTTGTAATCTAATACCAATTGTTCTGTAGATTCGTATGTGGCAGTGGGATTCACGGGACAGGACAACATTGCAGCCTACTCCAGCAGCAGCAATTGATGTTAGTTAACATGTGTTATCTTTATTCTCTTGTTTCCTGGATTATGAATTGTCCGCTGCTAACATATATCTTCTGTTGGTCCTTCATGCAGATGTTGCCTACAGCTACCTATTTAGATAATCCATCTACAAGCTTTGCTGCCAAATTTGTTCATACATCCCTAAACAAAAACCGGTGTTCAATAAATTGCATTTTGGTGAGTTAGATTAAAATCAATTTTTTCTGTATTCTTATCTTTTGCTTAGGGGGTTTTCTTCCAAAATAAAAGGAGTCTGTCAACAATTGAATGTCAGATGGATGAAAACCATCCACCTTATCTTTATTTATTATTTATCCTCAGCTTATTATTATGTGCAGTAGGTAGTGAGACCTACTAGAAGCTGCTCTTTTTTTTGTGCTTACATGTTTGCACTATTTATCTCCTCATATTTGTATGTATGATGACAGTTGACCCTATGTTGTGGAAAAAGGTTAGGTTGTTATTGTTTCTGTTGAATGATGCTTATTCTTGAAGTTGCTTATGACTTTTATGCGTAGGAAGGAATTGAATTCTACTGTTGGTTTATCTGCTTTCTAGAGAATAATAGAATGTAATCCCTCCAATCCAAAAAAAAAAAGATTTAGGTTTTTCTTTTAAGTTACTAAATTAACGAAGCTGCTATACGCTGAATTTTTTTTTATCTTAGTGGACTCCCACGGGTAGACGTCTCATCACAGGTTCTCAGAGTGGGGAATTTACTCTATGGAATGGACAATCATTTAATTTTGAAATGATTCTTCAGGTATGTTTCCATTAATTGTGATGTTTATCTTATTTAATTAGGATTATTCATTAGAGAATCCGAATTGATGGCTGTTTGGATTCTTTTTTTACATAAAACACTTAGGCCCATGATCAAGCCATCAGGTCTATGGTGTGGAGTCACAATGACAACTGGATGGTTTCTGGTGATGATGGGGGTGCAATAAAGTATATATCTTTATCTGCTTTTGGTGTTATTTAGCCTTCTTTCCTTCATGCTTGTGAATATTTGTTTGACATAAGCATATTTATTTATGCTGATATAAGTCTGTATTTGGGGTTTACCTTTTAGGTATTGGCAGAATAACATGAACAATGTTAAGGCCAATAAATCTGCTCATAAAGAATCAGTTCGTGACTTAAGGTACCTTTTTTGATGCTTTTTTCCCTGTAAGAGTTTTATCTGTGTAGCAATTTATGATGTACTCTTTAACAGTTTTTGTAGGACAGATTTAAAGTTCTGTTCCTGTTCTGATGATACTACTGTAAAAGTGTGGGACTTTGCCCGGTGCCAAGAGGAGCGCTCGTTAACTGGTAATGTTATCTTGACTACTTATCAAGTATCAACTCTAAGAATGAGTTTGTTTCCCCTAGCTGGTGTTTCCCTGATGACATACTGAGGCAACATTATATCTTGCTTCATTGATTACTCTAGTTATTCTGCTTTATGTTTGCAGTTTTATTATTATGTGTTTATACAAAATTATATGGAATCAATAATAACCTTTTGGTAAAGCATTGCCATCTTCAAAAAAGATCGACAACATCAGTTGGTTTCTTTAGTGCCCTAAACTTTTAGGCCAATAAGTTCAAAATCCACTATCATTAATGTACATATATTTCTTTCATACATGAATTAACCTAAGAGTTCCAATACATGGTTTGAACTCAGGCAGGCCATGGTTGGGATGTGAAAAGTGTTGATTGGCACCCTACAAAATCCTTACTGGTTTCAGGTGTGCATCATTTTTATTTTTCAAGCTTCTTTTACACGATCTTCCTGCAAGTTGTTGTCATCATGCCTTGCCATTTGATTCCTTTCCTTAGGTGGAAAAGACAACCTTGTGAAACTTTGGGATGCTAAGACAGGGAGAGAGCTTTGCTCATTGTGAGTACAATATCTTGGTGATGAAACTTAGCAGTTTAGCCAACAATTTTAATTATTTTGAGGAGTAATGCAAGTCTTTTGCAGTCATGGCCATAAAAACACAGTACTTTGTGTCAAATGGAACCAAAATGGTAATTGGGTGTTGACTGCTGCAAAGGATCAAATCATCAAGGTCAGCATCCTTGTTCTCTATGCAAAGCTGTTAATTAATTGGTGGGAGTAAATATTGTTTTTTTCTTTTGTAATATTCACTTTTTCCTTTTCAGCTTTATGACATCAGGGCTATGAAGGAGCTTGAATCTTTCCGAGGACACAGGAAGGATGTGACTGGTTAGTCAGACTTATTCTAAGTGGGACCCTTTTGTATGGATCTTGCTTCAAACTCCCAACCCATTGAATGTGTGCTTGACTGCATTTTTTTGTTCACCATTTTGAGGCAGGTCTTGGAAAGACTGGGTTGATTGTAGCTTACAATTATTATTATGCTTGATCATTCCATTCTCTTCTTGCATGACTTCTGTAAGGATGATTCTTAAACATGTTGATTTCCAATTTTGCCAGCATTGGCTTGGCACCCTTTCCATGAAGAATACTTCATCAGTGGGAGTTTTGATGGGTCCATTTTCCATTGGCTTGTTGGGTGAGATTTCTGATGCAGAGCACCTTGTACAGGCTGCATTACTTTATTTCCTCGTTTTGTCCTTTCATTTAGGCTCGAGGTCATAAAGGTTGTGATTTTGTGTGTTTTACTTTTACCTGGGATATTTTTTCTCGTCAATGATATATAGAGTGGATTATTAAGTTGGTTTTTGATAAGACCAATTAGGAGAGACATCAAAACCTGTTAAAATTACACAGTTTATGGACCTATATGAGGATAAACTCAATAGTTATAATCATAAAGGCTTGATAGTTAATAATAGCATAAGGGAATTTAAACTTTTTAGTAAAAGCAAATTTGCTATCTTTTATTTTATTAGATAAACTTTTCACATTAAAATTGATTTTATGAAGTTCATCTATGAAAATGGTCATCTGTCTAGTATTCAAATGTATTAGATTCATTATGCCCTTCTGTATCACAATTGTTGATTTGGTTTTTCTTACAACTATTGGTTATAAAATTTATTGATGTTGTTTTGGAATTAATGATGGATGAGTTTTTGTAACTTGAAATTACTAAAAGATCATTCTGTTGTACAGGCATGAAACTCCCCAGGTTGAAATTCCCAATGCACATGATAATAGCGTGTGGGATATAGCCTGGCATCCTATTGGTTATCTTCTATGCAGGTAAACTCATCCTAGTACTTTACTGTTATCCTGCATGCTTCTTGGCGATCTTGTTGTAGTTTATCCATATCATTTTAAAATTTAAATAGTTGTATGCATACCTATGCTTTTATGTGTCGATATGCTGGACTCTTTTCAACTTCCTACAAGTGTCGGCTATATATCATGTTTGATTTTTTGAGACAGAAATTGAATGAAATTGTTTGAGAATATCTATAAAACCAAATATATTGTCAGATCCTGGTCTGACTTAATACTATTTTATTATTAGCATTGTGCAAAATAAAACTGTATAATTTTAAAATATCAAAAGTTCTAGAAAAATTTTTTGCATTCATTGCATGATTGTAAAATTCATGCTGGGGAAACTTAGAACTTTACAGTTTTGCTGCCACGGTGAAAATTTTAGTTTGAATGCTCTAAACCAAAGTGTGAAAGTTCAGTCAATAATAGTTGGAACCTCTAAAGGCAAAACCGCTTGTAAGATGGGGTTAAAGCTTTATGTATACCTTGTCTTTAGTTCTTGCATTAGAGTAACAAGTAAATTGTTAGAGTTGGGCATATTTACTATATTTGAACTTGAATTGTGATCCTATTAGCTGAAGTTAATTTCTGCCATAATCATAATTTTCAATCCAGATTTTGTTCTCTACATATAGTCTCTGAATTTGAGGCTTAAATCGCATCATATTTGAATTTTTTCCAGAAGGATAATAAAAAATGGATCTGTAAAGATAAATCATCTTATGAGATGCTTTAAAATTCAATATACACTATCTCTAAAAGTTTTCTGAGGGCCAAGTCTCCTGTTATATAGATGGGATGATATTTAGGTTCTTGTCCATGTACATGTGCACATGGAGTGTAGTTGGTATCTTTATGCCACTCTTTCTGCCTTGCATTGATTCATGCTATGCCAGCATTGATGCTGATATGGCTTGGCACTGTGAGCAATAGCCATTTGGGTGGCTGTGGAAAGTCCATTGAACATGCTATTCTTACTGTTTTTTTACCGGTTGTAACGCTAGGGCTTGCCTTATATATATATATTTATATATATGTAATTTACCCATGTTCAGGCGTTTAACTTGTATCCATAATCATGCAGTGGTAGCAATGATCACACGACAAAGTTTTGGTGCAGAAATAGGCCAGGAGATACTGCGCGTGATAAATTTAACACGGGTCAGAACCAAGGTTTCTATTTATTGCCCCGCTCTATCATTTTCACCTCTTCCCCATAATCTGGAAAAAGAAAGGAAGAAAAGAAAGAGGTGTCCTAACAGTTGTTTGTTTGGTCCACTCTACCTGAATAATTCAATTGTTTGATGCTAATTGGATTTCATGCAAAACTCAGTGTTGTTCTGTAATTATGCTGGAGTATTTATATTTTGGTTTATACTTTTTCTTTTTAATATACTTTGGTCTATACTTAATAGCCCTATGAACTGTATCTAGGCTATGGTGAGCAAAACCCTGCACTAGCTGGTCGCATGCCCAGTAATTTTGCAGCACCTGAAGGTCCCATAACTCCAGGACCATTTGTTCCTGGATTGACTCGAAATGAGGGAACAATTCCTGGTGTTGGAGTTCCTATGCCTTTATCAATTCCTTCTCTTGATGCGTCTGTTCAGGGGGACCAAAAGCAGTCTCTTCCAGGTTCCATGCCTTTTGGAGCTCCTCCTCTTCCTCCTGGTCCACATCCATCTCTTCTTGTTGCCAATCAGCAGCTGGGATATCAACAAAACCCCCAACAAATTCAACAACAGCAACAACAGGCAATGCAACAGAAAATGCCTCCTATGCCTATGGCACCTCCAAATATGCAACAGCTACAGCCTCCATCTCATATGCCCCTGCTTCCACATCATCATTTACAACGCCCTCCACCCCAAATGCCTCCCCTTGGTATGCCTTCAGCCATTCCATCCTCAATGCCAGGATCTTTGGCTCCATCTTCATCAATGCCAGCATCACATCCAATGCCAATTCCTGGTGCAATGGTATGACCTTTTACATATCTCTACTTCATATTATTCCATTTTGCAACTATGTTTTTCAGTTTCAAATCATTAGGCTCCAATTACTTGTAGTTAAAATTTGTTTTAAAATAGGAAAGAATTGTATTCAGTTTCTAACTCATTTGCCCATGTTGGTTCATACTTGTATGGCATGTATTTCTGTTGAAGCTGGGCTTATGCATATGGGTTGTGGATGGACCTCTTGGCCTAAATTCGAAAGTTGTTTCATGTTTTGTTTGAGAAGTAAAATAGGAAAGAATTTAATTTTCTCACATTGAAGTTATGTGGCCTGTTTGAATATGGCAATTAGCAGATGTGTTTTCATGTGCATATTTGTTTGGCATGCAGAACCAAGTTTTTCTTGTAAAACTGAAACGGTTCTAGGTTTTTTCCCCTTTTAATAGAATGAGTTATTTAGTTTGGATTGAAATTTTTAGAAGCTGCTTCAAATTTGTAAATGAACTTGAGAAGTTTAATCATCTTGTAACTTCAAACCAGCTATTAATCTTCCTGAAATACTGTGATTGATGGATTTTTGTAGATGCAAAATACCATTTACTTCTGCATTAAATTATATCCTATGCAATTTGAATGATGCAGCCATTGTAGATTTTTCTGTAAATATGTTATGCTAAGATATTTGTTTGGGGTTAAGTCTCTTCAATCCAAGACAAAGTTTATGAAGCTTAATCAAACTTATTTCAAAATTTTAGGGTATGCAAGGTACAATGAATCAGATGCCTCCTCCTTCGCAGCAAGGCCATTTTATGAGCATGAATCCAATGCACTCAGGATCCTTGCCTACCAGTGGTGTTCCTTCAGTTGGAGGTTTTCCAAATGGTATGCTAAATATGCAGGGCCCAACAAACACGGTTGGAGGCCAAATGTATTCGCAGGGTGGTGCATTCAATCGCACACAGGGTGGACAGATACCAATTATGCCAGGGTTCAATCCTTACCAGGTAAATTAGAGAAGGTTCCTTGCTGCTGTAATGTCTCATTCACTCTCCTTGATCTGTACTGTGTCTCCATCACTATATTTATGTCAGTGGCTGGATTTGCAGCCAGAATCAATGGTAGAACAACACTCTGAGGCATTCAAGGGGAATTGATTGGTATCAAAATGAGAAACCATCACAATCCCTCTCTCCTGCATTGCATGCAGCCTCGTCCGAGGCTTGTAATTAGGTATTTGAATTCATAACAGTAACTTATGCTTCCATTTATTGCAGTCTGGTGGTCAGTCTGGTATGCCACCTCCACCACCACCAGGTCCCCCACCGCATGGCCAAACGCCTCAATAATAGACCTATGACTGTTCAATGTTTTACAGTCATTTCGCCATCCGACTGAAGGGAAAGCATCCTATTCCTGGCTCCTGTGTATTCCTTTTAGGTTTGTTTTTGGCTTCCCTAAGAATATTGTTTTCTTTGGACTGGCTGAAACAGTTGCTGATATGGCATCCTTAAGCAAATGGTTTTTGTTGATTTTTCCTATAATGTATATTTATGGAATGCTCAAAAGCTTAATCCTCATTTTGCCTGAGCTTGTCAACTTTGTATATTGAAGGTTTAACTCATTTAGTTCATATAAACACCCTTAAAATGTGGTATCTAATAGATTTAAAATTCAAATTATAACACCTGCAATCTTTAATTCTTAGACTGTGATTTTTTTTTTTTGTAAAAGATATTCATTTTATTTTATATAATGTAAAATGCTAAAATAACCATATTATAATAATTAAAAAAGTATTTTTTTCAATATTTTTAATAGATTTGGCGATTCTTGGTGTGGTATAAAATATTAAAATTTATGTATTAGTATCATATTTTACAAAAAAATTACGTGTTATAATTTATGTTTATACAAAAACATAAAATATTTTTAGATATAGTTATTAATAAAATTCTAAATCATATTATATTTGTATTTTATATTCGTATCGTATTCGTTTATGTGATCATATTTGTTTTAAATTGTCAAATTTAATTTTTAAGATAATATTTTGTATCAACCAATCAAAATGTTAATAATATTATATTTTTTGAAAAACGTATAAATAAAATTACTATATTAACAAATACCAAAGGACTATTTGTCAATAAATAAAATAACTTTCATATAAGTTACATTAAAAAGAATCTTCTAATGGGAATAAAATTAGGTTTATTACAATAATGATAAATTTACATGGAAAATAAAAATTCATATAATATATATATATATAAAGCAAGGAGCATGTAATATATTTTTGAATTAAGTAAACAGAATATTTTATCAAAATCAAAACCATTCAAAAACAATTAAAATTGTTCATAATTTTATGAATTATTACATTTGGGTGACAAATTTTTTTTGCTATTTTGATTGAAAATTAAATTAGACTACTACAAAAAATATAAGCTCATTGTTACGCAACTTACTAAATTACTAATGCTCTAAGTTACGAATTTTTTATCAAATATGATGATTTAACAACAAAGTTAAATTCATCTTATATTTTTTTCATCAATTTGACATTTTGATTTTAAATTTTAATTTTTCTCAATTGATATTTAAATTTATAACTATAAAAAATGGGTCAATGGGGCAAAATGAATTTGATGGTAATTTAAACAACAAAGTTAAGGCCTCCTTCACATTGACTTAACTAGGACAGGAAATCCTTAGCAGTTTCTTTTTAAAGGTAACCTTGTTGCTCGTTGCACAATTTTCATCCCCTTGATAAGCCATAAAAGCAAAAAACGAAGTGCAAAATTACTTGGAAGAAAATCTCCTCTTCATTCTGTTCTAGTCAGGTTTGTCTTTTTCTTTTTTGATAGCTGATATCTTCTTACTTCTTCTTCAAGTTTTCTCTATCGATAATAAGATAATCTTGGCTTACGGTATATATTTGCCTTTTCTTTTTCTTTGGCATGCAAACTTACTATTTCATGAACATGTTCGAGTTGGATTTTTGTTTATGTTTTAGTAGATGATAGGCTGTTAGCATGATTATAACAGAAAAAAGATAAAGATAAATGGGTTCCAATTCTCTTAGGGTGTGCTTGGTTAGAAAAGAAAAGAGGATGGATGGTTGGAGAGGATGAAAAAAATGAAAGAAAATGAATCTTTAATGAGTTTGGTAGGAGAGAAGTGAGGAAAGAAAAAAGAAAAAAAATGATCATTTTCCACCATATTCACAAAAAAACAATCATTCGAATTAGAAAGATTTGGATGACAATGTATATATTTACAAGATTCATTTTCTTTTTGGGGTTTTGATTACTTTGCGGTGACCTAGTTAAGGGTTTTATAGAAGTGTCAATCAAGAACTTATATTCTAAAGTTGATGCATAAAAAAACTTTGTTTGCAGTTGTTTTGAAAGAAGAAAAATATGGGTTCTGAGAAAGGCAATGCGTCCAATAATGAGAACAAAAACTCGATGAAAGAACAGGCAGATTTAGTTCTTTCATCCCTCTCTTCTTCTGTTGAGAGAACTGAGGAAGTAGTTTCAAAGGTCCGATCAGCCTTTGCAGGGTGTGTTAATCTTACTGCTTTGGTGAATCAGTGCTGGGAGATTGAATCACTTCTATCAGAAATCATGATTTCTCTAGGGAAAACCAGGGCTATAATCAATAACCTTATGGGGGAGAGCAATGCTACATCAGTACAGCAGAACCAAGCTGCAGCACTTTCACTTTTCCAACAAAGCCAGGTTGCATCTCCTCCTGATATTATTCCCAAAAACCAAGCTACCCCTCTTTGTAACCGAGCTGCAGTGCTTCCTCAATCTAATATTCCTCAACATAACCAAGCTGCCAGGCCCTGTAACATTCTTTCTGTGCAGAACCAAGCTAGAGTTCCTTCTTTTAATGCTTTTCGTTCTCCACTGTCGAATGCTGGAGTTCCTTTTGGAAGTTATATTCATCCACAGAAAAAGGTTGCAATTACTCCTAGTGTTCCTCAGCAGAACCAAGCTGCACTGACTCCTTGTAGTACAATTGGTCCACAGTATGAAGCTTTACTTCCTATTTCTCCAGGACAGCAACAAACATTTCAGCAAAGTTTACAGCAAGTTCCGAACCCAGGGATCAATGTTGGTAGCACAGCATCAGAATTCTCTACAAGAAAGGGACGCTTGGAAGAGCTATATGCATATGGTCAAAACAATGAGCTTCCAGAAAGACTTAAACGTCTGGAATATCCTCTGACTAAACGAATTCTGGATGAGATTATAGATCAGGATGCAATTATTAAGTGGGATGAAATTGCAGGGCTTGAACATGCTAAAAATTGCGTGCATGAGACTGTTCTTTGGCCTGTACTAAATCCGAAGATCTTTCAAGGTGTCGGTTCAATAGGCAAAGGTGTTCTTCTTTTTGGTCCGCCAGGAACAGGTAAAACAATGATTGGAAAAGCCATAGCTGGAGAAATGAAAGCAACTTTTTTCAATATATCTGCCAGTTCATTACCAGGCAGGTGTATTGGTGAAGCTGAAAATCTTGTCAGAACACTCTTTGCAGTTGCCAGCCATTTACAACCTTCTGTTATTTTCCTTGATGAGATAGACTCCATTCTATTTAGGCGGTCATCAAATACTGAGCCCGAAGTCATCAGGCGAATCAAAACACAGCTTTTGGCTGAAATGGAAGGCATTGATTCTGGAAGTGAGCAAATTATAGTCATTGGAGCAACAAATAGGCCTGAAGATCTTGATGAAGCAGCTCGTACGCGACTCAGCAAAAGGCTCTACATTCCCTTGCCTTCTAGTCAAGCCAGATTACACATTGTTCTCAATACAGTGAAGTGTGGGCGATATGTGCTTTCAGAACAAGAACTCGATCTCATATGCAACTTAACTGATGACTATTCAGGATCAGACATGAAAAACTTAGTGAAGGAAGCTATGATGGGTCCAATAAGGGATGCAATTAGAGATGATGGGAAAGATATTCGTGAATTGCAGCCTGAGGATTTGAGGCCAGTGGCCCTCCAGGATTTTGAAAAGGCTTTGAAGGTGGTGAGACCCTCTCTTTCCCAAATGGAACTTGATGCATATGTTGAATGGAAAGAAAAGTTTGGCACCATGTCACTCTAGGTCCTATATCTTAGGAGTACGAACAAATTTCTAACATTCTTGCAACTACTTTTGATAGAGTTGCATCCTTTTTCTAGCAATGATTTCAATAGTTTTCCAGTTGATACCTCTCTTCAAAATAGAGGGTGACCAATGGCCACAGTTGACACCTTCCTATTTTCACCCTTTTTCCATGAAATTCAGCCTGTTTACATATTACATAGACGGAAAACAAGGAATGACTAATGCTTTTCTTCTCTTTGAACTGAATAGTACTTGAAATTTCTTCTTCTCTCATCAGCTTTAAATTTGGTATGAATGTGAACAAACATATGAACTTACCAATGACTCAGGAGTAACTGGAATCCGTAAAAATGCATGATTTTCACATATGAACTTCTTCAAATCATGTACACAAGAATTTAATAATAAATCAAAGTCTAAAATCTACATTTTGGTCAAATATGTATGCCAGCATTATATGTTAACAATTTCGGTTTCAAGAGAATGAGAAATGTCACCTGCAACTATGAAACACATTGAGACACACATGCTTAGAGCCTTTCAAACCTTGCATGTTACCCTAAGGAACATTCTCGATCGCATTGCCAGACTAGGAAACATCTTCAACCTTTGATTTTATCCAATACTTCGAATTCAAATAATGATAAACGAGTAATAAGTTTTGACAGAGAACAAATGCAAGAAAGAGCATTTCCTGTGCATGTTTTGCTTTGATGAGAGAAACGAAAAGGGAAAGCAAACACAATGTATGTCACATTGAAGTCATATACGTTCAAATTTTCACTCACCCTAAGGCAAGATAGACAGAAACTCAAAAACAAAACCAAGGCTAACAAATTTTATACACCTTCTATCAAAGCTAGCAGCATCATGAGAATACAATCTCAAAGTTTGGAAACAACCAAAGAATGCTTAGTATGACTTCCCACAATGAATCAAACTCCCAGCACCCAAGAAAAGACCAAAAATAGCTGCACTACCGAGAGTGGTTTGCCCGATGTATCGAATCTTCAGAAGTCCTGGAACCTGAACAATGCCAAAATATGAATGTTGATATGCAAAAATGAATTCCAAATGCATGAATACATACTAAATGATAATAGCAGCCTAACACCGTCTGTCTTCTAGCATTTAAATTAATGTCCAGCTACTCATTAAACCTTCCAATACCATCCCCAGTAATCCAAATCAAGGCTTTATTATATTACTGAAGGGCAGTTCTATTCCCCAAACATTGTGATCCTTGATCCCAAAGGCTCCATATAATTCTTATGAAAGAAGTAAAAGAAAGTAATACTTGGGAGAAGAAATCAAGTAATAACTCAGAAAGTAATTTCCTTGTCTGGGTTTTCCTCATCAGAAAAAGTGTTTTCTTGCCTCCAATAACTGTTTCTTTCATATTCCAAACAATTAGAACAGCAACCATATGTAAATTAGACAACTCGACCCAACTCAGCTTACCCTTAACCCTAAATATTTGGGGCTGACCAATTAAATTCCAGGCCTTACACCCCTTTCATTCTTTCTATATGTATGTAGTTGCCTTTTGCACAAATCTCGAGGTCTAGATTATAAAAGACTTAAAAATCTGAAAACTACAAATCCAAGAATAACTATAGAAGTTGTTCCCACATCAACTTAAAACCCTAAAATTCCTAACTCAAACCATCTTGATTCATGCGAGGTAAAACTTGAAATAAGAATGGAAGATATTCTATCAAGACCCTCGACATATCCAATCATCAAGGCCCATAGCAGAATGACCCTGCCAAAGCTCAAGTGAAACTTCATAGAGCACCCCTATTGACAACTTTTATCCTAATAAAACACAGCAGCTAATGCAGAGATGCTTCCCAAGAAGTAAAATGTACAATCAATGGATTCTAGAATTAACTATCACATGACAAAGCGTTTGTTGAAATATGGAAGTTTCATGGGGTGGTAAGTTACCCACAAGAATAAAAATGCCAACACAGAATCAACATGATTTCATCTCTGGAAAGAAAAGTAAAATATTGGACATTAACCTTATATCTAATGGCCTCATAAGTCCCATATACAGCACCTGCACAAGCAAAATCACATAAATGCAACTTATTAACAGTTCCAGAATAAAATATTAAAAACAAAGTAGTGTAACAAGATATGATGCACTAAAGCATTAAAAAGAATCATGTGAAAAATAATGGAACTGGGAAACGAATACTGCAAAGAAGCAAAGATAGTGAGTTGCTACATTTAGAAGATGCTAATAGAAGACCCTCTCCCTGCAATCCTCCTCTCTACAGTCATCTAATTCCCCTCCTAGTCATCCATCCTCATCCTTCTAACCTTTCAAGACATTCGGAGCACATGATAGTGCCTTGAATACTGCCTCTTTCTTTAAATACCAAATATAGTATAAAGTAGTAGTGCTGCATGTTTCTCAACAGTTGTACATTATGTGCATACGCATTAAACTCTAGCACAAAGTACTCAATAGTTAGAACTAGGACTTCCAACCTATAGATCTCGGTTTAAAAATCTTGTAAAGAATGGTTTGGGATGTATGGAATTGAAGAGGGCTACCTCTCTATAATTAGCTGCAGCCGAAGCCCAATGTGCTTTCACATGTTGCAAAAAATAAATAACAATGGCACTGTTCTAATCCCTAAACTACAAATTAACAATATTTTTGTGTCTTTATCATTTATTTTTATTAAAACTATATTTTCTACGTATCACAACTATCATCATACCAGAGAATTTAACTTATCAATTGAAACATACTATCAAGAACTAAATTCTTCCCACTTAATCACAGTTATCTAACAGCAATATCCTACAAAACAACTGCATTTCAATGCACTCAATAATTCGCAAAGTATAAATTTTGGTTCCATTAAATTCATTGAAGCCAGAAAACAAACCAAACAGTCAACAATGACAAAGAAAGCAAGCTCAAAACAAGTAATTAGCTAACCGAAAATCATAGAACAACCTTTTATGTTTGGCCACCAAAAAACAAAAAGAGTTAAGAAAAGAAAAAGCAATTTTTCACATTAGTACAAAATTAAGACCGTGAATATCATCATTCATAATAAATACAATAGAAAGTGTAATACTGAAAAAAAAAAATTTTAAATCCCCCAAATCGGCCTTCACAAAAACCAAAAGCTGGTGCTTTTTCTTCTACTGATAATTTTCTTTGCAATTTATCAACTCTGGAAACTAAAATCAGAAAAATCTATAATCCAAAAACCCTAAAGTTTAGAAATTGAAACATATCCTAACAAATAATTTCATGCTTTTGCAAATATTTCAAAACGATAATAATTATTACTGATAATTATTTTTTCCTATATTTCAGTAAATAAAACAGAAATGATGTTTAGGGTTTTAGTGAGTGGCGCAAGAATTGGAAACTTACCAACGGCGCCGCCAAGAGCGCCTCCGACGGCAACCCCAGCGGTGACGCGAGCCAAGCAACTGTCTCTTGCCATGTCGGTATTAATCAAGCCTTTGGTTAGGGTTTGTAGTTCGGCTGGCTTTTGTTTACCATTTTTGGTACTTTATATATTTTCGTTTTGTTTAAATCCTCTTGACCCAAAAAAAAAAAAACGAATGGCCAAAAAAAGACATATATTTAAAAAAGAAAGAAGCTTTAACACTCAAATATCCGCTCTAACCTTTTATTCAAAATTTTATAATTAATGTAATTTAAGTAAAATTTTGTTAAATTGGATTAACTTTATGACTGTCACGATGACATGGTAGATAGTGTCCGTGTGAATTGCTAACATTTTGTAAACAAATAAAAAAATAAAAATTACACTTAGAGCCAAAAATTACAATACAACAAAAATAAAAAAGGAAATAAATAGGAGAAAAATAATTAATATTTTTCACCATTCAAACTTACTTATGCATCATATAACAAAAATAAAAATAATTAAATAAATAGAGAAATAACATGTAATATCTTTCACCACCTGCTTATGTATCATACAACAAAAATAAAAGAGAAAATAAACAAAAAAATAACAAATATCACCATCTAAACCTATAAATAAAAGAGAAAAAACTTCGTGTATCATATAACAGAAAAAAATAAATAAAAAGAGTAAAAACATGCGATATCTTTCACTATTTAAACTTACTCATATATCATACTAACAAAAAAAATAAGTAGGAAAAATAACAAATATCACCATTTGTAAATAAAAGAGAACAAACAAAACAAAATTAGATAAAAATCTGAAACAAAAAATATTTATTTTACTAACATCTATATACAACACCTTTTAACAAAATGCTATAAAATGAAAGCAAGTCTAAAAGTAAGCCATATATAACATCATTCAATTAACCCATATTAAACCATGAACTTTTAATTACATTTGGTAAAAAGCAATTAGCAATTTGGATTGTTGGATAACAAATTCAACAAAAAATTACATAAAATAAAAAAAGTCATGGCATTAACTAATATTGAACATAAACATTCATGTTAAATTTTTCTTGTTGTTAACATATTGTTTCTCACTTGTGTTGCACTCCTCAATCAAAGTTTTAAAAAAGTAAAAGATTAATTTATTTTTAAAAACATAAGTATTTATCAATTTGAAAAGGTTAATATGTTTGCATTTAGAATTGACTTTCGAGTGTTTAAGTAATATATAAACCAATACCAAATAGGTATGGTGACCTACTTTTTTTTTTTATCTACTAATGCTTGATGTTGAGTAACATTTTTATGTTTAACTTGTATCAACACTTTTTTTTGTTTATGTACACATTTATGGATTAGTCATAAACAGTTAATACAATAACACTATTTATCCTAATGATAGGCTATTTTAATAAATGTCGGATACATTTAACTTCAAGGTAGAAGTTAGGTTACAAAAATAACGTTGAAGTAAAACTACGAAGGAAAATAGTACCATTAAAAAGTTGACAATGTGTGATAGAAAAATCATCTTAATAATTTTGTAAGAGGCACAAATCACTATATAAGCTAAAAATATGCCTAGAGAGACATATATTAAGCATTTTTGGTACGAAAAAATAAAATTTTATCTTATCTAACAAATAAAAAAAAAATCTAATCACAACATCTGGATACAATTTAACTTTTTTTGGGCTAGTCTTGTAACTAACATAAATATAAATATAAAATTAGAAAATACTAAAAGCAAGACAATTTTAAACATAATTTTTACCTCTTTTAAACCGAAATTTGCACAATTTGTTCTTAAACCAATATTAGCACTTTCTTTACCAGAAGGATGTTTTTCTCTTCCTTTTCTTTTTGGACAACAAAAGATGCCTTAAAAATGCTATAAAAATATTAACAACACACAACCAATATATGAAACATTGTGGTGGTAGAACTGATATAGCACATAAAATATTTCTTTTATTAGACATAAATTTTCACAACATAAAAGCTAAATTGACAAAAATATAATATATATATATATATATATATATATATATATATACAAAAGCATTTGACTCAAGCATTTCTACCAACAAACCCTTACTTTTCTAGCAATCCTCATAAAATCTTTTCAATAGTAGAACACGTTTTACACAAGTTTGGTAGAAGTTTCAACCAACAATAGCACTTCCTAAAAAAACCCTACAACATTCCCAAAACTCCTAGAAGAGACTCACACTTTAAAAAACCTAAATCAATTAAAATCCTTCTCTAAAAACCCTAAATAGCATAAATGAAAACTTTAACTCACCAAAAAATCTATAAATCATGGAAACCCTAAATCTAAAAAATAACCCACATAAAACCTTTAAATCACCAAAATCTTTTTCTGCAAATAACCCTAAATTAACCTAACCTTAAATTAAAACACCTTAAATCGATATATTCTCGAATGAAAGACGTTGTTTCTACATCACAAAACTCGAAAGCACTCTAAATCTCAAACCTTAATCCCAACAATCCTTAAATGACAACAAGAACTCTTATCTTTTCCTAGCCCATTAGTTTTTTTTTTCTTTTATTCTTCAAAATTTTTACTTTTATTTCTTGTTTTTCTTAACCAAGGCATTTTTTTAAATTGAGCATTTTTTTTACCTTTTATTTGTTGATTTCTTTTTCAACCAAACCACTAGCTAGAAATGTCAATTTTACAATCCAAATGGGAATAGAGATAAGCCTTATATTATGAGTGTGGAGATATGGATGGGTAAGATTTTAAATTTTTATTTGGTATGAGGATGGAGACAGATAAAATAATACTCGCTTTCGTACTTGTACATTATATATTTATATATATTTAATAAATAGATTTTTTATTAAATAATATAAATTATTATTTTAGATTAGATTTTTTATTAAATAATATAAATTATTATTTTAGATTAATTAGAATTAATATATTTTTATTGAAAAAATATATATTAATATATATTTATAAAAAAAATCTAAATATACAAAAATAAAAATAAAAAAAAATAAAAATTTTATTTTTTATTTTTAAAAAAATTATGGGTACGTGGATTACCCATATTCATTAAATACCCATAAAGATAAGAATGTGATAAATTAAAAATATCGATTGGGTATAGGATAGGAATATATATAATATAAAAATTTGAGGATAGGGATGAGAAATGATCTACTCTGACTCATATCCTACCAATTAACATTCTTACCACGAGCATTTTTTTTAATTATTATTTTTTTAAAAAATGTCATATAATCTATCATCATGACCTAATTATTACACATCATTGTTTTTATTGGATGATACGATTTAATATTAAAGATGGTTAGTTTAATTTAACAAAATTTTATAAGATTTATTTATACAAAAATAAAAAAAATATAAATTGATTTGTATGCAATAAAATGTTAAAAGCTTAAATCTATTTTGTATAAAAAAAATTTAAGATATATTTAAATATTAAAAAAAAAAAACTCAAAAACGAAGTCAACAACGCTGAAAAACTGATTTTAAAATTGACGATAATACCAACAACTAGTACCAACTTCAAAAATCTAATCCTTAAAACACCAAAACAAAACCCTAAAAATCCTGGAGCCCACTCATCTTACCCAATCAAAACCATCTTTTTTTATCATTCTTTTTTCTTTAGAAAAATGCCGATCTAATCTATTCACATGACCTTATTATTACATATCATCATTCATATTGGATGATATGCGTTCAACTTAACAAAATTTTATTAAATTTATTTACATAAAAAATATAAATCGAATTTGTATGCGATAAAATGTTTGGGACTTGAATTCATTTTGTATAAAAGGTTGAGAGTATATTTGATAATTAAACAACCAGTAACAACTTAAAACACTAGACCTCATAACACCGGAACAAAACCCTAAAAATCCTGGAGCCCACTCATCTCACCCAATCTAACCCATCCTCTCTTCTACAGAAAACCGCCTTGAAAAATTGTTTCTTTCTTCGTCTTCGGTCCTTCTCCTCTTCCTGAAGGAGAAGAACCGGATAAACTGTACCAAAAATTTGAAAAGTACCCAAAAAATTTCATAAATTTAATGTAATGAACGAAACCGTACCAGATCACACACTCTGCGGTTACCTTTGTACGGTTCTCACGGTTCCTCCCCAATCCATTGCCACGACCATCCCTTTCTCCGCTCCTTGCCACCTCACCACCGACGATAACGACAACATTTGCTTCCAATGCCAAAACGGCATCGTTCTTTATGCAATTCGAAACCATGTCGTTACGAATAGCGATAATGCTGGGAATTCGAGGAAGAGAGGGAGGGGGAAGATTGGGATGGTGAAAGGGAGCATAAGTGTGGTGCACCGGATTCATGCATTGGTGGTTCATAAGTGCGTGAAGATCCAGGCGCGGGTTTTGAAAGTGGAGGAGAATGGTGAGGAAGCTAGGGCGGTGCTGCTAGTGGAGGTTTATTTGCCGGTTGACTTTTGCTCCGGTTGGCAGTTTCCCAGGTCCGGCTCTGTTGCTGGTTCCTTGTTTAGGCACTTAAGGTAAATTCTTTACTATTCTTAAGAAATCAATTTGATTATTTTAGTAATAAGCAAGTAGCAAAAGCAATGGACAAGAATAGACGATCAGCTGTTTTTTATTGTGGAAAATTTGTGAAATTATAATGAAAATACTCTTTTGCAATGAGTTTAATGGAAGTTAGGATGCTAGAGTCTTGTCCTGAGGTAAAGTGATGGGGTAGACGTGCTGGTTGCAATTTTAGAGGTAAAAGTTCATTGAAAAAGCATGATAAATGCTCCTTGTTTGATTTACATTGGTCCTAATCAGATGATATTCATTAGCTTGCTTGAATTTTATTATTTAGGGATAATTTTGCCACCCTTATTCTTGATTGTGAGTTTCATTTGCGTAAACTTGAATTACAAGTGCTCTATTTCACATCTGTTCTATTGGCTTACTGCAACATTCCTCTTAGAGCAATATGTGGCTGAAGAGGAATAGGCGTAAACAGACGGATATTTAGATTATGGAAGGTCACATTGTTTGTTTTAAAATTATTAATTGTAGAGATTCTTGGATGAGAAACCTTTTTATTTTGTCTTTTGTGCTATAACCTAAGCAAAGAACAGATCTAAATGGTAGTTTCCAACTGGGAATAACTACTTTTTTTTTCTTCTACATTGCTTCCTGAACAAACTAGTATTGCTTTCATGCACAAAGAAACTAAAATTTTTAATTTTTGGATGCATTGTGCAAGTACCCCTTTTAGTTGATTTCATCAGTTAAATAGGTTATTTTTCCCTTAAATTTGCACCAGTTTGTCTCTTTTATTCCGCTCTAAAGTAGTTTGCTTTTTCAGCTGTGATTGGAAGGAAAGAAATTTGATGCTCAATAATGGTATAGAGATTAGTAAAGATGGTCATGGAAATGTACGGAGCATCTGGAGTATTTCTGACTGTCATGTTCTAGGATGCAAGTTGCATTGTGATGGTGTTGACCTTTTGAATGAAAGGCTATTTGAGCTTCATGACATTTTCAAGAGCTTGCCTAGTTTAACAACTAAGGGAATGGCTCATTCTTCTAGAGTACAACCAGCTGATAACACTCATATTTCTGGCATTTGGGACATAGCTGATGATATCCTGATTAATATTCTAGCTGCACTTGGCCCAATGGATCTTACCAGGGTAGCAGCGACCTGCCGTCATCTAAGGTCTTTGGCTGCATTAATAATGCCATGTATGAAACTTAAACTTTTCCCTCATCAGCAGGCAGCAGTTGAATGGATGTTAAGGCGTGAGCGGAATGCTGAGGTTTTATGTCATCCCTTGTACATGGAATTTTCAACAGAAGATGGGATTCCTTTCTATGTTAATAGTGTTTCTGGCAGTATAGTTATTGGCACAGCTCCCACCATTAGAGATTTTCGTGGGGGGATGTTCTGTGATGAACCTGGCTTGGGAAAGACTATAACTGCTCTATCACTTATTCTGAAAACACAAGGAACACTGGCTGATCCACCAGAAGGTGTTCAAATAATCTGGTGCACGCATAATGGTAATGATAAATGTGGTTATTATGAGCTTAGAGGTGATGGATTCCCCTCCAATAATATGACTTTGGGGAAAAGGACTACGAGTCAGAATGGTCTCCGGGTACAATCATCTTTAGGAAAGTTTTGTCTCATGGAAGATATAAACCATCCTTTGCCTAAAAGGGCCAGGTTGATGGATCCAGGCAAGAGAAGTGCTGAATTTAATGATTCTTGTTCTAGTAGAGGAATAAAATCACCATCAGCGTCATACAGTGAACCGTTAACTTGGGCAGTTCGATCCACAAGGAACTTGAGTCACATCAGGAAAAATCTTCTTTATGGATATGATGGACTTTCTGGTTCTTGTAAAGGAAAAGCAGTTGAGAAGAATGCACCTATAAGGAATGGATTAAGACATGTCTATTGGGGAAAGCAAGTTAATTTATCCTATGGAGTGTTTGATGGTTGCATGAGACCTGGGAAAGGTACTGCGTGCAATGAAACTTGGGTTCAGTGTGATGCCTGTCACAAATGGAGGAAACTTGCAGACTCAAGTATAGCTGATGCTAAGGTAGCATGGTTTTGTAGCATGAACACTGACCCTGCACATCAGAGCTGTACTGATCCAGAAGAAGCATGGGATAATCATCAATCTATAACATACCTGCCGGGATTTTTCACCAAAGGAACAGCTGGTGGAAAGGAGGAAAATGTGTCATTTTTCATCAGTGTTCTCAAGGAGCACTATGCTCTGATTAATTCTAAAACAAAGAAAGCCTTACTTTGGTTAGCTAAACTTTCTCCAGTAAGGCTCTCTGAAATGGAGACAGTTGGTTTGTCAAGTCCGATATTAGGCACTGGTGTTGCTGGAGATGCACTTGGTTTCCATAAGATATTTCAAGCATTAGGTCTTATAAAGAGGGTTGAAAAGGGAATTAGTAGGTGGTATTATCCACAGACTCTTGAGAACTTGGCATTTGATTTGGCTGCTCTCAGAATTGCTCTCTGTGAGCCTTTAGATTCTGTCAGGTTATATTTGTCAAGAGCAACATTAGTTGTTGTTCCATCAAACCTAGTTGATCACTGGAAAACACAAATCCAGAAACATGTAAGGCCTGGCCAGCTGCAGCTTTATGTCTGGACTGATCATAGAAAGCCTCTTGTTCACAGTCTGGCTTGGGACTATGACATTGTTATCACTACCTTTAACCGTTTAAGTGCAGAATGGGGTCCTCGTAAGAGAAGTGTACTGATGCAAGTGCATTGGCTTAGGGTTATCTTAGATGAAGGGCACACCCTTGGCTCAAGTCTTAATTTAACCAACAAATTGCAAATGGCTATTTCATTGACTGCTTCTAATCGTTGGTTACTGACTGGAACCCCCACTCCTAACACACCCAATAGTCAACTGTCACATCTTCAACCATTACTCAAGTTTCTTCATGAGGAAGCTTATGGTCAGAACCAAAAGTCATGGGAAGCTGGCATTCTTAAACCATTTGAAGCTAAGATGGAAGAGGGTCGGTCACGATTACTGCAATTACTCCATAGATGCATGATTAGTGCAAGAAAGATAGATTTAAGAACTATTCCTCCATGCATTAAGAAGGTGACATTTGTTAATTTCACTGATGAACATGCAAGAAGTTATAATGAATTGGTAGTTACAGTGCGGCGCAATATTCTAATGGCTGACTGGAATGATCCTTCTCACGTTGAAAGCTTGTTAAATCCAAAGCAGTGGAAATTTCGAAGTACAACAATTAGAAATGTTAGGCTGTCTTGTTGTGTGGCTGGGCATATAAAAGTAACAGATGCTGGTGAAGATATTCAAGAAACAATGGATATTTTGGTTGAAAATGGTCTGGATCAAATCTCAGAAGAATATGATTTTATTAAATATAACCTCCTTTATGGTGGTAATTGTCAGAGGTAAAATTTGCTTTTGAGTTTCTTTGTGGCTTTTGTTTCAGCCTTTTGCTAGCATTCAGTCAGACTAAATGTTTATGTCTTTGTTTTCTGATATAGATGCAATGAATGGTGCCGTCTACCAGTTGTCACCCCATGTAGGCATCTTTTGTGCCTTGATTGCGTTGCTTTGGACTGCAAAATGTGTACTTTACCTGGCTGTGGTAACTTGTATGAGATGCAGACTCCTGAAACATTAGCGCGCCCGGAAAATCCAAATCCCAAGTGGCCTGTCCCAAAAGATCTTATTGAGTTACAACCTTCATATAAACAGGTAGGTTTGTTCTTGGTTTAATTATTTTGCTTTCTAATTTTCAAGCTATATGCATCATTAGAAATACACACTTTTTGTGGTTCTTAGGATGACTGGAATCCTGATTGGCAATCAACCTCTAGCAGTAAAGTTGCTTATCTTGTGGAGAGGCTGAAGGCGTTGCGGGAGGTTAATAAAGAGATCCATTGCTTTAGGAATGAAGACAGTGATGCCAAGCTCGTTGACAAGCTACTTTGGCCTTCACGGAGGGGTGATATGGATGTGCCTTTGCTGCAGAATTGCTCTATCCTGGACAACAAGTCATACAAGACACTTCCAGAGAAAGTTTTAATATTTTCTCAATTTCTTGAGCATATACACGTTATTGAGCAGCAGGTAGCTATAATTTACCTTTAAATTGGCATTAGTGCCCTTTTGTCATTTTCCTTTTACAAATGATAGATGGATAACCTTTTTCTTCTGGTAGCTGACTTTTGCTGGTATCAAGTTTGCTGGAATGTATACTCCAATGCATTCTAGCAAAAAGGTACTTTTCTTCTCTTATCCTTTTTGTAACTTCTATTTTGCTTTCCTGTTCATGCAATCCTTGAGTTAATATATTTCCACGTATTCAGATGAAGTCGCTGGCCATGTTCCAATATGATGATAGCTGCATGGCTCTCTTGATGGATGGGAGTGCTGCATTGGGTCTTGATTTGAGTTTTGTTACTCATGTATTTTTAATGGAGCCAATCTGGGACAGAAGGTAATTTTAGCTAACTCCTATCCTCAAAATTTTTTGGGTTTCTCTCTTTGCAAAGAAAAATAAAATTCTAAAATAGAAGGTAATTTTGTTTCATAAGTTCCCTGCTAAAGGTTCTGTACAGCTAATGTTGCTTTATTTTCAAATGAAAGATGAGAGCATTAGTTTTCCAATACTCAGATCCGACGTTAGAGCTTATGCATTAGTTTTTTCTCCAGACAAAATACTATTTGCCCCATTTTTTATTATTTCAAGAAAAAAAGGGCCACAAGGTGTGGTTTGGTGCATCCATCCATCATGGGCATGACCATTACCACCAACTAGCCTTTAGACAGAAAGCCTGCAGAAGATGGAAGCTTGTGGCCTGCTGCTAAGGCCATAAGTGCTCTGTCAAGGGGTTAAGCTACAGCTTGATCCCTACCTCACTGAGAAACTGGTCTTGTATCCTACCATCCACTGTTGTATGGCTCAAACCTTGACCATCTGGCTATCAAACCACTTGGAAGTATGCTTTATACTATGCCACACTGAGCCATAGTCTGTCCCCATCCTCATTAAGGTCAGTAGAATGGAAATTGATGGCTAAAGATTAATGGGCATGGCTCTTGTGCTTCACCATCCAGTGTTGCAAGCTTGAGCCCTCCTGATCTTCTGGTTGGAAAATCACTTGGAAATATGTTTTACCATTGAGCCACACCTTTTACTTCCATTCTTTTATTTTTTTTTTTAAAAAAAGACTAATATTTACTGATGGCATTGTTTACTGGCTGAAACCCTATCAGCATGGAGGAACAAGTCATTAGCCGTGCTCATAGGATGGGTGCTACTCGTCCAATCCATGTTGAAACTTTGGCCATGCGTGCTACAATTGAAGAGCAAATGCTGGAATTCTTACAGGTTTGCCTCTTGCCCTAACTCATCTTCAAGACAATGACTTGATAAATTCCACAATATAATTGTGCACCATACAGTTGCAGCATGAGAATCTGATTATAGTAAATACTTACTTCGGGCCCCAGCTAAGCTGACCTCTGTGTGTGGGTGGTGGGTGCAACAGAGAGAGAGAGAGTCCAGGGCACTTTTATTAGTTGTGGGGATGTTGTTCAATTGATTTCACTGGCCACTTATATTTTCTGTTGTTTTGAAATTTTAATCTGGAGGATCATGTCTTTTTGTCTTTTGCAGGATCTTGAGTTTTATGTATGTGCATTCCTCTTTCTTAGTTAATTCTTAAAATGTCCTGAATTCAGTTCAATCTTTAACAAACCCCTCCTCCCCCCCCCTCCTCTCATTCTCTTCTTTTCAGGATGCCGATGCATGTAGGAAATTTTTGAAAGAAGAGTCTCAGAAACCTGACCGTGAAGGTTCACGTACTTGTCGGACACTACATGATTTTGCTGAGAGCAATTATTTGGCTCGACTTAGCTTTGTGCGTAGAAACTCAGTGTCATAAGGTCTGTACACTAATATTATTTTATTTTGCAGTTTCAACCTTTGATTTTCTTGGTTTATATTGCTGCTATTACTTGAAACAACTGTGTGTGTCAATTCAAATTAAAAGAAATTAATGCTTCATTCAGTTTTGCAAAGCTTTCATTCCATATTAATCTAGAAAATTTTGCTGTCTCAACCTTTAGGAGATGTTCTTAAATATTGCGGGAGAGGAAACATGTTTGAACTCATTTTTGTGGCTTCAACTACATACAGGGCTGTTCTTCAAAAAGGGTAGGGCACCTTTTAATTGCATGACTATCAGCCTCAGTTCAACTGCAGGACATGATTTGATTGTGTTTGCCATGACGGTTCTACAAGTTTAATGCCGCTTTTGCCTACTCAGTGCATCGACAAAAGTTCTTTTGTTGGACATGAATCCGTCTTTTGGTGCAAAGAAGCAAATTTAGTAGCAGATACAGTAGCAAAATTCATTGCAACTGTACTTAGAAACATTGGAATGAATTTTTGTTAGAATGAAGCAGAGTTTTGCAGCAGACACCTTGGCAAAACATGCTGAAATTAATCATCCTCATTTTGTAGGCGTATTAATACATCCCTGAATATGCCACTAATTCCCAGAGTTCAATTAGGGTGATTTGTGTAGCTTGTATATGCTTTAGGTTGTAGTAGGTCATTTTTTGGTGTATAATTTAACTCTGGGAAATAGTAACGAAATATTATTTCATCCATTGTCGGTCATTGTGTTCAAGCTTGTTTAACTAGGAAAGCAAAATACTATTATCCCACTGATGCACAATAATTATTGATTTGATTATAATATCTTATCCATTGATTTGATTATATTATCCTATCTATGAATCGGTTAACTTGTGGATTGGTTAGATCTTACTTTTGAATTTATTCATGAAAATTAAATTTGACAATTTATGTAATCACAAAAATCAAGGATTCCTTAATAAATTGTATATATTCTTACCCTGAATCTTATATATATTCTGATGAAAGCTTCGGCTTATCATCACATTGAAAAAGGTTTTTAATAACTTGGGTCCATTCATCCTCTTGGGTCTGTCAATGGCAGATAAAACGTCTGCAACTCGAATCTTTAACATCCCTGACGCCCCACCCTTAGACAATGGCCTGATATACATCAGTGCCGCTGCTCAACGATCGGAGGAACTAACATCAAAGAACAGACGTGGTTGGCGGGCACAATTCGAGGCTCTCCTTCGTGGCTTTGATCTTATTGGCTATGTCGATGGCTCTAAGCCAAGTCCTCCTGCAACTGTCATTCGGGACAACCAACGTGTGAGCAATCCAGCGTATGTGCTGTGGCACCGCCAGGACCAGCTGTTGTTACACGCCATTTTAACTTCTTTATCACAAGAATATTTGTTTGGCGTTACCAAAATAGAAACTGCAAAGGAAGCTTGGGATGAGATTCCGAAATATTTTTTAGATAGTGAAATTGATTGGGATTAAGTAAAACATAATTGTATTTGAATATCTAATAGTAAGTTGAATAGGATAATATTAGGCTATTTTCTATACTTATATGGGTTTTATTTTTATTTTTTAGAGCCATAGCAGTTCCTTTTAATTAAGAGAAATTTATTAATTTCGTCTATATATCTTTTACATCCAAATTTAAATAATTTTGAAGATTGATATTAATTTTTAATATATATATATAACTTTTTCACTTATTTTGGAATCTTTTACTATGCACTTTTTATTCATTTTTATAAGATTTAAACTTATTAAATTCATGACAAAAAAAATTTTTAAAAGAATTTTTTTTAGATATAATAATACATTTGATATGGTATTTGTTATATATATATATATATACACACACAATTTTATTTAATATCTTGAATAAAAGGTTAAAAAAAAGACAAAATTAATTTATTTTTTTATTTGTTAATAATTTCATTTCTTTCTCTAAAACATGTATATAATTTTTTTTTATTAATTAGTGACATTCAAGTATTAAATCATCCACTTGCAACACATATATAGTGAAAAATAGAATACTGAAACTTGCGATGAGAAGCACAAGATCATTACTCAATTTTGAATATTGGTCCTAAGAAATATAAATAATATATTAGTCAAATTTAATTTGAATAAAACTTAAATTTGATTCGATTATTATCGAGTCAAATTCGAATTTGAATAATTTTATTCATTGATCGAATCAAATTTGAATATTTTTATACTCGACTCAAATAACTCGTGAACTTAATCGAATTTTTATATTAAAATATATTTTTATTATTTCAATTAATAAAATATTTCAAACTCGAATACAAATAATCGAGCTTTTATCAAATATAAAAATCAAACTTATTTTTACATATTATTTCAGTCTAATTGAGTGAACTTGAGTAATTCGATTTTTATTACGAGTCGAATTCGAATTAAAAAAATAAAATTTGATCGAATTTGAATCAAATTTCTAATCTTAAATTTCAAATCGAGCTCGAACTTAATATTATATCAATTCAATTTCGATCAATTATATTTTTAATCGATTTTTTAAATATTACATGATTAAAGTTCATAAAGTTTGAAAAAGTAAATAATTTCACTTACAATGATGGTAATAGAATTAATTAATTATTTTTAAAATTATAGTTAATGTTTCAATATAATAATCAATAAATTTTATTCATGTATTTATAAGAGATTTACTCGAACTATTTTAATAATTGAGCTTTAACTCTTAAAAAGCCACAAAATATATAAATTTTACTCATAAAATCCCACTCACAAAATATATTGAATATTGAATTTTTTGAAAATGTAATATATCTAACTTAGTTTTAAATCTAATATATATTTCAAAATATATAATTTTATTATTTTTTAGCGACATCAATTTCACCAAAATAAAATCCGGTCGGGGCGGGTAAGAATTTGTTCATACCCACCTCTACCATTGCCCCGACAACATAATTACCAAAATGCCCTTAAATCTTCTACTACTTATCTTTTACACCCTCTTATATATATTAAAAACCTAATTATTTTTTTCCCATTGCATCACTGTCATATTCTGTCGCCGCTCCTCAGCTCCCAAGCTCTCAAATCTCGCCGCCGCTGTTGCCCTTCTTTGGCGCCACCGTATTTCGAAGCAATTTGTGGGTGAATTTTAGTTTTTTTCTATTTTATTGCTATTTTTTCAGTCAACTTGGATTGGGTAAATTTCTTTTATCTTTTTTATTATATGAAACAGAAAGATAATGGCCGAAGAGGAAGGACAGCCATTGCCCTATGTATCAGAGATAGTATTGAAGAAAAGAAAAATTAAAGATGAGTTGGCGATTACGAGGAAGACCCAGTTGGAGTTGGGTAAATATGGAGCCAAGAAAAGCAAGAAGCAATCCGATGTTTCTGACATCAAAAGACCCGAGCAGTTCATAAAAGAGTTTAGAGACAAGGCAATTTTTACTAAAGAATCAATCTTTAGATCAAATTTACTACTTTTTGAAATGGGTTTTTCCTGTTGACTCAATGCATTTTTGTTTTGATTACATTTACTGCCTTGTTTGTTCTGTTTATGGAGTCCATCGCATTATATTGTAACTATGGATACCATAAATGAGTGAAACTACTGTCTGAATACTTGAACTCAGACTTGTTCATTGTCAGGGTGGAGACAGAGCTCATTATCAAGTAGCTAGATTGACAAGTTGAGTCGGGTTTGAGTATTTTAATACTTGGCTCGAGCAACTCACGAATTCAATGAAGTTTTTATAAAATATCCTTGTTAAGTATGATTTAGTATTTATTTTCATGTTTTCAGACTCTATTTGTCTTGAAGTCAAGCTTGAATCTGAGTTTCAAGTTCCTTATTTGAGTAATGGTAATTGAATTTGAGCCTAATTAAGTCTGTGTAGTTTGATTATTGTTCTGAGCTGAGCTTAAGGTTAAGAATTAAAAGCTCAACTGACATCCAGCTGAGCACTGTACACCCATAGTAGTTGTACCACATCAAAAGGAAAATAAGGTTATCTTAAATCTACTTTTTGGGGTTTAGGAATTGGACCTGATCAGAATGAAACAGCGAGCAAAGAGACCAACATCAATGATGCCAAAACCAAGATCACAGTTGCTTTTCATTATCCGTATACAAGGGTAGGTGACCTTTTTGCCCTTTATCTTATTCAATATCTTTGCTTCTAATTTTTCCAGCTTTGATTTTTTTTTAATTTTTTATTTGCAGAAAAAATGACATGCATCCAAAAACTAGGAAGATCTTATACAATCTGAGATTGAGGAAAGTTTTCAGTGGTGTCTTTGTGAAGGCAACGGAGGGTGTAATAGAAATGCTGCAGAAGGTGGAGCCATATGTCACATATGGGTATGAAAGCAACCTTTGTTCCTTTGGAATTCTTTTTTTTTTTTTCCTGGTAAATGTAAAATGCTGAATCTAATGAGGTGCTAACACATATAAATTGTATGGAGATACTCCATGTGTGTTGATGATTTTCATCTTCTAGTGTGTGCGTAGGGTCTGCAAAAAACCCAAAATCGTTGGGTTCTGACCTTTTTGTTTTTGAAAATTGGGCTCAGGTTGGATTGGATTGGTTTTTGTTTAAAAAGACAGGGTTGGTTTGGAGGCAGTTTTAAGTGAAAACCATCCTCCTCCAACCCAATATATTTACTAAAATACCCTTGCTATATATTTATATATATTATTTTAGGGTTGCCTAATTACCTTTTTCTTATTGACTCTTTCTTTCTTCCACCTCCCTCACTTATATTAGATCTTTATTTATTTATTTTTTCTCTCTTTACAACTAGAAAATGAAATCCCATTCTTCAAAGTGCCAAGCAGCAATCAGATGCAGCTGCTATTAATGCATTGTAATCATTGCTTATGCTGGAAAAAATTGTCAGATTATCCTCCATAATTTGCATATTTCATGCAAATGATCTTGAATATATTTGGCATTTGTGATTTTTGCAACTATTGGCAGTTATGCATCAAACAGGCTTGGCTTTGGAGACTTGTTAAAAGTTTTATAATGGTTGTAGGCATATTGTCCGACCTTCAAGAAGTATAATCTCTGGTTACTAATAAAGATTATATTAGTTTTCCACTGGCTTGAACTTGCAGATTCAGTTAGAATTCTTTTATTTTTGTTTCTTTAACTTACTGTTACGTCTAAGAACATTATTTATAGTGCTAAGATTGTTTTATGCAGATATCCTAATCTTAAGAATGTGAAGGAGCTGATTTACAAGAAGGGTTATGCAAAGATTGACAAGAAAGCTGTTCCTTTGACAGATAATAATATCATTGAACAGGTATCATTGTGGTCTTAAGGCTTAAGTATAAAGAAAAGCCCTTTAACAAAAATTAAATGATTATCCATACCCTTCTCATTCAATGAATTGAACCCTCAAACATTTATTTTCATCCAATTGAGCCCTTAAATATTTATTTTTATCCAATTGAACCTTTAAACATCTATTTTCACCCAATTAAACCCTTGATTGGATAGAAATGAGTGTTTGCTGTCAATCAATTTTCGTCTATTAAGGGTTCAATTGGTGAAAATAAATGTTTGAGGGCTTAATTGATTGCAACAAAATGATAAGGGTTTGGATTATTAATTAATTTTTGTTCAGGGTTTCTTTTTATACTTATGCCTTGTCTTTACCACGTCTCAAGAAGAAGTTCTCAGTTTAACTTTGTCCAAAGGTTCATAATGTTTGCAATTAAAACTCCATTCTTTTTCAGACATTGGGAAAGTATGGCATCATATGCATTGAAGATATTGTACATGAAATCGCAAATGTTGGTCCACATTTCAAGGAGGTTATTCATTTTATCGGACCCCTTATGCTGAGCAAGCCAGAAGATGGATTAATCCGAGGGAAGAAACAGCCTTACAAAGAAGGAGGAGATGCTGGTAATCGTGAAGACGAAATCAATGACCTAATCAGCAAGATGAATTAGCTTGAATATCGTAGTTCCTTCATTACCAAAATTTTAGTGTGTAGCTTTCAATGATTTGTATGGAATGAACCCAGTTTTGTATTGACAAACAAATTTGGCTTGCGCTTATCATTAAGATCAATGCTAATTTACCATTTCATATAACCAATTTTTTTCTTTCTTTTTCCCTTTATTGGCGCACGGTTGTGCATTTTGCAAAGCATAGGAGTGTTTGGTTGCTGTGAAACACTGAATGAAAGGGAAAGAAAATAATTGGAGATGAGAATTTCCAGTGATTTATTTTATTTCGTTGTTTTATTTGGAGAAGGATAAATTGGTACCTATATCCTGAACAGGAAATGCATGTGCTTATTAGTATCAAACGTTGGTTTAGAACATTGATTTCTCTGTGAAGTTTAGAATAAACTGGAATAAAACTATCTTATATTGATTGTTATGCATATGTTTGGTAACCCTTACTTTTGATTTTTAAAATTTTTTTTTTTTTTTCGGTTTTCTCATATGTATTGAATAAAAAGATAAAAAAAAAAATTAATTTAATTTAATTAGTTCGTATAATTATTTTTAAAAATTGATAATTAATAAATTGAGAGCTCCAATTCCAATAATTGTAATTAATAATTTTTTTTTTGGCCAAATATCTAAGTTGCTACTGATGATGGATAAAAAAACAAATATAATAGTTCTGAACATGCATCTTTAAGATGGAAATTGAAATAGAAATTAATAGGATCACAGGATATTATTTGATTTTAGTAGAAGATGAAATTCTATATTACGATTACTTGAAAAGAAAAACTCATAAATTGAATATATAGCTAGTTATGGAAGAAGAAAAATGAAAAATCTTGATTTTTGAATATAACTTGATATAATATTTTTCGTTGATGGTGTTTTATTATCTTACCTCGAGAGAGTTGATGAAGAGAGGTTGGGGGTGAGTTAGTGATGACCTGCAGCCAAAAAACAACGCTGGAGTTGTCTTTTTGGAATGCGTACTGATACTCAAATCAATGAAAAATGTAAGGTAAAGGAAGAAAGGATGTTAGGTGTGTGTAAGAAGTTTAAAAGTAAGAAAAGCTTATGCATGAAGGGTTCTCTCTTACATACTTGAACTCTTCTTTACCTTACATAAAAAATAATGAATAATAATTTGATCGAAATAATTAATAATTGATAAGAGATACATGTAAAATATAAAAATGATTCACATGAGTAATTATAAATCACATTAAATAATTTAACGTAGACGTAATTCTTATTTAATGATTTTAAAAAATTGAATGATATGATATAATATTTTGATGGGATCAATGGAAACATTGGACGAGCCTTTTCATAGTGAGAGGTGAGCTAGTTCTTGGATGTAGATGACGTGACATTACCTTACTCTAGTGATTTGAGGAGTTGAACATGTTGACTTGAGTAGATAGATGTAATATTTTTCTTTTACAATTACATTAATATTAATAAAAAATTAATATTTGATGTATTATCAGTATATAAATATTATATATTGTTATTAAATCACATAATTATATTTTATAAAAAATTAATTTTAAATATTTTTTTAAAGTTAATTGTATTTATTTTTTAGAATTTTAAAATTTTAAAATTAATTTTTTATTTAATGTTGTATGATTTACTATAATATATAGCATTTATATATATCAATATATCAAATATAAACTCAATTAATGAACTAATTTAACAACTTTTTCATGTGAAAAAGAAGTATAATATATTGAATTGTATATGGTACTTATGTCCCTCACAAGTCCCTCAAATTACATTGGAGTTGATATTGGGGAGGAATATTTTCATATACATATATACCTACATCTATATGCCATAACCTAATAGAAAAATAATTATTTTTACAATTTTGATACTTAATATCGTCAAAATTTAAATCTTAAATAGGTACTAAAATTAAAAATTTAACATTCTACCTAACAAATCATATGATTATCGTGAATTACTTTTACATATAAACCTTTGGAAGTACTCTTACTTTCTTGTACAAGATTGTATCTAAGATGTAAATATATTTTTAGTTTGTATAACCTTTTCATACTTTTTTATCTGAAAAGCCTCCTATTTCCAACTCCCCCCCCCATCTCTTCTTTCATCACTTTGACACCTTTTGTACACAAACCTACTAGCAATCCACAAATAAACACAAAAATTTATGGCACTCAACCATGCCAACACCCAATAGAAGTAATTAAGGTGTCCATGGTTAAGGTTATTTCCCACCCATACATTTTCATTCCTCAAGCTAATCTTTTGCACAATAGAGATAATAGCATTGTTGATGAAACTCCCAACTCCAACTATACTTACATATGCAGCAGCTCCCAAGCTTCTCATTCCTTATGGCATCTCCGATGATGGTGAACACATCTCCAATTCCGATAAGCTCGTATTGGGGAAGTAACCATCACACACCCATCGGAACTATAGCTTTCGGGTTGTCAACAAGACCATGTTTTGTTGCAATGGTGATCCTTTTGATCTCCACTAGGCTTGCAAAAACCATGGTAAGTATAGAGACAAATAAACCAAAGCCTATTCTTTGTAGCATTGCTATTCCAGTAGGATGTCCGGATTTTTTTCGAGTTATGGGGACGGAATCCGATCATATGTTGGGACAATGATGAGGACTATGAGACCTACAATGCATTGGATTGCAGCCGGAGGAACTTGGTAATTGGATCCGATTGATCTGACCATTGTGCTGGCTTGCTGGACGAAAAAGGTTTGTAATTGAGCTAGCATAACACAAAACGTTAAGCAACTCAGCTACATGGGAATGAGGCAGAGTACAAGCTTAACTTCTTCGACTTAGTTCAATGAGGCAGAGTTAAATTGGGAAAAAGTTGTGTCTTCAGACAAAGGGTCCCATGTTGGTTGGGATACTTTGTCTGCATGGAATAAAAAGGCTGAGGATGGTGACAAAAATGCAGCACCTGTGACCAGTTCAAAGAAGCAAACTGAGTGGTCTGATTGGGGAACAAGCAAATCTAAATCACAAGATGGTCTCTCTCCAGTTGGTGGATTGTATGAAAGAGTAAACTGAATTTTCTGGTTTGGGAGTGCAAAAGTCTGATACGCAAGATGTTCTCCCTATGGAAGATAAATCTTTCAAGTCCAATGGTTGGGATGCTGGAACTAGTTGGGGAAAAGTGGGCAAAGAATCTGAAAAACCTGATGCTAGTGATGCACTGCCATGGCCAGTTTGGGAGACACAAACCTTGGACGAATCTTCCAAATCGAGTGGCTGGGAAAATGTTTCTTCTTGGGGGAGAAGATTGTGGTGGTAAATGTATCTGGCTTCAGTGGAAATGATACCCAGATGGACCAAGGAAGAGAGGAAAGTGAATGGGATAACGAAGCAAGTCAACAAAAGGCAGTGCAGTCGACATCTGGTTGGAATAACAAAGTGACTGAGGAAAGGGCAGTTCAATCGACATCTGGCTGGGATAAAAAAGCTACTCAGGAAAAGCCAGTTCATTCGACATCCGGTTGGGTATCTTCAACTGCTGCAGGCTGGACTAAGAATGAGTCACCTATAATTAATAGTTCCTGGGACCAACAGAAGTCACCTATAATGAGTAGTTCTTGCGATCAACAAAAGTCACCAGAATGTTCACAAGGTTGGGGCTCCCTTAACGAGTCAAACCAAGCAGCAAGTTCAAATGGCTGGGATATGTCACATGGTGAGGTTGGCACTCAAAGTGAAAACCAGCACCAGTGGGGACAGTCTAGGGGCCCATGTCGTTGGGCTTCAGATGCTAGTAAGAAGAATCGTCCTGTGAAGTCAGCTCAAGCGATGAATGATGATTCCAATATGGCTGCAATGTATACCGCTACAAGACAAAGATTAGACATGTTTACTTCTGAGGAGCAAAATATTCTGGTGGATGTTGAGCCACTGATGCAGTCAATCAGAAAAATAGTGCACCAGTCTGGGTAAATATTCTCTAACTTTTGCTCTAGAATTTCTATGAAAATATAGGTTTTTAATTACCTCGCAAAGAGAAAGGAATTTCTTTATGTTGTTACTTTCCCCCTGTCCAGTTGACATGGATCTGCATGAGTAAGGAAACACTAGTAAATTTGATACCCTACGCTTGCTCTTCAATTTCTATGGCAATATAGGTTTTTAATTGCCTCACAAGTAGGAAGCAATTTCTTTGTGTTGATATTTGTACCCCTCCAGTTGTGACATGGATCATGAGTCAGGAAATTTTGGTTAATTAGATACTCATCCAGCTTTGAAGATCTGAGAAATTTGCACAAACAATCTTTGGCAACCAGTTCGTGTAGAATTTTTCATGATTCTTTTAAGCGATAGGATTTGCTCAAGTTTTGTTAGATGCAAATGTTACAGAGCAGATGCTCCCAATAACTTAGCCTACATTTATCCTTGGTGCCTAATTATGCTACTACTTAATCTCTTTCTATTTCCCATCCCCGAGCTCTGCTGTTGATAGTTTCTGCTCCTCTCTGCATGTTTTTATCTTACCCCCGTTTTCTCAATAGATTCTTATGTGAAGGTCAACGATGGGGATCCGCAGTCAGCTGGTGATCAGTTGTTTGTACTTGATAATGTTTTTACTCACCATCCAGACAAAGCAGTAAAAATGGGTGCTGGTATTGATTGTCATGGTATGCTTCATTACCCAATTTTTGCCTAGTTTGATTTTACTTGAATAATGTTCATATCATTAACACATGGAAGAATTTTTTAGGCCATATCTTTTAGTGCGTGTGATTTGTGAGCTTTTGACCCGTGGAGTACAAATTAAAATGAGAACTATATTTGGAACTGCACAAAGTGGAGATGATATCCATGTAAACATTTTCTATGCTTTTTCATGTTTTTACATGTTACCTTTTATCGCAATGTTTCAAATTCACAAACAATAAGATAGAGTCGTTTGCAACGTTCCATGGTGCCAAACACTGAAACTTTTTCTCTTCGAAGTTCAACTTCTCTGTTTAGTGATGGTATGAGAATTCTCAGGCCATTTTAAAGTACGCTAATAATATCTGGTGAAGGCATCTTTAGCTCAGGGTGAAGTTTTCTTGTCTTGTATTCACCTGAAGAACTAAATTCCCATGATACGCCTGATGGTTATATTGTTTGGAACCTGTGCTGTTTGTGAGCATATAATAACACTTGCTGATATTTGATACACTAGCACAGCTTGTAGACCCAATGCTGTATGGTCAAGTAAATTGGTCCCATGCACGCTAGCCCTTGCTTTAGATTTGGTTTAAAAACTCTACTTGCACAGATCCTAATATGAACTGCCCTCTTTTTCCACACGAGCAGTTTATGTTTTTTCTTGCTATACTGGTTTAACGGTAGCCTGCTAATTTTATGGATAGATAGCTATAGATCGAAGTTTTTTAGTTTCTTAGAGATGCTTCTAATGTCTAATCCATGGTTCACTTTCAGTTCTCTGTCTGGACATAAAATTAGCTAGGCTATAGTATAGTATCTATTATTATATGATAGTTAATCTAATTATGTTGCATGTTGAATTATGACAATATTGAACATAAGTTGAAACCGAAATTCTATCATTTGAACTTACGAATTGCTTGTGTGACCTTGACTGTTTGTTTTTACTTACACCTTGATGCCTGGAGATGGACTGAACTGTGCACATGGTTGGTGGTGAAACATGGATATTCTCAAAGGAAATGCCCTTGATCCCTGGTGTTTATAGAAAATCTTTGCTCCATTTTTGCTGTTTCGATGAAGGGTTGAGTTAGATTTGATTCATTTGACAGGAAGAATAAAATGAAAGGAAGAAGGGAAGCTTTTGACATCCTCAGCCTCAGGCAAAAAGCATCAAAAAAGGGTTTCAATGGAAAAAAGCATGAAGTAGCCAACTATGGTGAAATACAAACTTTGTGCAGATATCAGAAGCAAATGTTCAGCACTCCCAATCAGCTCTGCCGTCCTACTTCACCATTCATAGGGCAGTCCAGCACAAATTTGTTTTAACTTTTGATAATGTTTTGTAAAGAAAAGATCGTGTTACTGTTACATCATAAACATAAAATTAGGATCTTTATCATGTCTGATTTAAAGGATAGCAAATAAGAGAGAGAAATGGAGGGGAGGGAAAGGGAAAAGAAAGAAAAATAAAAAGAGAATTGAAGGTTCGGTTGAGTGAATTAAATTTTTTATTCATTCATTTTCTTTCGCTTATTATTATTATTATTATTATTATTCTGCGAGGAAAATAAAGAGTTGCATACGAATAGACGTAAATAAAATTTGTTATGTTCGTAATTTATTTATTTAATTAACAAAATTTTAAATATTATTCGTAATTATTTATTAAATTTAATAAAAATAAATAAATTAATAAAAATCAAGGTGGTACACCAATAATTTGTGGAAGCTTCTATTCATTTACATTGCTAACTTCGTTACATTTTAATTTTTTTGGATTGTTTATTTATTTATTTATTTATTCATTTTGGATTGTGAGAGGTTTGTTTTTAGATGGTTTGTGAATGTCAGATATATTTTCACAACATTTCTAATTTACAAGATGGGGATCACATTATTATTTTAATTACAAATAAAAGGTTTTCATGTTCCAAGCAATTTGCTTAAACATTAAATAATTACTACTAGAGTTAGAGGCGCGCCAATTATCTCAAGGAAAGATGCGAGTGACCTTCCTCTGTTGGATGCAATTTGCTTTTAAAATATATAAAGTCCAATTTCCATTAATTTATTTTTACACCCTTTTCAAATTGTCGTTATTACCGCCATTGTTAATATCGCTATTGTCCGGCAGTAAAATTCAAGGGGAAGCTTGTTGGATCGTTCCTCTTCTCATTCTTTTTTTTTAATTTCTTGAATGATTACTATTAAACACATCTTTTAGCTATCTCAAACTCTTTTCTCATTTTCTCTACTCTCATTTCTTCCTCTAATTTCTTTCAACAACGTAATCCAACCATGTCTTTGCTTGGAGCCTTGTCCGCCATACGAGAAGTTGTTGTCTCCAAGTTCTTTGACTATCTCCTAGACAAGTTGGGTTCTTCTGAATTCCTGCAATTTGCCACTGAAAAACAGATTCAAGAAGAGCTCGAGAAGTTGAAGAAGGAATTGCTGGAGATTCGTGCGCTGCTTGATGATGCTGAGGAGAGGCAGATCAAAGATCAATCTGTGAAAATCTGGTTGTCAGACCTCCAAAACGTGGCATACGATGTGGATGACATTGTGGACGAGCTTGAAACCGAAATTACCAGGCGCAATTTGATGTTGGAACGTCGTGGCAGCTCAAGTAAGAAACCCAGACTCATTTCTGATACATTCAACATTGTTTTGATTAACAGGGGCATGATGTCAAAGATAAAAGATGTTACTGCCAGATTGAAGGATTTAGAGCCTCGGAAAACTCAGTTGCAACTGAGAATAATTGACTGCTCGAAATCCAACAGAATAAAAGAAAGGCAGCAGCCTACTTCTCTGGAGATCGAAACTCAGGTGTATGGCAGAGACAAAGACAAGGAGACAATACTTGAATTGGTCTTCAACGGTGATGATGACGGAAATTTTGTGATTCCCATCGTTGGAATGGGAGGGATCGGTAAGACAACTCTGGCCCAACTTGTTTATAATGATGCTACTGTTCACGATCATTTTGATCTCAAAGCTTGGGTTTGTGTTTCTGATGATTTTGATGTCACAAGAATAACAAAAGCAATTTTCCAAGCAGTCACTTCAAAGCCATGCAATGACAATGATTTGAATTCGCTTCAAGAAAAATTAAAGAAGGAGTTGTCAGGGAAAAATTTTTTGATTGTTTTGGATGATGTCTGGAACGAGAACTATCATGACTGGACCATTTTACAATCTCCTTTTCTAACAAGGACTCCGGGAAGCAAAATTATCGTGACAACAAGAAGTTTTGCTGTTTCATCTACAATGGGTGCTTCTCTTGCTCATTCTTTACAAGTTTTGTCAGAAGATGATTGTTTGTCTGTATTTGCTCAACATGCATTGGGAACAAAAGATTTTGGAGTACATCCAAATCTAAAAGAAGTTGCTGAGAAAATTGTGAGGAAGTGCAATGGCTTGCCTTTGGCCGCTAAAACCCTTGGAGGCTTGCTTCGTACTAATGTTGACCTTGATGCTTGGGAAAACATATTAGAAAGTGAGATATGGAAGCTATCAAACCATCAGTGTAGTATACTTCCAGCTCTCCAATTGAGTTATCATCATCTTCCTCCACATTTGAAGCAGTGCTTTGCATATTGCTCCATTCTTCCTAAGGACTATGAATTTCAAGAGAGAGAAATGATCTTGTTATGGAGGGCAGAAGGCTTTTTACAAGAAGCTAGAGATAAGCATAGCATTGAAGATCTAGGCCACAAGTATTTTAGAGATCTAGTATCAAGGTCTCTTTTGCAAATATCAAACAAAGATAGATCTCGATTTGTTATGCATGACCTCATCAATGATTTGGCTCAATCAGTTGCTGGAGAAATATGCTTCAGAATAGAGGGTGGTCAGAAAATTTCAAAGCACGCTCGCCACTTATCTTACATTGGTGGCAAGTGTGATGGCAAGAAAAAGTTTGAGGGCATCAGTGAAGCGCAACATTTACGCACTTTTTTGTCATTTTGGCTATCAGATTATAAGTTCTGCTTCGTAACTAATTATGTTCTTATGCATTTGTTGCGAAGTTTGAGATGCCTAAGGGTGCTTTCTTTGAGAGGGTATCAAATCTCGAAGTTGCCAGATTTTATTGAAGATTTAAAACATTTACGGTACCTAGATTTTTCTCGCACTCCTATTAAATGCTTGCCGGAGTCCGTAAGTACCCTCTATAATTTAGAAACCCTTCTATTAAGGGAGTGTGAGATGCTTGAAAAGCTACCGTCAGAGATGGAAAACCTGGTCAACCTATGTTATCTTGATATCACAGGTGCAAACAAATTAGAAGGCATGCCAAATAATTTTTGCACACTAAGTGATCTTGAAACACTATCCAAATTTGTTTTGCAAAAGGGCAAAGGATGTCAAATAAGGGAGCTAGAAGGTTTATCAAATCTCAAAGGTCAACTTTGTATTTCAGGGTTAGAGAATGTGGTTGAAACTCAAGATGCATGGAAGGCTAAGTTACATGATAAGTTAGGACTGGATAAGTTAGAATTGATTTGGAGCGAAGACTTTGAGAATAGAAATGGAGAAATCGAGAAAGAAGTGTTGGATTTACTTCATCCTTCCAAAAAGCTTAAGGAGCTTGCCCTCAAGTTTTATTGTGGTGTGAGGTTAGCAGTATGGATAGGGGATTCTTCATTCAATAAGTTACTATCATTATGCCTTGAATATTGTCCAAATTGCATATCATTGCCATCAATTGGGCAATTGCCATTGTTGAAAAAATTATGCATCAAGGGATTGGACAATGTAACTAGTGTGGGGGCTGAGTTCTTTGGAAAGAATGCATCAAATGCATTTCCTTCATTGGAGACTTTAGAATTTGAAAACATGCCTAAATGGGAGAATTGGAACTTTTGTGAAGTTAATGAGGAAGCTAAGAAGTTTTCTAATCTTCGTGAGCTTCGTATTGTGAATTGTCCGGAACTGTTGGGGAGTATACCAGAAAATCTTCTTTCTTTGGAGAAACTTGTGACTTGGAATTGTAAGAAATTGGTGATTTCAATTCAAAACCTTCCAATGCTTTCGGAATTGGATGTTCAAGGGTGCCAGGAGATAGTGTATAAAGGTTTTGTGGACCACAGCTCATTAAAAAGAGTCTGTTTTTCAAGAATTCCTAAATTTACTTGTGCAGCAGAATGGTTGACGTTAGGATCAATAAAAGTGGAATCCCTTAAGATCGAAGATTGTGAGGAATTGTGCTCTTTGCAAGAGAACAGTTGGGGATTGCTAACTCGGTCGATGTCACTTGGTGAATTGAGTATTGGAAAGTGGTCGCAACTTGTCTCCATAGGGGCAGAGGAGGAAAGAGAAGAATTGATGCAATTGAAGATCCCTTGCACCATTCAAAAACTGACAATAAGGGATTGTGTAAGGTTAGAAAAGCTATCAACAACCTTGCATTACGTCTCATCCCTTGGGGTGTTAGAGTTTTGGTATTGCCCAAATCTGATTTCTCTTTCAAACAACAATTTGCCTTCGAATCTCAAAAGCCTAGGGATTTTTTATTGTGAAAATTTACGGTGTTTGTTGGAAGAGGGAGAGAATGTTAACTTCAGCAATGCATGTTTTCTTGAGCAGTTGGATATTAACTATTGTCGATCTCTGATTTCTCTTTCAAAGAACAATTTACCTTCGAATCTAAAAAGCCTAAAGATTGAAAATTGTGTAAAGTTGCGGTGTTTGTTGGAAGAGGGAGAGAATGTTGACATCAGCAATGCAAGTCTTCTTGAGCAGTTGGAAATTAAGTTTTGTCCATCTCTGGTATCTTTATCATCAAGAGGGGAGTTACCTACGAGGCTTAAGCAACTAAAAATATACAGTTGTCAAAAGCTAGAGTCCATAGCTCAAGAAATTCAAGATAACTCTTCTCTTGAGAATATTTTTATCGATAGGTGTAGTAATATTAAGGATTTGCCTCGAGGATTGAACAAGCTCAGCCATCTCCGGTTGATGCTATTAAGTAATTGTTCAAATTTGGTTTCCTTTCCTGAAAGTTGTTTAACCTACTCAAACCTCAAAGTGCTCCGCCTATATGTTAATTCAAGACTCGGAGCTTTGCCAGATGGTATACACAACCTCAGCTGTCTTGAAGAATTAGCTATAAAAAATTGCCCAAGTCTGACATCCTTCCCAGAAGAGGGCATTCCTACTAATCTCAGGCAACTTACCATCCAAGGACGCAACATCTGTAAGCCACTAATTGAGTGGGGATTGCATAGACTCACTTCTCTTAACTCTCTCTTCATAAAAAGTGGGTGTCCAGATGCAGTGTCGTTCCCACAAGAGGAGATAGGAATGACGTTGCCCTGCTCTCTCACCCGTCTCACCATCGCCAATTTCCCAAAACTAGAAACCCTATCCTCCAAAGGCTTTCAAGACCTCACCTCTCTGGAGTACTTGGCCATCGATTCTTGCCCAAATCTCCAGTCTCTTCCAGAAAAGAACATGCTTTCTTCGCTTTTGGAGCTATCTATTAAGAAGAGTCCAGTGCTAGAAGAACGGTGTGGAAAGGATAAAGGACCAGAATGGTCCAAGATAGCCCACATACCTTGTGTGAAAATTGATAACAGATACATCTATGATTCCAGCTAATTCTGTTTCAGAGGATAATGGTTCAAACAATAATTCTTCAGGGCACCAAAGTTGACAAGAAAAGAGTTAGTGACTCAAAGTCACAGGTATGTCAATTTCAAATTTATCATATCCCCTACAAAATTTTATTATTATTATAATGTTCCTTACAAATTCAAATTTATACACTAAAGAGAACGGAAAACACTTTCAATTTATTTTGTTAATCTTCAGACATTTAATTTTTTTAGGGTTGTGATCCATTGATTTTTTTACATTAATCCAAAAAAATTGAGATTTTCGGTTTTTTTTTTGCAGAATATGATACTTTCAATTTCTTATGCTTGTTATTTGCTGACAGTAAAGATTGAAGTTGCAGAAAGGGAATTCAAATTGGTCATCTTGGTGCTGGTTTTTATATGGCACAGAGGTTTGTGAATTTTTTTCATGTTTTTGGATAAGTAATCTCTTAGCTAACCATCCATGCTTTGGTATTAAATTGACACATTTGATGCAAAAACTTGGCAATTTTGATAACACAAGTATCTTTCTATGTTCAGTACAAATATTTACAGCTTTTGGAGCATTAGAAAATTTGCTTATATCATAAAAACTGTTGAATTGAAAATGCTAAAGTAGAGGCTTAGGTTAACTGTACCTCTTTGTTGAGCCTGGTCAAGTTAACCATGCCATGGTCATCCTTCTTTTAAACCATGATTTAATCTATTTGGTTTTAGCAGGACCTACCAACTATGGATGTCTGGAAGGTTGAATGATCTGTGAGACCATAGCTGCAGTAGTGAAGTTGGCTTTGGTTGTGTCTTGAAAATTGAAGTCAGCTTCTTTGATCCACAGTTCTGGACAAGTATAGCTGAAGTTTCTTTCATTTTATTGAAAAGAAATAGAAAAACCAGGTATGCCTTTTTGAAACAACAATTTTTTCATGTTAACAATATTTTCGGGGTAATTTTACATGTTAACAAATTCTTAGCAAACTTGTTTTTATCATATTAATGGTTGAATTGAAAATACTAAAGTAGAGGCTAGTCAAGTTAACCATGCCATTGTTATCCTTCTTTTAAACTATGATTTATTATATTTGGGTTTTGTAGGACCTACCAACTATGGATGTCTGGAAGGTTGAATGATCTGCGAGACCATAGCTGCAGTTGTGAAAATGACATTGGTTGCATCTTGAAACTTGAACTCATCTTCTTTAATCAAGAGTTCCGGACGAGTATAATCTTTCATTTTATTGAAAAGAATCAGAAAATCCAGGTATGTCATTTTTAAAACAATAATTTTTCACGTTAACAATATTTTCAGGATAAGTTTACATGTTTTAGTTTCTTCTATAGCTAATTGGACATGTAATTATTAGGAGTTATGATCCATCACTGCAACATTTTAAGAGGCCCTCATTATTTGTTCTTGCAGAGTTTCTGTGCTCAATTGGGAATTAATGGCCTATCACCTAAGAAGACATTGATAAAAGATTCATCTATTATTTGAAGGTGGAAAAACAACAACCATTTCCTCTCATGGAGAAGAAAATGGCATAAGTGTATACCTTCTTCCATAATTGTAATGAAAATGGAATTAAAAAAATCCTTTTAATTCTTTTCTTTTATACTACTTTTAATAACCTTCATTATTTATATATTTATAATTGTACATTGCTAACAGAATGGTGGAAAGGAAGGTGATAAAGAACAAGAATGGTTCAACATTGTCCGCATGCTCTTTTCCAAATTGATGATAATTTCATATGTTATCAAGAGGAATATGACTAAAATCAATTAGAGGATGTCCCAGGTATGACAATTTGGAAATGCAGTGGAATAGTTGTAACACTTAGAACTTTAGGAGGATTTCGGTCCACAATTATATATGATATTGCATATAAAAATCAGTTTTGAGAAATTTGCATTGCCTGTGACCAAATCTTGCATATGTTACATGTGGCATAGAAAGGTTCAGTTTATTTGGGAATATTTTTCAAAGATGAAATTGATTGTATATTCATCTATGATCCAGAGAAGTCAAATTGAAAGCTGTTTAATCTCTGAAAAGTAAAGGGAGGAATGAGGGATTACAAATTTGCATTATCCTTTGCTTATACTCAAGGTTAGGTATTTCAATTTGGAAAAGCTTTTCCACTTTCTTCCTAATGGATTTCCAATTTCAAAAAACATTGCCGTTCATCTTACTTCCATTTTGAAACTTATACAATATTATCATTTTTCATTTTTCAGGCTATGTGAGGAGTCTGTACCACCAGTCACATGGATCTTTGTCTGGTGTCTGTCTTTCCTGTCAGTTTGATTTTCATTCTTTTTGTAGTATGCAATGACATTAATTAGAGCCTACATCCCAACTTTGAGTTAGGAAAAAGGAAACTGATAATCTTCTGCTTAAAGGCATTCATGGAAGTTGTGGAATGTGCGAGACAATGTAGATAGTAAAAAGCTACTTTTATTTAATGTTCAGGTGTTTACATATTTATAGCTTCTTTTTTGTGCCTCAATTTCAGTAATTTCAGTCCAATTGGAGCTCAATGAAGGTCTACAAGCTAGTTCCATACTGAAACGGTGTGAAAATGGATGATGGGAGGAAAAGATAGTAATTACCAACGAAACAATACTTTTTCTAATACAATGGTAAAATTAAAAAATTTGCTAATTCTTGAAACCTTTGATCAGGTCTTTTATTCCTAAATACTTCTTATTTGCATCTTAAATAAAAAACTTTGTTATTAATTTCTTTAATTGATAGTTATTTTAAAAACTCTTTTCTGTTTTCATATCATTTGATTATTTCTCAAAGAAAGAGTATTTGTTCTTGTTGCATGTTGTTTAACCTATAGATTACAATTTCTAAGAAATTGATGTGAAACCTTTAATTTTTTCTATTTTTTCTTATAAGATTGTGATAACACTTGAACCAGGGAACTTAAAGAAGATAAAAAATGGTAAGTGGCAGTGCAGCACAGATACTGTTTCTTAACAGAACGGGCAATGCAGCACATTTATTGTTTCTTACCAGACCAACTGTACAGATGCATTGAGCTTATGCTTTATGGAGAAGCTTCCCTGCCTGTGCCTCAATGTCTGAGAAATGTAGATACTGTAGCAGCAGTGATATTGAACCTAGGCATTAGTAAGTGACACCATTGATGCAATGATTAAAAGAAACACCTAATCTTTTTCTCTGCTTTTCCACTAAACCATCTTACCTGATTGAGTTTTTCTTTGTAGTCAATCCACGCCATTGTTTTAAGCTGTCAATAAAAGTGGGTACTATTTTGTTTGGAGACATGATATATCCAGGTTACAAGCATGTTAAACCACTTAAAAGGTAGCTGGTAACAAAATACTGATATCTTGCTTCATGATTTTTGGTAGCATGGAGATGCTGATAATTATGATTTGCATCTGAAATTGAAATCTTGAAGAAAGTATCTGAAGTAATCTTGATGTTTTGAAATTGATTTTGTGGGCAGTGTGCAAGGTTTACAAATTACAACCTGCAAACACAATGATTGTAGTAGCCGGCTAACTCAAGTTAGAGATCAGGTATAGTTCAAATCTAAACAATATTTTGTTCCATCTGATTTGAACGTGAGTAAATGAAAGTTCCAAACCATTAATGCTGCTTCTTGAAATACAGGAATATTGAATGCTCCTTTCACCTATAAGGATGAGCTAAATTTCTCTTGGATCTCTCTGTGGACTTGGCTTTCTGGCCTATAAAAGGTTATTTCTCCAAGACTTTTCATGTTTTCTATATATATATATATATATATATATATATATAATTGAAAAGAAATGGAGCATGCTAAGCTCTGATTGACTTAAATACTTGTTGTCTTTTAAATACATGGAGGTTTAATTTGATTATTGATGTTGGTTGCAGTTCAAGTTGCAGAAGCTTTTGTTCTACAGAAGCAAATGAAGTTTAGAAATGCAGTGTTCAACTTTATGTTAAAATAGCACAAAGGACAACTGGAAAAAGTGAAGCAACAGAGGTTCCAAGAACTGTGACAGATAGCGTTGTTGCTCAATTGCTGCATGAGCGCACTTGAGAAGGCCTCAGCAAACACCTTAGGGAGTCACACCTGCTAGAGAGGTTTCAATTAAAGCTTCATGAAAGACCAATAAACTTTGCAGTGGCAGTGTCAATATCAATTTCATAGAAGCAAGGCCTTGTTGTTAGCCCTGGGCATTGTGCTTATTGTACCAACTAAAGGATAAATGAACCCAGTTGCTATGCTGGCTCTCACATCCCTTGTTGGTAAAGTTAAATACACTTGGCGCTCCCTGCTCCGAGGCATTGTGTGAAAATGAGTACTATGTTTTTGCCATTCTGATTGGTAGATCAGAAATCCCTTGTCTGCTGTACATCTCGATCTGTTTCTCAGCCTGATTTGACAAAAAGAAAAGATAGTGATTATAGTAGCAGGTTAACTCAAGTTAGAGATCAGGTATAGATCAAATCTAAACAATGAGTAAATCAAGGTTCGAAACCATTAATCCTGCTTCTGGAAATACAGGAATATTGAATGCTTCCTTTCACCTAAAAGCATGAGCTAAAATTCTCTATTGATCTCTCTGTGGATTTAGCTTTCTGGCCTAAAAGGACTGAAAAGGTTTATGAAGAGCCACAAGAGGTTAATTCTTTTTATGAAGAGCCATAAGAGGTTAATTCTTTCTCTGAGACATTTACATGTTATCTATATTTACATAATTGAAAGAGAAATGGACCATACTAAGCTTTGATCGACTTAAATACATGTTATCTTTTAAATTCATGGAGGTTTCATTTGATTATTGATGTTGGTTGCAGTTCAAGTTGCAGAAGCTTTTGTTCTACAAAAGCAAATGAGGTTTAGAAATGCAAATAGAAAGAATTTGCAACAATCACCAAATCTAGGTGGCTGGAAGGACAATGCTACACTGATTTCTCTGCTGCCACTACCATTCACTATAGCCTTGTGCAGCTTGATCGGCTAATATCAACTTCTCTACCTTGATCGGAACTGAACTGATAAATGATGAAAGATAGCAATGATACTACCATCAGTGGCACAATCTTCCAAACCAGGAAAACAAAAATCCCTCCAAAAATGGTGATGTATTTTACAATTACTACCATGGAAGATTAAACTCAAATCATCCAAAACTTCCTTTCTTGGTATGTAATCAGTTTGAACTTTGAAGTGATCTTTCTGTCTTCCCTTAACACATATGTTAATACAGATTTCAATTTGAACTTTGAAAGTTGATTTCATTTTAAGAAGAATTCTTGTCCCAAACTTTGAAAAAGTTGTGCATTCAAGGTTGTGACTAGTTATTATTTTTGCTTTGATAATCTCCCAGAGCTGGAGTCAATTCTGTTTCTATTATGTGCCCATCCTTTGTTATCAAAGCGTATGTCAATGCAAGCATATTAAGCTTTGAGCGATTAAAATAAAATGATCTTCTTCTTAGTGATGATCTTCGAATACAACAGATTGAGTTTTATCATCTTATGTTGGTTCCTTTCTGTGTTTACATTTTTTAGACCACTTACACATCAGTATATAACGGACCTTTTACGTAATGCTTATACGCACTGCCATATGGAATTTTCAATTTCCTTTTTACTGTTTCATGTGCTTTGGAAATATTTTTATTTGCCTCTCAACTCGATATTTTATGAGATTATTTTTTAACTTTTCACGAGATTGTGTATGTATGCTTGGTGATGAACATGATTTAATTTAGAAACGGATTTACGTATATAGATGGTGTTCATAGATACCCAAAATTTTTTAACACTCTTTCCATCGTTAAAATTAGTAAATTCATCAATATTTTTTTATATACGTTATAAGTGAACACTCCAATAAAAAAAATTCTTAGATCCGTTGTTGATTGAACCGTGCCAATTTTGGTTGAATGCACATATATTAGACTATGTACAAAGCATATGCCTTCCATTTTAACCCTGTGAAGACGTGGGATGCCATTCTCTGCTCTATGGACCTTGCAATCACAACCATACTTAATCAACTTAATTCTGCTAGTCCCAAACAATGCTAAATGCATTTTGCTGTTGTTGAAACTGGGTTGAGTTTGTTACTTTCTTTTCCACCCTCAGCAAGCAAGAGCTTTTGTATAAAGAATTAAGCTGTCAATCTATACAGAATATAATTTTGAAAGTTCATTTTGTCCCATTTTGAGAAGTTTATTCAATGTTACTGCAAGAGCCTCAAGGCATTGGAAGGTTAATTCCAATCTTGTATTCGGTGAGAATATTTTAAAGTGTAAGATTTATGTTTTTTTTTAGTCTGTACCAATGTTGATGGTAAATTTCTTGCGCTAGAAATGCTACAATTATGGCATTAGTAAAGATCTAATGCTCAACACTGTAAAGAGATTAAAGGGCTTTAATAACATATATAGGAAGTTAAAAATTTAGTACGTAACAAATTTAGAAAATAACAACTATAAATAATAAAAAAGAATAATATAACAAAATGTAGACTCTTATATGAATTTAAAATTAATTCGCAATATGTGAAAATGCCCAATTTAAATATAAAATTATATAAAAAAAGAACTTAATATTTAATATATGTAAGACAACACTGCTCTAACCCTTTTATCATCAAAATTATTATATCTAGGCAGCTGTGAGGATCAATGAGTTATGGAAACTTTTATTAGTTGCAGAAGTTCCTCCTTGTATCCATCCATAACCAGTTAACCTTGTGTGGTATAACTCTAGCCAGCCTAAAATTGCGATCTTGTAGGCTACAGACAGTGAGGGCAATCTCTTGCATCTGAAATGAGAGCATTCCTTGTGCTAGATCAGTTTCTTGCAACCATTTTTTTTATGACTGAAACTTTCATTGGCATTGGGCCTTATAATTTGGAACCCATTATCAAATCCTATTATCGATCAGATGTCATGCTTATGATTTTTCACAATAATGACTCAAGTCCATGGGTCAAGTCAGAAATGAGAGGATAGGAGCAGGGCTGGCTTGACAGCCCAACCTCCTTGACTTGGGGACTTTTGGCAACCCATCAAGCTCATTAAATTGATCAAATGGCAATGATATTTTGAAATGGTCCCTTCTCAAGGTCAATGGCCATTGAATTGGTTGCTGCCTCAAGAACAGATAATGTTTTGGCATTGCCGTTAATGCAGTAGACTTTGATGTACTAACATAACTGAAGTAGGCCGAGAGTGTATTGCAAACTCCCTAACATGATGTGCTTGTTTGTTGTTCTTCCCTGCTGCAGAGGCAAAGATAAGATTTAAAGTTGATTGGCCCTGGAGCGAGATTGAAGGTTAGATTTGGAATGAAGAGAATGATAGGCTGATGCACTAATTTCCTCAAGAAAAACCTGTAAAAAAAAGATAAGAGAACTATTAAGAGAATAATTATAAGATACTAGTAGTTCTTATACACTACCCAAACTTAATGAATTCTTCAAAATTTCCAACCCCAATCAGTCATCCATTTATAGGAAAAAATAGGTATGTCAATCAGAAAGGCATGGAATAGATAGAATATTTTTATTTTCATTTCATATTTTTTATATTAGATATATTTTTGTATTCATATATAATGGGTATTTTAAATTTATTCATATTTTTATTTTTGTAAATATTTAATAGATATGTGTAATTTCGTATTTGTAACTTTTATGTAATTTTTTATAAATATATATTTTTAAATATAAAAAATATATATATATTTTGTAGTTGTATTAAATGTTCCAATTATCCAATAGTGGGGAGGATAGCTTCAAAAGCTAACCAGAAAATACTGATTCACAAAGGACATATTTTTCAGAAGAGAACCAGGAACAGTCAATCTATACACCAATATTATTGCATAAGAAATTTACAACTAACTCTCTCACAAAGGGAAATTAATGTTTAAAGAAAGTGAAATTTGATTATTTGATAGCAACTTTTTTATTTATTAAATATTAAAATTAATAAAAAAATATAATTTAAATATCAAATAACTAATTAGTCCAAAAAAGTAGTGTGTCCATATCCGTTTTGTTCTTTGAAGTCTATTTTATAAGGTTCTCTTATAAAAGGTCAGCTCTTTTATTAATATCGGGATGAACTAATAAGGATGGTAACAAGAGAGTCGAATTTAGTTTAATATTTTAGATAATATATAATTTAAATTTAAATTGAATTTTAATAGTTTGATTTAATTTGGTTTATTATTTTTTTAAATTTAAATTTTGATTTTTTAGATATTATTTTAATGTAATTTTTAATATATTTTAATAAATGAAATATAAAATAATTATTTTATTTTATAAAAATTAAAATATCTAAAAATTAATAAAAATATATAAATTTTTTTAATTTTACTTTCCAATTTAAAATTTAATCTAAATTTAATATATATTTAATATTTAAATTAAATAAAAAATAATCAAAACCAAATTAAACACTATAATTTCAAATCTTGATTTCTTATTTTTCAATTCTACTAATGAGTTAGGACAAATTGTAGCTGTTCAACTCAATTATTCAAAACAATAGCAGCGTACCCATTTATTATTACATCTGCTTTTGTTAGTACCGCATGCGTCCAGAAAGGCACGTGACATATCATTAAGATACCAAAGGTACCTGTAGGTCAGTTGCAAAAATAAAAGATTCCAAACCACACCTCATTTTTTTAGTTTTGTTTAGTTCAAAAATGGGGTGCCAATTTGAAAATACAATACTAGTCATGATTTTTGGTTCTCCTTCGATTTCATTTTGTATGCTTTTTAATGATTTTTTGGTTAAATAAATTTAATTTATTTTCCAAACAAAAACATCTGTCAACTTTCGTTTGTCGCCATTATCACCTCTGTATGTAGTCGGACCAACCTTAGCCTTATGAAGGCTAGCACTGGCAACGAAAAGAATTTGCAGTAATATAGTATAATATAATATAGTCTCCAATAATACTATTTACTTATACTTAATTTTACATTATTACATAATTTATATTAATATGTTTAATTTTAGTGATCAAAATATTTAAAAATAAAAAAAATCGAATTTGCCAAATTAATTTTCCAAGGATTAATATATAATTAATGATTTTCTCATCAATTTTTTTTTAGATATGCATTTAAATTTTTTATGCCTTTTTACTGAATCGTCCTGCACACCATTATTTTAAGAATCACAAATAAAAAAATATATAGGATGACAATAAAAAAAAATATAAAAAAAAATATATACACCAAATCTGTTGATAAAACTTGGAAAGTAATTGTACGTATATATATATTTCCCCCATTTCAACATTCAAACTTAGAAATTACCCATGAAAGGTGAGTTAAGGGGCGTTGGATTTGTTGTGTAGGATCGATGAAATTGCAGAAAGAACTCAATTGAAATTTCGTCCTTTACCAATAGCCAGTAGCGGTGGTGTTAGTGCGTTCAAAAATCAATGTGGGTCCAATATTGACTTGTAAAAAGATTCCAGAAATCAATCAGCAAAAGAAAGAAAGAGAACAAAAAGTCATCTAATAAAACAATTCATCTTTACCCAACTTCATTATTTACTGCTAGCTCAAACTCTTTTCTCAGCTTTCTCTATATCTTATTTCCTTCCCTAATTTCTTCCAACTACGCAATCCAACCATGTCTTTGCTCAGCGAAGCCTTGTCCGCTATACGAGAAGTTGTTGTCTCCAAGTTCTTTGACTATCTCCTAGACAAGTTGGGTTCTTTTGAATTCTTTCAATTTGCCAGTGAAAAGCAGATTCAAGAAGAGCTTGAGAAGTTGAAGAAGGAATTGCTGGAGATTCGTGCGTTGCTTGATGATGCTGAGGAGAGGCAGATCAAAGATCAATCTGTGAAATTTTGGTTGTCAGACCTCCAAAACATGGCATACGATGTGGATGACATTGTGGACGAGGTTGAAACCGAAATTGCCAAGCGCAATTTGAAGTTGGAACGTCATGGTAGCTCAAGTAAGAAGCCCAGACTTGATACATTCAACGATGTTTTCTGTAACAGTGACATGATGTCAAAGATAAAAGATATCACTTCCAGATTGAAAGATTTAGAGCCTCAAAAAAATAAGCTGCAACTGAGAATGATTGACTGCTCGAAATCCAACAGAATAAAAGAAAGGCAGCAGCCTACTTCTCTGGAGATCGAAACTCAGGTGTATGGCAGAGACAAAGACAAGAAGACAATACTTGAATTGGTCTTCAACGGTGATGATGACGGAAATTTTGTGATTCCCATCGTTGGAATGGGAGGGATCGGTAAGACAACCTTGGCCCAACTTGTTTACAATGATGCTACTGTTCACGATCATTTTGATCTCAAAGCATGGGTTTGTGTTTCTGATGATTTTGATGTCACAAGAATAACAAAAGCAATTTTCCAAGCAGTCACTTCAGAGCCATGTAATGACAATGATTTGAATTCTCTTCAAGAAAAATTAAAGAATAAGTTGTCAGGGAAAAATTTTTTGATCGTTTTGGATGACGTCTGGAATGAGAATTATCATGACTGGACCATTTTACAATCTCCTTTTCTAACAAGGACTCCGGCAAGCAAAATTATCTTGACAACAAGAAGTTTTGCTGTTTCATCTACAATGGGTGCTTCTTTTGCTTATTCTTTGGAAGTTTTGTCAGAAGATGATTGTTTGTCTGTATTTGCTCAACATGCATTGGGAGCAAAAGATTTTGAAGGACATCCAAATCTAAAAGAAGTTGCTGAGAAAATAGTTAGAAAGTGTAACGGCTTGCCTTTGGCTGCTAAAACCCTTGGAGGCGTGGCTCGTACTGATATTGACCTTGAAGGTTGGGAAAAAATATTGGAGAGTGAGATATGGAAGCTATCAGACCATCGGTTTGACATAATTCCAGCTCTCCAATTGAGTTACCATCATCTTCCTCCACATTTGAAGCGGTGCTTTGCATATTGCTCCATTCTTCCTAAGGACTATGAATTTCAAGAGAGAGAAATAATCTTGTATGGAGGGCAGAAGGCTTTTTACAAGAAGCAAGAGATAAGCATAGCATTGAAGATCTAGGCCACGAGTATTTTAGAGATCTAGTATCAAGGTCTCTTTTGCAAATATCAAACAAAGATAGATCTCGATTTGTTATGCATGACCTCATCAATGATTTGGCTCGATCAGTTGCCGGAGAAATATGCTTCAGAATAGAGGGTAATCAGCAAATTTCAAAGCACGCTCGCCACTTATCTTACATTGGTGGTTTGTATGATGGCATCAAAAAGTTTGAGGGCATTGGTGAAGTGCAACATTTACGTACTTTTTTACCATTTTCGCTGTCAAATTTTTGGAGTTGCTTTGTAACCAATAATGTTCTAACACATTTGTTGCCAATTTTGAGATGCCTAAGGGTGCTTTCTTTGAGAGGGTATCAAATCTCGAAATTACCGGATTTTATTGAAGATTTAAAACACTTACGATACCTAGATTTTTCTTGCACTCAAATTAAATGCTTGCCGGAGTCCGTAAGTAACCTCTATAATTTAGAAACCCTTTTATTAAGGGAGTGTGAGATGCTTGAAAAGCTACCTTCAGATATGGAAAACCTAGTCAACCTATGTTATCTTGATATCCAAGGTGCAAATAAATTAGAAGGCATGCCAAGTAATATTTGCACGCTAAGTGATCTTCAAACACTATCCAATTTTGTTTTGCAAAAGGGCAAAGGATGTCAAATAAGAGAGCTAGATGCTTTATCAAATCTCAAGGGTCAACTTTATATTTCAGGGTTGGAGAATGTGGTTGAAACTCAAGATGCATTGAAGGCTAAGTTACATGAGAAATCAGGACTGGATAAGTTAGAATTGATGTGGAGTGAAGACTTTGGGAATAGAAATGGAGTAATCGAGACACAAGTGTTGCATTTGCTTCGTCCTTCAGAAAAACTTAAGGAGCTTCGCCTCAAGGGCTATTATGGTGTGAGGTTGGTGGAATGGATAGGAGATTCTTCATTCAATAAGTTACTATCTTTATATCTTGAATATTGTCCAAATTGCACATCATTGCCATCAATTGGGCAATTGCCATTGTTGAAAAAATTATTCATCAATAGATTGGACAATGTAACTAGTGTGGGTGTTGAGTTCTTTGGAATGAATGCGCCAAATGCATTTCCTTCATTAGAGAGTTTAGAATTTAGAGGCATGCCTAAATGGGAGAATTGGAACTTTTGTGAAGTTAATGAGGAAGCTAAGAAGTTTTCTAATCTTCGTGAGCTTCGTATTGTGAATTGTCCGGAGCTGTTGGGGAGTATACCAGAAAATCTTCTTTCTTTGGAGAAACTTGTGACTTGGAATTGTAAGAAATTGGTGATTTCAATTCAAAACCTTCCAATGCTTTCGGAATTGGATGTTCAAGGGTGCCAGGAGATAGTGTATAAAGGTTTTGTGGACCACAGCTCATTAAAAAGAGTCTGTTTTTCAAGAATTCCTAAATTTACATGTGCAGCAGAATGGTTGACGTTAGGATCAATAAAAGTGGAATCCCTTAAGATCGAAGATTGTGAGGAATTGTGCTCTTTGCAAGAGAACAGTTGGGGATTGCTAACTCAGTCGATGTCACTTGGTGAATTGAGTATTGGAAAGTGGTCGCAACTTGTCTCCATAGGGGCAGAGGAGGAAAGAGAAGAATTGATGCAATTGAAGATCCCTTGCACCATTCAAAAATTGACAATAAGGGATTGTGAAAGGTTAGAAAAGCTATCAACAACCTTGCACTACATCTCATCACTTAGGGTGCTACAGCTTTGGTCTTGCCCAAATCTGCTTTCTCTTTCAAACTACAATTTGCCTTCGAATCTTAAAAGCCTGGTGATTGTTGGTTGTACAAATATACGGTGTTTGTTGGAAGAGGGAGAGAATGTTAACCTCAGCAGTGCATGTCTTCTTGAACTGTTGTATATTGACAATTGTCCATCTCTGGTATCTTTATCATCAAGAGGGGAGTTACCCACGAGGCTTAAACTACTGGAAATATACAATTGTGAAAAGCTAGAGTTCATAGCTGAAGAAATTCAAGATAACTCTTCTCTTGAAGTATTAGGATCCTTGGGTGTAGAAATATTAAGTATTTACCTCAAGGCCTGAACAAGCTCAGCCATCTCCAGTCCATAGACTTATATTGTTCAAATTTGGATTCCTTTCCGGGAAGTGGTTTGTCCACCTCAAACCTCAAAGTCCTCCGCCTCAGTTACTGTGAAAAACTCCAAGCTCTGCCCGACGGTATACACAACCTCAGCTGTCTAGAACAACTAGAAATAGAAAATTGCCTCAAGTCTGACATCCTTCCCAGAAGAGGGCATTCCTACTAATCTCAAAAGACTTACCATCAAAGGACCCAATATTTGTAAGCCACTAATTGATTGGGGATTGCATAGACTCACTTCTCTTAAATCTCTCTGGATAGAAAATGGATGTCCCGATGCAGTGTTGTTTCCACAAGAAGAGAGAGGAATGACGCTGCCCTGCTCTCTCACCTCTCTCGTCATCAGCAATTTCCCAAAACTAGAAACCCTATCCTCCATGTGCTTTCAGGACCTCACCTCTCTGGAGTTCTTGTCCATCGATTCTTGCCCAAACCTCAAGTCTCTTCCGGAAAAGAAGATGCTTTCTTCGCTTTTGCGGCTACATATTAGGAGATGTCCAGTGCTAAAAGAACGGTGTGGAAAGGATAAAGGACCAGAGTGGTCCAAGATAGCCCATATACCTTGTGTGCAACTTAATGATCAGAGCCGTTTCCGTTTCAGAGGATAATGGTTTAGACAATAATTCTTCAGAGCAGCAAGTTGAAAACAAAAGAGTCAATGGATCAAAGTCTCAGGCATGTCAATTTCAAATTGATCTTTTTACTATTATAGTGTTCCTTACATCTTCAAATGTATACACTAAGGAGAAAGGAAAACACTTTCAATTTATTTTATTAATCTTCAGACATTTAATTTTTTTGTAGATTCATGATCCACTGATTTTTTTTCCATTAATTAAAAAAAAAGAGATTTTCGGTTATTTTTGCAGCATAAGATACTAACCACGACCTTATCTACAGAATGCTTGTTATCTGATGAGAGTAGAGATTGAAGTTGTAGAAAAGAATTTCACATAGGTATATGTGGTGTTGGGATTTGCCTTGAATCTTATAATCTTACATAAAAAATTAGTGAGTTTTTGAATTTGTCTTGTATTTAACATTGAGAGTTTAGTAAATGTATAAAGGGTTTCACCCTTATAAATAAAATGTTTTAGTTTTAGTTTGATAGTCCTATATAATTAGATACCAAGGGAATAGCTAGGTGAGTAGGCTATTAAAAGAGTGTGATTGAATTTTGGGTTAAATTTTGAATAAAGAGTTTTTAGAGACTTTTTTCATTTTAAAAATTTCTCATAGTTGTAAAGATTTATTTGTTGGTGGATTGTATTTGGAGTAGCCATTTTGAGTTGGGCTGAACCAAATATATTTGTGTGTTTTTATTCTTGATTTGAGTTTGCTATTTTGTTGTAAAGATTTATTTATTAGTGGATTGTGTTTGGAGTAGGCCATTTTGAGTTGGGCCAAACCAAATATATTTGTGTGTTCTTATTCTTGATTTGAGCTTGCTATTTTGTGTGGGTGTTAATATTCCTAACAAGTGGTATCAGAGTGAGGTTCAAGGTTTAAGGTTTGGGGCCTAAGAGATCATAAAACAGTGTTTGAAAATGTCTAAAGTAGGTATCTCTAGTATGCCTATACCTAAGTTTGAGATTTCGTTATTTAATGGAAAGAGTAATTTTATGTTATGACAAAGTATACAACAAGGATTGGATTAGGCATTAGAGAGTAATAAGCCTGAGGGAATGTCTGAGCCTAATTGGAATAGGATTAAGAAGAAAGCTGTTAGTACTATTAGATTAGTGCTAGCTCCAGAGGTAAAGAATAGTCAGTTGACTGAGAGTACTACAAAAAGTTTGTGGGATAAGCTTGAAGGTATTTATGCTTCGAAGTCGTTGACTAACAGATTATGTTTGAAGATGGATTTGTATTAAGAAGGTATGAGTCTTCATAATCACCTGAATGAGTTTAATAGATTCGTTTCTCAATTGCTAGCAATTTCTATTGATGAGTTAAAAGATGAAAAGAAAGCTTTAATTTTGCTGTCATCTTTGACCAAGTTTTATAGGCCTCTAGTTCAGACTATGTTGGTTGGTAGGTCTACTTTGAAGTTGGATGATGTGACTGCCCTATTGCATGAGAATGAAAGGTTTATGGGAGCTCAGAACGGAGTACACTAGCTGTACAGGGTTTTGATCGAGAAAGGACTCAAAAGAAGATTGATGGATCAAGAGGAAGATTTAAGTCAAGAGATAGAAATTACAGTGACATAGAATGTTATTATTATGGTGAAAAGGGACATATCCAAGTGCGCTGCAGGAAGCTGAGAAGGGATATTGCTGCTTTCAAAAAGGCGAATGATGCGAAGAAATCAAATGAAAAGAAGAGTGATACTGCTGTTGTCATGTCTGATGATGATGATGATGTTGTTTTGATGACTTATGTAGATGAGGCTCTGACTTTGAAAGGTGATAAAGGTTGGGTTTTTGATTCAGTTGCTACAGTTCATGTCTGCAATGATAGGAACTGTCTGCAATGATAGGAGTTACTTTGTGGAGTTGGATGTGAATGAGAAGTATGGAGATATTGTGGTTGCTAACAAAGAAAAGGTGCAGATTCAAGGCATTAGGAGTGTTCGCCTTAGATCTCACAATGGTGTTGTTAGGATGCTTCATCATGTAAGGTATGTACCAAGTTATCACTACAATTTGATTGCTTTTGGTGAGTTAGCTTCTCGGGGATACACATATTATGGTAGTAATGATTGGTTGAAAGTGTACAAGAATGATAGTGTGATTCTACAAGGGAATAGGGTCAAAAATCATTTGTACATGTTTGATGGAGGCTTCGTTGCTGGGATCCTTGTGATGAAAGAAAAGAAGAAATGTAAGCGTGTTAGCTTTGCAGATACTGTTGAAGTGTTTGGAGATTCAAGTTAAGGCAGAATTTGTTGGGATTTACCTTGAATCTCATAATCCCACATTGAAAGTTAGTGAGTTTTTGAGTTTGTCTTGTATCCCACATTGGGAGTTTAGTAAAGGTATAAAGGGTTTCACCCTTATAAATAAAATGTTTTGGTTTTAGTTTGATAGTCCCAGATAGTTAGACACCAAGAGAATAGCTAAGTGAGTAAGCTATTAAAATGGTGTAATTGGATTTTGGGTTAAGTTTTGAGTAAAGAGTTTTTGGAGACTTTTCTTATTTTAAAAGTCTCACATAGTTGTAAATATTTATTTGTTAGTAGATTATTTTCAGTTATAAAGATTTATTTGTTAGTGGATTGTGTTTGGAGTAGGCCATTTTGAGTTGAGTCGAACCAAATGTATTTATGTGTTCTTATTCTTGATTTAAGCTTGCTATTTTGTGTGGGTTCTTTGTATGAGTGTTGATTTTCCTAACGCTTGGTGCTAGTTGTTGTATGGAGCAGAGTTTTATGAATTTTCCTGCCAATTTTGATAGCACAAGTATAGGTCTTTCTGTGTTCAATCTAAATATTTACTATATTGGAGCATTAGCAAACTTGAACTGATTTTCTTTAATCAAGAGTTCCGGACTAGCATAATCTTTCATTTTATTCAAAAGAGTCAAAAAATCCAGTTATATTTTTTTAAAACAATTATTTTTCGTGTTCACAATATTTTCAGGATAATTTTACATGTTTTAGTTTCTTCTATAGCTAATTGGACATGTAATTATTAGGAGTTATGATCTATCATTGCAACATTTTAAGAAGCCCTCATTATTTGTTCTTGCAGAGTTCATGTGCTCAATTGTGAAATAACAGCCTATCACCTGTGAATACATGGATAAAAGATTCATCTATTATTTATAGGTGGAAAAACAAGAACCATTTCATCTCACGGAGAAGAAAATGGCATAAGTAAAGAGTATACCTTCTTCCATATTTGCAATGAAACCTAAGTATGGAAGTTAAAAATTCCTTTTTATTCTTTTCTTTTACACTACTTTTAATAACCTTCATTATTTATATATTTATAATTGAACATTGCCAACAGAATGGTGCAAAGGAAGGTGATAAAGAACAAGAGTGGTTCAACGTTGTCCACGTGCTCTTTTCCAAATTGATGATGGTTTCACATGTTATCAAGAGGAATTTGACTAAAATCAATTAGAGGATGTCCCGGGTATGACAATTTGGAAATGCATCAGAATAGATGTAACACTTAAAACTTTAGGAGGATTTTGTTTCACAATTATATATGATATTGCATATAAAAATCGATTTTGAGAAATTTGCATTGCTATTGAACAATTCTTGCATATGTTACATGTGACATAGAAACGTTCAGTTTATTTAGATATATATTTCAAAGATGAAATTGATTGTACATTCATCTATGATCCAGAGAAGTCAAATTGAAAGCTGTTTAATCTCTGAAAAGTAAAGGGAAGAATGAGGGATTACAAATTTACATTATCCTTTGCATATACTCAAGGCTAGGTATTTCAATTTGGAAAAGCTTTTCCACTTTCATTCTAATGGATTTCCAATTTCCAAAAAGACATTGCTATTCGTCTTACTTCCATTTTGAAACTTATAGATATTACAGTTGTTCATTTTTCAGGTATGCGAGGAGTCTGGACCGCCTGTCACATGGATCTTTGTCTGGTGTCTGTCTTTCCTGTCAGTTTGATTTTCATCCCTTTTTAGCATGAAATGATATTAATTAAGACCGGCATCCCAACTTCGAGTTAGGAAAGAGGGAACCGATAATTTTTAGTTTACAGGCATTCATGGAAGTTGCAGAATGTGCGAGACAATGTAAATGGTAAGAAGCTGGTTTTATTTAATGTTCAGGTATTTACGTATTTACAGCTTCTTTTTTGTACTTCAATTTCTGTAATTTCAGTCCAATTGGAGCTCAATGAAGGTCTAGAAGCTAGTCCCATGCTGAAACAAGGTGTGAAAATGGATGATGGGAGGAAGAGATAGTAAGTACCAACAGAAATAATACTTTTTCTGGTACAATGGTAAAATTAAAATATTTGCTAATTCTGAAACCTTTGATGAGGTCTTTTATTCCTAGATACTTTCTATTTGCATGTTAAATTACAAAACTTTATTATTAATTGCTTTAATTGATAGATATTTTAAAAACTCTTCTATGTTTTCATATCATTTGATTATTTCTCAAAGAAAGAGTATTTGTTCTTGTTGCATGTTGTTTAACCTATAGATTGCAATATATAAGAAATTGACATGAAACTTTTAATTTTTGTCATTTTTTCTTATAAGATTGTCATAAAACTTGTACCAGGGAACTTAAAGAAGATAAAAAATGGTAAGTGGCAGTGCAGCACAACTGTTTCTTACCAGACCAGGCAGTGCAACACGTATGTTGTTTCTTACCAGAACAACTGTACAGATGCATTGAGCTTATGCTTTAAGGAGAAGCTTCCCTGCCTGTGCCTCAATGTCTGAGAAATGTAGATACTGTACCAGCCGTGACATTGAACCTAGGCATCAGTAAGTGACACCATTGACGCAATGATTAAAAGAAGCACCCAAGCTTTTGCTCTTCTTTTCCACTAAACCATCTTACCTGGTTGAGTTTTTCTTTGTAGTCAATCCATGCCATTCTTTAAAGCTGTCAATAAAAGTGGGTACATTTTTGTTTGGAGACATGATATATCCAGGTTACAAGCATGTTAAACCACTTCAAAGGTAGCTGGTAACCAAGTGCTTATGTCACGGGTCGAGACTCAAGCTCCGAACCCGCGCGGCTTCGGGACCCGGGCATTCACCCTTCCGGCGTCCCAGATCAGCCTTCATGCCACGGTTCACACCCTTGTGAGGTATTGTCCGCTCTGGCCCCTCCTGACCTCACGGTTTTGTCCTACAAAAGGCACCTCACAAGACGGAGATGGTGTGAACCCTTTTATACCCTAGTAATCTTCCTATTATATTCGATGTGGGATTCAGGACTTATCCTTAGGTCCGTGACATTCTTCTGCACCCAATCTCGTGATGCCCTTATCACGGAAGCTAGCCACCCTGCCTACCTCCCTCGAGGTGCTTGGCGTGGATCGAATGGTTTAGGGCTGGCTCTGATACCACTTGTCACGGTCGAGACTCAAGCTCCGAACCCGCGCGACTCCGAGACCCGGGCATTCACCCTTCCGGCGTCCCAGATCAGCCTTTATGCCACGGTTCACACTCTTGTGAGGTATTGTCCGCTTTGGCCCCCCTAACCTTACGGTTTTGTCCTACAAAAGACGGCTCACAAGACGGAGATGGTGTGAACCCTTTTATACCCTAGTGACCTTCCTATTATGTTCGATGTGAGATTCAAGACTTATCCTTAAGTCCGTGACACTTATATCTTGCTATATGATTTTTGGTAGCATGAAGATGCCGATAATTTTGATTTGCATCTGAAATTCAAACCTTGAAGAAAGTATCTGAAGTAATCTTGATGTTTTGAAATTGATTTTGTGGGCAGTGTGCAAGGTTTACAAATTACGATCTGTGGAAGGCTAACTCAAGTTAGAGATCAGGTATAGTTCCAATCTAAACAATATTTTGTTCCATCTGATTTGAACACGAGTATATACAAGTTCCAAACCATTAATCCTGCTTCTTGAAATACTGGAATATTGAATGCTCCTTTCACCTAAAAGGACGAGGTAAATTTCTCTTGGATCTCTCTGTGGATTTGGCTTTCTGGCCTATAAAAGGTTAGTTCTTTCTCCAAGACTTTTAAATGTTATCTATATTTACATAATTGAAAGAAAAATGGAGCATACTGAGCTTTGATCGACTTAAATACATCTTATCTTTTAAATACATGGAGGTTTAACTTGACTATTGATGTTGGTTGCAGTTCAAGTTGCAGAGGCCTTCGTTCTACAAAAGCAAATGAAGGAAGTTTAGAAATGCGGTGTTCAATTTATGTTAAAGTAGCACAAAGGACA